>JAJTWR010000251.1:145000-260000 GCA_021613335.1 Whitmania pigra | reverse complement strand
ATTTTTAGTTATATCATAACTTAAATTTAAATATGCAAATTGTACACAAATATGTTATTGATAGATAAAATAATATTGATAAAAATAAAATATTTATTATCGTTTTAATCTAATTAAACGAATCTAATTTTTTGCTAATGAGTCTATGTTTAATAATAACAAATTAAAATTAGGACAATCATTGTTAATATTTATGATCATAATAAATAGATAAATAAAGAAAATTACTGCTTCCGTAATTTATGATATTAATAATAAATAATAATAATAATACTAATAATAATAATAATATAATAATAATAATAATAATAATAATAATAATAATAATAATAATAATAATAATAATATAATAATAATAATAATAATAATAATAATAATAATAATAATAATAATAATTAATAATAATAATAATAATAATAATACTTTTGTTATTCTGGAAGATATTAAAAGCTGACAAATCACAGCTCCCGGTCATAAAACACTCGATTCAATCATCTGAGCGATAAAAGAAGATCACAAAATGACCAAAAATGAACGCCGCTTCAGAACCACACAATGAAAAACCCACTCCTTGCAGACGAATGTTGATTCAGAATACAATCTGCAATATCCACAGAACAAAAAAACCTTGAAAATGAAATTAAGTTTTAAATTCCCTCCAGAACTGTGAATCTAAACACCATGTAAAAAGACATAGAACCCTCTCCATCTTAACAAAACCACTCACCGAAGAATAAAAAAATTCATTGAAGCACTATAAAACAAACAACACAAACAAAAACATTCGCAAAAACAAAAACAGCAACACCGTAGAACCATGCAACAACGCATTCAAAACCCCAACTCAACAGAACTCCAAAGAACCAAAATTTCCTTCAAGCACCATAGAACGCAAAAGCCATAGAACAAACAGTGTGCAACTCGCAATAGACTCAAAAAAATCCACTCCTCCATCGTAAACTATGATAGCAGACGAGAAGCGTTTTGGCGGGATTTCATGAATCCGGCATCCGAATATTGTTTACGAGCCAAACAATTGCTGAAGGAGGTATAAGCGTTTACAAGTCTTTGCTAGCTTTAAAATTATGAAAACTTGAATATAATTGAGACTAATTATAATAATTGAGATTAATATAATTAAAAATTAAGCCATTTTTTGCTTAATTTACGCAAATCTAGTGTATTTAAGTCGGTAACTTATAGTTAAAGGATTTTCACTTATTCTTGCATTGTCAAAGAAAACTAACTGTTAATGGTCGAAGGTTTGCGTGACCTCAAGGATGTCGGCACAAAGTTAGGTTTACATCTATACGATAGATGTGAAAAAGACAATGCAGAGATCTTTAAAAAAAACTGCCTAGTTGCTGCAAGTCTGAGGAGAACATTATTAGAAATCTAGTGCTTGAAAGCAGTTATAAACCTAAGAAAAGTAAATTATTCAAGCGAGTAATTTGATGTCAGGACCTATCAAAAGAAGATAGAGAGGAATGCAAGAGATTGCTGACAGAAAATAGAAAGGAAATTGATTCTAAAGATGACGCCGGCAACTGGATCTTCAGAGTCACAGGGCAGCCAGGAAATTTCCATGTTGTAGCTTACAGAAGGCAAAATTTGTAGTTATGAACTGTTCAAGTAATGCAGAGGACGGTGAGATTCCAACGGTTGAAGACTTTGAGACTTTATCTGAGATTAAAACCCATGCATGTTTCTCCTCATAGAATATCAGGCTTTTGTGCGCCAGGATATCAAATATGTATTGATAATGATAATTTCGACTCTGAATTTTTACCTGAAAAATCTATATAATTTGTTTTATTTATGGGACAATGTCAATGCTTCACACTCTGGTTTGAATAGATTAGATTACTGATTTTCCTTACTGCACATAAACTGTAGAAGTGTAACAAATAAATTGCTGGATATTCAGATGCTCATGGAACAATGTGGTGCTAATATAATTGCCTTAACTGAAACTTGGTTAAATATAAATAATGAAAATTCTGTATCTATCAATGGTTATAATTTTGTTTCGAAATGTTCAATTAATAACAGAGAAGGAGGTGTTGGGTTTTTTGTTTCTGATAACATTTCATTTAAAATAGTTGTTTTAGTATCGCTTAACATTCTTGTCACCTCCTTTGAAATTTTGCTTTTGAGAATTGTTAAATGTAAATCATCAGATATTTATGATGGCGTTGTGTAGACACCCAGATTGTAATATAAAAGTATTTAATCTGGAGTTTTTCAATTTTTTTAATTATTTTATTAAAAGACTTATTTTCGTAATAGGTGATTTCAATTGTGATTTATTAACTGCTTCTTCTATTCAATCATCTTCTCAGTTTAATAACAATGTTGCTTCTTGTTCTCTGGTACTAAACCTACTAGATTAAATAACTCACAATCTATAATTGACAATATCCTTACAAATTCTTCTCTTCACAATTGCCTACCCAAAATCATAATAGGCTGACCATTTTCCCACATTCTTACAATTTCCTGTAAAATTTGATCATTCAAATATTAAACATAACTAAATTCGACTGAACAATACCAAGTGTAAAAATAAGTTTCAGAATTTACTTAGTTCATGTGATTGGTCCTCTGTGCTAAATGATTATGCAAATGATGATCCTTGTTCTACTTGCACAAAATTTATTTCTATTTATTCAAGGCTGTATAATAAATCCTTTCCTCCAGTGTTTCATTAAGAATCTTTTTTTCATTCCTTTAAGAATTTCAAACAGCCATGGATGTCTCCATCCCTACTAAAATCATGCCAAACAAAAAATAAAATTTATAGAACCTTCCTCAAACATCCCACAGATCTTAATAAACAAGCATTTATTTTTTCAAGAAAACCAAACTAGCCACAAAAAAACTTTATTATGACAAATTTTTCTTCAAGCACAAATCGAATATGCATAAAACTTGGGACTTATTTAAACCTTTAGTTGGATGTAAGTCCAATGTCAAAAATATTTCTTTCATTTTTTAATGATAAGGATGAATTACTTACTCAAGCAGATATAGCCAATCATTTTAATCACCATTTTTCCCATATTGGAAAAATATAGCTAGTATTCCCGTAACCAACGATGACATCTCTACATCACTCACAAATTTTTCTCAGTTGCAATCTATGAGCCTCTTCCCAATCAGTCCCTTGGAAGTCATCAATGTTTCTGGTTCCCTTAAATTATCCCATAGCTGTGGTGTTGATGATGTTGATCCTTACACGAATTCATATCCCAAATTGCTGATCCTTTATCTTCTATTTTTAACTCATCTTTTCGTACTGGTCTCACACCATGTGAACTTAAGTCTGCCAAAGTGATTCCTCTGTACAAATCTGTTGATAGAGATCATCTTAATAATTATAGACCAATATCTCTTTTGCCTTATTTTTCTAAATTCATTGAAAAATTCTGGGTCCACTTTTATTCCTCATTTATATTAATAATTTTCAGTGTTCCTCGAGTTTAATTAAAGTGCTACTACATGCAGATGATATAGTGATATCTGGGAAAAATGTAAATAATATTATTACTTTACTTAATAATGAATTGAAACTTTTTAATAATTGGTTCTGTCTTCCTCTTAATATTAACAAATCTAATTTCATTATTTTTCGTTTTTGGAGAAGGGTATTTGAATATAACTTTTCTCTTTCTATAAATAATGTTTCTCTTAACAAAGTGTCATGTATTAGATATTTGGGGTCTTAATTTATGAGCACTTATCTTGGCTCAAACATATCTCTTACGTTCAAAATCATGTTTCTAAGAACATTGGTGTAATTCGGTCATTTATTGACACAAAACTAGCTCTTTTGTTACATTTCTCTCTTATTTAACCTTATTGTTAACCAAAATATGGGCATCTACTTATAACACACATTTACATCAATTGAATGTTTTGCAAAAACGGATTATACGAATAATTTTCTTATTATCACCTTCGTTAAAAACTGTCTCTGGAGCAATAGTCTGCTAAATACATCACAAATTCGTAATTTACAAATTGATCTTTTCATGTTTTCATGTGATTTCAATTCTCTTCCCAAAATATTTTCTGTTTTTTTCATACCAAGCAATAACTACAACAATCCTTTACACTTTCTACGTAATGCATATGAATATATATAGCCCTTCAACTCATTTGCATGCGAGTCTAAGTCCAAATCATCTGATTTATGCAACGGACTATAATCAAATAAATAAATAAATAATAAAATTTGCATGCGAGAGGCGCCGATGATCAACAGTCAAGTTATTTTTTTTCGTGAAAATGTAAACAGAAATGCATTGAGCACTTGGGAATTGCTTGTGCTGTCTTGCCTTTTAGTGATCTTAATTGATTTAATAAAAAAAAAAACAAACAAAAATTTTTTTAAATATATATAAAATTTCTAAGTCCACTCTCAAATTATTTTCAATTAAATGTTATGGCCCAAGACTTTAGTTCTCTATACCTTCATTTATCAAGGATCTAATTCCGTTTTTTTTTATTGTTTATTGGAATTGTATATTTTATGATTTTGTATATAGCTACTTTTAGGGTCAGTCCGATACTGGAAGCGTGTGCTTCCTTAAGACTAGCCCTTTGGGTTTATTTGAATTTATTTAGCGCTTTCGCTTTTTGTTTTTTCTGTGTTCGTAACGGCTTGTTTGTTTGATTCAATAAATTCACAAACCACTTAAAAAAAATTAATATAATTGAGAATTATCATTATCGTCATCGCCATTTTCGCCGTTGTCATCATCATCCTCGTCATCACCATCATCATCATCTCACCATGGTCTGTTCGCTGATAGAATAGAAACTGTTGATGTAGATTCCAAGCATGACCTCTGTAGGGTGCACTGGAAATAGGAAGCAGAAAAGTTGGAATGGGAATCGTAGAAACTTCAATTTCCACTTCTAAATTTAGAACTTGTTTACGTTCAACGGACGATGGTTAAATTAAAATGTAAAGAAGCGTGTCAAAACGTGGACATAACAAATTGCAATTATACGATGACAACAACAACATTCCTCGTTTTGCGATAATTTAAAGAATAAAAATAAAAAAAACTAATAAAAGAAATAAAATAATTTACTTTAAAAAGATACTTATTGCTTATTGATAGTATATTATAATATAATAATAATTTAATGTTAATAGAATTATAATAGTGTACTAACATAATAAGATTATACTTTATATCTTAATGTAATAATTCTTAACTAATTATAAGATTGTAATAACTTAATATAATTACAATATATTATTATTAATATATAATTATAATTATAATTTTACAATATTCTAATACAATTTTAATGTTATAATATTATTAACTCACGCGGATCAGGTGGGTCCTGCCTGTTGTAATAGTGAAGCAGTTTTTCGATGGCAAAGGATGTCGTCCTGAAGAAACAACAACAACATTATAATTATAATAACAAAAACAACATTTTTGATGAACTCTTTTGCGTAAGTCAGAGTAAATTATCAACTCTCAGTATAAATTAACATCAATTAGCATAATGAAGCTTAAATCAGCATGTATTACAATACCAACGTGATGCATTATTGTGAATTGTAATTCATTCGGAGTGGTAAAGATATATTGTCGTAAGGGAATTCCGAATCTTGAATATCATAATAAATTTAATAATAATAATGATGATGATGATAATAATAATTATAACTTGATAACTTTACTTTCCAGCCAATAAAATTATCCCCTCTGAATCACGTCACAACAATTTCCAGCATGTTAGGGCAAATTCATCATTACCCGGTCGCCAGTTGAGAGCAGTCGACATCAGAAATGGCGGCAAATTAAATTAGCTCCTTGATTTATGTGCTGCTCACTTTCTTTTGGCATTTTCGGGAAGTGAGAATTTTTATTCGTTTTAAAAAAAACTTCTTGCTGGGGGAATAATGGGTTGAGTTGACTCGTCTGCTCAATTTTGGCCGCCTATTTGGCAACAATTGTGATGTGATTATTATTGGCTTTTATGACAAAAATATTAATAACGAAATAATTAAGTATATTAATATACTAGTATTAATACTACTCAAATATATTATTATTATTAATACTAACACTAATAATAGTTGTAAATAGTTGTTGATATTAAAAATATCAGTATTAATTACAATTAGTATTAATAATAGTATAATAATATCAATAATAACTATATCTAATTACAGTAGAAACCACTTATCTCGACCTCGGTTAACTCACCCACCCTATTAAGTCGACGTTTTTGAAATGCAACATCCAAATTCCTTCTTCAACTTATCATTTTTTTTATCGGTTATGTCGATATTTTTATGTCGCTCGAGCACAAAAGAGGGTCAAATTTGCCACTTTACAACAGTTATCTCGACCCCCTGACCGATCCCCGACTTTGAACCGCCAAATTCCTACGTTGTCGTAGCATTTTCTCATCGATTATATCGATTCATTTATGTCGCCAAACCCAATTCACCCTTACTGATTTTGAATGAGGAGCAACACGCTGTAGCTATTTTGGGTTTTTTTTTCTGTTCTATTTTTGTCAAAATGTCTTGAGTTGTTAAGTTTTTTTATTTGATCCAGCAAGATAAAAACTTAGAATGGCTGAGCACAAATATGTCGACCATGAAGTGTGTCAATGGAGGATTTTGTGAGAGATCTTTGTGTTTGCAATGTAAAAAAAAATAATTATAAAGATTTGTATCTAGAATCGGCGGTGATTTTTATTTCGAATTGGTAAATCTCTGCTGTTACTTGGTTCACACATGCATTTTTTGTTAGCAAGAATGTGTGTATGTTATACATATTGTTATCAAATATCAAATATCAATTGTTGTAAAAAACATTAAAAACACGTGACTGTGCACTCTCACTTTATGTACTTAAAGAAATTGCAAGCACATGTTAATATACAGTCGCCATATTGATTTTCGGTTATCTCGATCATCGATTATCCGACGCTTTTTGGCAAACCCCTAGGCCGGCGACATAACCGGGTTCGACTGTACTCATAAAAACTGCCTGCGAACAAAAGCCTGCAATTAATGAATGATTTTGTAATATTTTGTAATAAATGAAAATTTCAATAAAACATTCAGTAATTCATTTTCTAACTCGTAATTTCTTGCGCCTCGGAGAAATGCGCAAAAATGAATCTTTTGAGTGCGCATGACCTAGGACCCCGTTGTTGTTGTTGTTTAATCGGGTCACGGGCAACTCCAATTAACCCAAGGAAAGGAAATAGAATGAATCGAATGACAAGAACTATTATCATCGTTATCATTATTTCCATGATGGTGGTACTAGCGACAGCTATGCTGATGATGAGGATGATAATGATGATTTTTTATTTTTCCAAAACATGAAAAATTAAGAGAAACATGACAAAATAAAACTTGGCTTGGATGGATTGATGGATGGGTGAGTGAGTGGATGAATAAATTAATGAATTAGTAATTCCATGACTGGCTCGGTTTTAAAAGTGTTCAATTAAAAATTTAAAGTCAACTTTAAAAACTATTTTGTATAGTTTTTAATTAAATTTTTATTAAAAAATGCGTGATGATATAAAAGCGCATCGCAATATTTAATTTAATTTAGCTGACCTTAATTCATAGCCACTTCACTGCAGTTTACTGCAATTCACCATAATTCATCATTTTCTTTTATCTCTTTCTCTTTTTTCGATCAATTCATCTCTGGAAAGCTGCGTTGCAAACAGAATTGGTAAATGGGTTTCTTATGTTCGACTTGACTGTCGAGATGCCCGAGGATGATGACGGTGATGGTGAAGGTGACGACGACGACGACGACGATTATGATGGCAGCAGTCTTTATCGCCATCATCTTCAAATGTCATCAGCTACACCATGCTTGATACCAAGCAGAGAGTGCATTTGAAGATTGACCAATCAGCATCAAGTAGGAGATCACATGGCTTTTGTTTGGCGACGGGGAAAGAGAGGATCAACTCAGACATAAATCTGGATCCATCGGATGACACGGGGTTAAAAATAGACTTCAGGCGTATTAATTTCATGACGGGACTATTTTTCCTCCAGGAACTTTTTTTTATCGGAGATTTCCAGGGACGCATTAGCTATGATGGAGCACTTGAATGCAAGAGATTGAATGATGTTTATATAGTTTGTTTTGAGTTTGAGCATTTTTTTAAAAGTTATTTCGTGTTTAAAATGTTTTTCAAATAATTTGAATTCAAACAATATTTAGACAATTTATTTTATGGTTCAGATTGTGATTTACTGGCAGTAAATAAGTTATAATGGTGGCTAACAAGTCATTAAGCAGAATTTTTTATATCAAAATTAAAGAATTCTTCTGGAAATGGTAAAATGCCTTTTAAATTATTTTATAAAACAATCTTTCGTCTTACATATTATCATGGATTTTGTTATTCTGTCAGAATCAGAATTGCTTGATGGTTTTGCTGGAAATTAGATTTTAACATAATAATAAAAAAAAATAAAAAATTATATATAAATAATATATATTATTTAAATAATATTTATACTATTATAATATTATATATATATATATATTATAATATATGATAGTAATAATAATAATAATAATAATAATAATAATAATAATAATATATATTATAATATAAATATTATATTAATTATAATTAGGAAAAAAATTAATTTTTACAAATATTTATAGGTCCAATTTAAAAAAAACATTTATAGGCAATTTTAAATTAAGTGAATTAATAACAACAAGAATAATAATAATAAATCCATCCATCCATCTTATTTATCGTCATAATTAGAGGTAATAAATTTTTACTATCGTCATCAATTATTTTTAAAGTTTGAAAAAACAAAATGATTTAAAAACTTCCAAGGACTAGTGCTGAAATTAATCAAGCGTGAAAGATAGACGGAGCAGGTGCTCAGCAGGAAGTGTTGGACAATGGCGGGAAAACAGAACGAGAGAAGGAGAAAAACAGACACTAAACCCAAAAAAGAAATATAAATAAATTTAAAGGTCTAAATTATTAGAATTAAGAAATTATTAGAATTAATTAAATTATTTGAAATAAAAATAATTAGAATTGTTCTTTTTATTATCATTAATATTTTAAAATATTTGTCGTTGTTGTTGTCGTTACTACAATTATTATCATTAATATTATCATCAATATTCATGTTATTATTATTAATATTTACTTGGAAATTTGTATATTATAGCTTGTTAAAAATACAATTTGATAAAATATAATTTTAGGCTTTAAATTTTACTAATAATTTACTAATAAATTTTACAAATAATATCAAAAAGTTAAGTAACATAAATGCAAATGCATTAAAAATATTATTTGATATACGTTTTTGGTATATATGTATAATTTACTATAACTGTTCAGCTGTTTTTTATAATTTTAAGTTAAATTTAATAACGTTTACAATTACAAATGATGGTTAATTCTATAGAGCAGGGATTCCCAACCTGGGAGCCGTGAAGGGGGTTCAGGGGAGCCAGCAAAATCAGCATAAAAAATTTTCAAAGTTATTTTTAAACTAACTTCTAAAAAAATCCGAGAGTAATATTTATGCACAAGTAACGATTATGGAGCAGAGTTTATGACAAAGTGCAGGAAAGTGTCAATTTTAGCAAAAATATTTAATATTGAGGTGTGAGAAACAGAGTGATCTTGAAAGTATATTTTGTCTGCCAGAATTCAGCCTATCACAGGCATATTTGGCTGACATTTTCACCCATTTAAATAAGCTTAACACTAAGAATCAGGGTCCTAACATGACTGTTATTGATGCTGGTGAGAAACTAGGCTCATTTCTGGAGAAGCTGCCTCTGTGGATCACAAGAGTGGAAAATAACAACTTTGCCAATTTTCCAAGATTAGAAGAGTTTCTGCAACCCAGTCTGGAGGCAGTTGGCAACATACCAGCTTCTCTTAAAGGCGACATTTTGGCTCACCTAGGAACTCTGATGGCATTATTTCATGACTACTTTATTATGAAAGAGTTGCAGCCCTATGATGCCTGGGTCAGGAATCCATATTTGGTCAATTTTGAAAGTGTGTATGATTAGGACTTGGCCAAAGATGATCTCATTGATCTGAGGCACAAAGAGTTGCTAAAGAAGAAGTTTCAGATCAAGAGTTTGGCCGACTTTTGGTGCTTCATGATGATACCATGCCCAGTTCTAGCCAAAAGAGCCATGACATCCATCATTCCTTTTGTGACAACCTACCTCTGTGAAGCTGGATTTTCAGCCCTGCTGACAATCAAAACAAAATCGCGAAACAAACTTGATGCAAAGAATGACATGAGAGTGGCCCTGTCAAAATTAAAGCCAAGATTCCATCTACTTGTGAACAAGAAGCAGGAGCAATCTTCACATTAAAAATTTGCTTTCAAAATACATTGTATGGTTCTTTTTTGGCATTAAATTATTGTTCATTATTTTTTTTCTTGAAAAATTTTGATAGGGGGGGCCGTGGACCACATTTTGTCCTCTAAGGTCACAAAAAGGTTGGGAGCCCCTGCTATAAAGCCATGTGCATAGCATCAAAGGAATTTTTGTTAACTATTTATACAGCTCTCTTTCCCAAGGGCAGTTGTGGCAGCGGCTCAGGCTGGGTTTCGAACACGACTCCTTATGACAGTTGTCATTACCGAGAATTACATGTATCGCTGACTATAAATATGTTGTAATAAGTTATCAATTGTAAATGTTTACAGGAATTGGTGAATAATTAAACTGGCAAATGAGAGATCAGATTTTATGAGGATCCATAAATAACTGGTTTCCTTGGGGGTGGAATTTCTAATTAATCAGCTGAGAATACAACAACAACAACATGTTATTATTATTATTATTAGTATTATTATTATTATTATTATTATTATTATTATTATTATATTATTATTATTATTAGTATTATTATTATATTATTATTATTATTATTATTATTATTATTATTATTATTATTATGATTATATTATTATTATTATTAGTATTATTATTATTATTATTATAATTATTATTATTATTATTATTATTATTATTATTATTATTATTATTATTATTATTATTATTATTATTATTTATTATTATTATTATTTATTATTATTATTATTATTAATAACGATACTAAACAGACATTTAACAAATTTTAACAATGCATTAAATATATATAAATAATGATGTCTGTAATTTCAAAAATATATTACTTTATTTTTTAAATAAAAAATAATTTAAAATTATTGGGCAGCAGTTCACTCACCCGTTGGACTTGGGCAGCTTGGTTTTATTCAGGCCTGGTTCTTTTGTCGATCCTAATTTCCTCCCTCTGAATTTAAAATAATTTCATATAAAATCAATAATAAATCGTTTAAGAGACATTTTTAGCGATTAATTTAGAATTTTAATTCTATTTTTTAAATCTATTTAATCGAATATACGTTAATCTTTTACGTTAATCTATTTTTTACTGAATTCATGAATGAATGACCATCACCAACGCCGTCATCATCATCATCATCATCACCATTCCAAAGGTTGAGACATGAACATCGATTGGAACTCCTCAGCGTCAACTTTCCAATCGAACCGGAAGTCGTGGACACTTCCTGTTCTGGTTGCCGTGGAGAGGATCGATCTCTTTGGAAGAGTTCGTGGTGCATTTGCATCTTCCAGGAGGAAGGAAACGCAATGATCCGGGAGAGGCGAACGTGTTTTCAGTTGAATTGCGAATTGGTTGGGTCGTTTTTTTATATGAATTGTGAATTGTGAATTGGTTCGTGTTTTTGGATGAATTGTGAATTATGGAGATACTCCTGTTACTGGAATCAACATTGCGCAATGAAATCCAAGTCATATTTAATCCTATAATAGCACAGTGTGGGTATTCCAAAACATTGTTGAATCACATGAACACCATCATCATCATCATCATCATCATCATCATCATCATCATCATCATCATCATCATCATCATCATCATCATCATCATCATCTCATCATCATCATCATCATCATCTCATCATCATCATCATCATCACATCATCATCATCATCATCATCATCATCATCATCATCATCATCTCATCATCATCATCAATCATCATCATCATCATCATCATCATCATCATCATCATCATCATCATCATCATCATCATCATCATCATATCATCATCATCATCATCATCAATCATCACCATCATAACAATCCTTGTTGTGATTAAGTGATGCTATGAGACGAGAAGTCATGATGCATTGGCATGCAAAGGGAAGGAGAAGAATTGCCAATTGCAATTGGAATTAATGATGACGACGATGATGATAATGATAATGATTACGATGATGATGATGGTGATGATGACGATGACGACGACAACGATGATGATGACAATGACGATGATGTTGCTGTTGTTGCTGTAGTCCGATGGTTGCCAAGAAAACGTTTTTTTTTAAAATTCCTTCATTAGAATCTGCGTCATTCAGGTTTCTGAGGAAAATTTGTGAAATACTGCTGAAGAGTACCTTTCTTTTAAACGAGATGGACGACGGTGATGATGACGATGACGATGACGATGACGATGACGATGACGATGACGATGACGATGATGATGATGATGATGATGATGATGATGATGATGATGTGATGATGATGATGATGATGATGATGATGATGATGATGATGATGATGATGATGATGATGATATGATGATGATGATGATGATGATGATGATGATGATGATGATGATGATGATGATGATGATGATGATGATGATGATGTGATGGTGTTGATGATGATGATGATGATGAGATGATGATGATGATATGATGATGATGATGATGATGATGATGATGATGATGATGATGATGATGATGATGATGATGATGATGGTGTTGATGATAGTTCTTCATTCCATTGAAGCGAGGAGATTAAGCTGATCTGAGACTAAAGTTCTACCATTTCTTCGATTCCACGCCAGCCAATCAGCAATCAGCTGGTATGTGTCTTGGTAATTCTAAGTATGTCTGAGTTTTTCTGAATAATCCTGGCCGCGTAAAATGATTCAATTAACCCAGATGTGGAACGAAGCTAATTCCCTGTGAAATCCATAGAGACCGCCAGCCAAAGTCTACGTCATCATCGTCGTCATGTGCGTCGTGTGGTTAACTCCATCTTGTAATTTCTGTTGAAGCATTGGACACTGACAAATTTACTACGACCCTTAATTGCACAGACAAATCATAATACTAAATCATTAACAATAATGAATTATCGTTCAATAAAAAAATATATAATTACATAATAACTAAAAGTAATTGGTTAACCAATTTATTACATAAATTATAATAAATAAATTTATAATAAGAATCTTCAATAAACGATGAAACGGTACAAAATTTTTGGTTAGATGCATGGATGTATGGAGAAATAAATGACTGCATGGAAGGATGGATGGGGGATGGATAAATGGGTGGAATAATTAATTGAATGATTGATTGAATGCTGGATGGATTAGCAAATGAACGAATTGACTGATGGATTAGCAAATGAATGGATGGATAGTTTGGTGGTTAAATGGATGAATGGGTAAGGATGCTGATAAATGGATGGATTAATTAATTGATTGATTGATTGCTGGATAAACTTGATTAGTGGATTTGAAGTGAAATTGATTGGTGGATTAGCGAATGGATGGATAGATGAGTGGTTAAATGGATTTGAAGGGGTAAGAATGCTGATAAATGGATGGAGACATTTGTTAATGATGGATTCGAACAAATGGTAAAAGTAATAACCAATAAAAGATGATCATGATGGATGGATGGATGGTTAAAAAACTGAATAGACAGATGGATGGATGAGTTTGAATCTGTCCATAGAACAATAAAACGAAACATTGATGAATGGATAAACGATAGATTATTAGAATCATGATCGATTGGAATTTAAAAAAAAAAATTAAATCAAGGAGCAAACGGATGCTGCACAACCCAATGTCTGGTTTTTCCAAAAACGAAAGCAAAACCAGCCAGGAGATCCTCAGCCCTTGAATCATCATTTAAAATGGGAGATCACGTTCGAAATCAGGAAATGCCAAGAATCGGAAATTAAGCTCTTTACGGATGAATGGATGGGTAAATGAATGGGTAGATGGATGTACAGATGGTTGGATGGATGGATGAGAAGTTGTTTGGAAAGTGGATGTACAGAAGAATGAATGAATGGACGGATGGATAAATAGATCTATGGTCGGTTGTAGGAACAGACAGAAATAAAAAGCCGGTTCGGTTTCAGGAATCAATGACCATTTCACTCTCTCCTCTCCTTTTCTTCGTCATCATCTCACTTTTATTCCTCCCCATTCCCCTTCAATCCGTCCTTCTGATCCTTCTTGTGTCTAATGGACACTGGAGAAGGAGTGCCAGACGACGATAAGAAAGATACGATTGGTTCTTATTGTTGGCGGTAACACCATTACAACATCTGTGAGTATTGGGGTGGATGAATGGGTAGATGGATGAATGGAGAAACGATTAAATGAATGGATGGATGAATGAATTGATGGATGAATTGAAAGATGAATTGATGGACCGATGAACGAGTAGATGAAGCAGAATCATCTCACCCTGTGAGAGTGATAACTGAGAATCCACTGGAAATGGATACATTCCCTGTTATCCTGTCTTTTTCACCATTTCAAAGAATTTACGACAACAGCGTCACCCTGCGTGAAACTGAATTCCATTCCAAACCTATTTTATTTTATTTCAATTCATTTCATTTCGATTTAATATTTTATTTAATTTAAAATTTAAAAAAGTTTTTTTGTCAATTCCTTTTTTTCATTTCTAAACAGATTATTTTAATCACAAAAATTGCTACTCTCGTCTCCTGCAATCTCTAATTGGCATCGCTTGGAAGTTAATTCGGCAGAAAGGAAATAACAATAATAATAATAATAATGGTTAATAATGGTGATAGTGATAGTGATGGTGACGATGACGATGTAATGTGATGGTGATGATTCATATTTTCACTTAAGCCTAAATTTAAAAAAAAAACACTCGCAACTCAAAATGGATTTTATTGTTAACAATTTTATATTTCGAAGGTTTTGAAAAAATTCTAAAGGAAAGTTTTAAGCAATAACAATAAATCAAAAACATACAAAATATTTAAGATCTTTAATAAATCAAAACAATAAAACCAATTAATTTTTTAATCTCGTAAAATATTTTTTGAAATAAAAGAAAAAAAGCAAATAATCATATTAAATCTGTTTTAGCTCTTCATCATCACCATCGTCGTCATCGTCATCATCATCGTCATCGTTATCGTCATCGTCATCATCATCGTCATCGTTATCGTCATCGTCATCATCATCGTCATCATCATCAGCGGTTGTTAAGCCTCTTGTTTTTGTTCTCCATGTTCACGTGACTTGAATGCGTTGATGGGAAATATGCAGCCGTTGACGATGTAATATCTCAGGTGATTACGATGATGATGATGATGATTACGATGATGATGATGGAAATGATTATGATAGTTATGCATGAATCTAATCTTTCTTAACATTATTGCTGGCCTCATAATAGTCATCATTTTTATCATCATTATCACCATAAACATCGTCGTCATTATCTTCATTATCATCTTCGTCCTCGTCATAGCCAATTCGTGCAATTATGTTTCATCTCAGAAGGCAGATCAATGTGGATCAAAGTTGCACTTAGGATTGAGAGATAATATAGAGAAAGAATGAAACACAGCAAAGAGCTGGAGTGGTGGAACACGAGAGGAAAGTAATCAGACATTACCCTGTTATCGTGCGCAGATGTGAGTGAGTGTTTCTTTGGGCAACGGAGCGTTACCTCACACTTTCTGTACCTGCAGTTAGCAGTGGAATGACAATTTCTCCCTCCAGTCGAAATCACTGGACCGCGAGTTGGAAAGAGAAACATCCTCTTAATGCTAGAATCGTCTTTTCAGGGTCCAGCGAATTTACTGGTGTTCCGCATCATTGAACCCTACGAGTTGCTATTCTTGAGTTTTGCCTCCTGTTGTGGGCGTGATGACGCTGAACGCATTGAAATCATGTGACAATATCGGTCTCCGTTATCGTCATCATCATCATCATCATCATCATCGCAATCGTCATCATTAACAACAAAGTCTCCTTAGAATTTGAGATTTTATCTCCCCATTTCCCTGTCTTTTTTTGTTGCTGAAACGAGAAATTGTTTTCCAATCTTTATGACCGAACAGTATCCTTATCATCGTCTTCATCATCATCATCACATTTGTCTCACCAACTATAACCATCATCTTCTAACGAACCGATGAATGAATGGATGATTGATTGATTTTGAAAATTATTCAAAAATAATTTAAAACAAGAAAAATAAAAAAATTGAGCATCAAAAACATTGTTCAAATTCGATGAGTCCCAGAAGATGAGTGGCTCAGAAGAGCTTGTTATATTATATTATATTATATTATATTATATTATATTATATTATATTATATTATATTATATTATATTATATTATATTATATTATATTATATTATATTATATTATATTATATTATATTATATTATATTATTATATTATATTATATTATATATATTATATTATATTATATTATATTATATTATATTATATTATATTATGTTATGTTATATTATATTATATTAATATTATATTATATTATATTATATTATATTATATTATATTATATTATATTATATTAATTATATTATATTATATTATATTATATTATATTATATTATATTATATTATATTATATTATATTATCTCACTTCATGTGCTTGATCGGATCGATGTGAACGCGACTGAATCGAGACGCCGTGGCGTTTCTGTCGCAGCAGCATCCGACGACCACGAGAATCGTCAGCAGGAGATTTAAGACGCTTTTGTCGCCCGGTTTCATGGTCTTCTTGTCGCCGTCGTCATCCGCGGTCAACGTTTGTGAGATGCAGAAGGTCAGAGATCGGCAAAGGATTTGGTGGGAACGAGATGGTTGTCTGACCTTTCCTGGTTGGAATTTTAAGTGATTATTTTTTAGAAGTGTTTTTGTTTTAAATTGAGGTCATTTTTGTATTGTCTTGTAATAAACTACTACAAATTACTAAAGATTGCTTTAAAAACAAATTTATTCCTGAAATATATGCCTTCCAAGCACCATAAATTTTCATTTTAAATTGGAAAATTTTCGAACGAAACTTAATTGAAGGATTAAATTTCAATCAAGTAGTTGCTCAATTAAACATTTCAATTTGATTAAAATGGTCACATTAAAATAATTCTGTTTAAACCTTGGAGGAAAGGAAAAGGTCATTTGACAGCTACCCTACCCCTGACCTTTACCGTACCCTACCTGGCCCCTTAAAAGTGTCCCTTCAATTTCATCTTAATGATCAGAATGTGAAATTTTACCTCGTAGTGCATGAGGTTCTCAGGGCGTGACATTCTCAGACATGAAGAAATCACTTTTCCAATATTTTCCAATATTTTTCAAAAATATTTTGCGGACAATCCAAGAGTTGTAATGCTTAATCGCCGATATTGAGAGTTGAATGTTCTTTTTTATATTATTTTTATTTAAATTACTTTCGTATTAACTGCTTTTTTTTGTTAAATATATAAGCTTTAAGTTTTAAAGTTATATTTGGAAATTAACTTTAAATCTAAAAACATTTTGTTACAATATTTCGAACTGATTTGAACTTGAACTCAAGATTGAAAGATATTGATATTTTCACGATAAAATTAATAATTAATTGTTGTTGTCATTATTTCTTAACAAAAATAACGAAATAATAAAGGTTAATAATTACGACTTCCATTGAATTTTTCTTTTAATTTCAAAATTTCCCAACCTTCATTTATTCAGATTAAAATCGATGAAAAATAAGAAAAGCTTTCTTCACATGCCACTCTCGATTATCGATTCGTACATTCCGCTGACAATTGCGATTAATTGCGACTGAACATTCGAAAATTCGAATCAAAACAGTTTCGACACTCCGCCTGGCCACGTAAATTGCATGGAAAAACCACTAGAAAGCCAAGCAAAGGCAGATCACCGTCTACATCCGCATGTTATATGAACGTACTGACCCCTTCTCCATATTCATCCACCTCCTCCTCCTTTTCTTCCTTTTCCCTGTTGCTTTGTGTGGCGTCGACAATATCACTGACGTCATAATAATCTTTATCAAGCTTGGTCATAATAATCATACAACCGTCATCATCGTCATCGTCAACATCACCACCATCATCATCATCATCATCGTCATCGTCGGGCGTTTTACTGACTACAAGCGCCGCAACACTCGGCTCATGAATGGCAATCACTTGCTTCAAAAGAAATATTTGCTCTCAGGGTGATAATAATGTCGGAAAAAGAATAACAATAGCTTCAATAATAGATATTTTTGTTGAAATTACTGTATTTTATAATTGGACATCCGACAGCGGGAGTTTTTCCCTTTGGGATGTTTCCTGTTCATGGTTGATGTTATGTAATTGTTTGGAAGTACAAATAAATACAAATTTTATTTTATAATAATTCTTGGAGTTTATTAATCTAACTGCATATAATACTTTAAAAAATTGATTCAATAATAAATGACATTAGCATATTATTGACAATAACAATTTTTATAACTGAACGTTCAAAAAGTAGAATTAAAACAGTTTTAATGGTCAATAATTGTTATTATAATATGTTACAGATAATGTGTACGATAATTATTATTATTGTTATTATTAATATTACATATTATAAAATATTATTACTAATTATTGTTAAGGCAACAATCGTCATTGCATGTTCCGGCGCGCTTATACATTTGCCAAACTGACAGCGTGATACCACCGGACGTAGAGGTCGTTATGGAAACACTTGGGAACTACTTTCTTGGAGTCGCAGCAATTTCGTCCATGTCTTTCGTTAGTGTACACTCATTGTCGCAATCTCGTAATCATCATCATCACCATAACCACCGTCGTCAACGTCAGTATCATCTTCATCAACATAGTCCTTATTGTCATCATCATGATCATAGTCATCATCATCATCTTTGCCATCTTTCTTAATATTGCCTTTATATATAGGTTTTCATTGTCAAAAGCACACCTTTATAGCGTGGTAGTCATCCATCAGTCGTCATCATATTTTTCAACCGCCTCAAAACCCACCCTATCGACCGTGCCCCTTTTCCTCTGTTCATCTGCGTTCATCATTCTTTCTTCAATTCTTCCACTTAAACCAACGTCATCATCCCGGCTAAAAGAGCAGAGCAATAATTATGATTTATACAGCACCAAATGCGTCTGGAGGCTCATAACTATTTATATAGCGCAGAAAGCAAAGACGCCGGAGACTCGTAACCATTTATATAGCGCGGACCATAAAGATTTTGACTCAAGTGGATCAGGCAATGTGGCGCCTTCTAACTGGCGTCTGAAGATAACTAGCTGTGACCAGTTTACCACCTTAAAAATGAAATATACGACTGTCCACGGCCTTCCATGATGAGATTATAAAGCATCGCCGAGGATGAGTGGGCGGTACTCTCCCCAGGCTCATTGAATATTCACGAAGGAGTGACTGGGTCGTTTGTTTAATTTTAATGTCTGACGACGTCATGCTCCTCATTAACATAATTTATTCGCCATGCATTTTTATCTTACGCGTTTGTATATTTGTGTGCCGTGACATGTCGACCCGAAAGCTGTTTATGGCAATTTATGTTACCAGATTCATACGTGCTACCTCGATTTATGTAGCGCCAACTCCCATAGGCGTTGGATATGCTTGTTGGATGCTTAAGAAACCCACTCGAAGATAGGATGGCCTAACACTGAAACAACAAATTCTGGAAGAACAAAATTAAAACTACTAATCATCAGAAAAAGTGTGCAGACATGATTAAAATACAAAAATAAGTATATTTATTTCTTTAAAAGAATCTGCACGCAATTTATGAATTAAATCAATTTATCAGCAGAAATCAGCAGAAAGACAAGAATTCATTTCAATACCTGGTGATGACGCAGAAAACACACAAAATATAAATATTGAATAGGTCTTCAAGGCAAACAGAGAAGTGCAGGTGATGATTTGACAAGAATAAGAATTTGACAAGGCAATTTAAAGTATTCACAAATAAAAACATTACGCTGGATATAATAATAATAATAATAATAATAATAATAAAAATAATAATAATAATAATAATAAACAGTTAATTAATAAGGTATCACAAGCATAGCATGAGAAGTGCTTAAGTAAAAACCATTATTTATTTATGAAATTATTTTCTTCACTATGAATTTCTGAGTACCCATAAAAGATTAAGTTCAAGTACAGTCAGAGTTGTTTTTTTGTACAGGACTCTATCTTCCTAAGAATGCCATGAAAGTTTAAAGCCACATTTGGGTGGTCCATGCAGACAGCCCCTCCCCCTCTTGATTTCTGAGGGACCTGCGATAAGAGTCAAAGGTCAAGTGATGATGATGATGGCCATAATGATAATGATTGTTATCTTAAAAGATTCAAAATTTTACATTGCAAATTAGATTACATTTTAATAAATATTCAACTTCCACAGCGAGTTCAGAAAGCTAAATAATTTATTACATTCAAAATTTTAACAAAAAATTCTCCATTTTTGTGTCATTTTATTGTTTGCTTAAGAAATATTCTTTTTCCTAATAAATTTTAAAATCACTGTTGTCCTACCCATCAACACTATCACCACCATCATCGTCGTCATCATCACCATTATTGTCATCTTCATCATCATCATCATCTCCCTCAACAATCTACCTGTCTGTTAATGTCACCAATGCAGGTCCAAGCAGGTGAGCTGTTTTGTCTGAAGACAATTACTTCCTGTAATAGCAAACAGTTAAAATTCAACCAAACCTCACTAATAATTAATACCATTATTATTATTATTATTATTATTATTAATTATTATTATTATTATTATTATTGTTATTGTTATTGTTATTGTTATTGTTATTGTTATTATTATTATTATTGTTATTATTATTATTATTATTATTAATTATTATTATTATTATTATATATTATTATTATTATATATTATATATTATTATAATAATATTATTATTTTATTATTATTATATTAGAATAATAATTATTATTATTATTGATAGCTAATACAATTATAGATAAATTACAATCATTATCATTATAGTTATTATTAAAGACGATTAGTTTGCACTTCTAATTGCAACCTAACCCTAATCGTCAATCTATTATCATAATTTATGCAAATGTTCAAACCCCATTCCTTGTCCAAGACTTGTCCTTCTTAGATACTGCCCACTTTGCATGGTCTTGGGTTGAAATGAATCTGTAATTGAGCAATTCACACTCACGGACGTTCTCCACCTGGAATGCGTTTTTTGGTGGTATCAAGCCTTATTACTTTTTCATTTTTTATTACTTCTCCAATGAACAAGTTGTTGTTAAAAAAATACTAAATTGCTTTACTAATATTTGTTACTGCTTATTAATAACAGTTACTGCTTAAAATATTAATAAATAATTACATTGTGACATAATTTATTTAACTCTAGCTCATCATTGTTAGATCAATAGTAAGGATGATAACTTAAGCAAAAGAAACAAAAAATATCATCAAATATCATTTGACTCCACCATCATCAACGTCACCAAAACCTACTTTAAATTTGGATCTGCAACTCGAGTTCAAGTTCGAGTTGCCCTTTCTCCACGATTGGACAACCAAGTCGCTTTTGAGGGCAGATGCTATCCCCGTCCATAGATCTTTGAAAGAGCACGTTGATCAGGTATTAAAACCAAAGAAAGGACAAGATGGATTTAAAATCAATGTCATTATGTATTGAGCATATGAGCTGGTATTCTGGTTAGCACAACGTCAAACCCACCATTGTTGTACGCTGCAGTCTTTGCAAACCCGATGAACTTTTGACCCCCCAGAGAAGTCAACTGATGAACCAATAGGTTTTCCTTCTCTGGGTGCTTGCCCTCTAGGGCAGCAGTCAAATTGGGGTTTGAATCATTGAACTTTTGGGGCAGGACAAAGTTGTAGAATTGAGGATAATTGAAAAGGAACATTTCACCTGTGGATAAGAGTGTGCTAATAATTCATGAAATATGAATTGAGATAACGTAATAATTATTGTTATTATTAAAATAGATATTATTCATGGAATGGCTATTATGAGATAACATGATTGATTATTTTACAATAATAATTTTGAGATGACTCAATTATTATTTGCTATCAGTCATTGTGATGATTGAGCTTATTAATAAGCAGTTTTTAAATGTGCACTGCGGGTTGACAACAGAAAAAACTCCCAATCAAGCCTCTTACTACAGTAAGCATGTAGAAAGGTTACTGCTAACGAACATTCAATAAGAGCAATTTTTTTCATAATTACAATTAATATTAATATTAATCAAAACATTTTTTTAATTGAGTTAAAGCACCAATTTATTAATCAACATACCAATTGTGTTGAGAAACTTGTAACTCAAAGATACACAGAGGATCGTTTGACCCAATTTCAGACTAGAATTTGGGTAATCGTATTTGTCACTGCTCGGGGGAAAATGCGGCACACTGTGGACCAACCAGTATCCCGACTTGAGGTCAAACTGGATGACCCCTGAAAATATGGAGAGAACAAAAGATTACATTGGCTCTATTAGAATCGAGATATTGCACAGCAATAATAAACGATAATGATGATGTTGACAAAGTAGTTGGATTTAGTCGGTTATAATATTTTATGCCATCATGTTGTTAATCTCTTAACAAATTTTTTAATTTCCAATAAAATGATAATCTTTCCTTTGTTATTTAAGCTAGTCAATTCCATTCTTCCGAATCATGTAATTATAAATAATTGGCTTGCAATTTCCTGAAATACTTTGCACATCAACATAATGACAGTCAGCTTACTTCACATCACAAGACTTAGTTCATTGGCTGTTAACACTATTCATAATGTACAAACTGAAGAGATGATGTTGATAGAGATGAAGATGATGATAGAAAAGAGATTGCTAATGATGTTGATGACAATGATGATGGTTAGAAGCATCATTAACCATAAGAAGGCGTTGATACCATTGGTATGACCCATTTGATGATGTTGATGATAGTTGTTGTGATACTAGGGGTTATATCAATACCTTTGGTGTGACCCTTTTCTAGACGTGATTTGTGGCAGTTATTCATTGGAGTGGTTATTTGATCATTGTACATGGCATACATGGATCCATTGTCCTGAGCAGAATAAAAATGCATTAGCTGGATGGGTGATGTTACATAGTATAATAACATGAACATAATTTAATAACATGACACTAACATAATTTAACAATATAATAGCATTAAGGCCATTTAATAATGCAATAATGGTAGCATAATTTAATAATATGATGTTATTAATAACATGGCAATTGAAAAGTTGAATGTTAAAACAATCTGCTATTACTATATTATAGTTGCTGTAATAATGATATAGTTATCATCACCATCACCAATGTTATTATTATTATTATCGTTATTGTTATCATTGTCATTGTTATTATTATTATTATTAATATTATTGTTGGATAGGGTGAGCCATCCAAATGTCAGATTGATTAAAAACTGCCATCACATCCTGTTTGCATAATAAAGCAATCAAAAAGTCAAATTAATAATACAAATAAAAAGATAACTTCATAGTTATTATAAAATTATAATATTTCTAATAAAATATACTAATATATTATGTGCAACAGATATACAATTATATTTTCCGATGTGCCCCACTGTACTCACTTTCCTTTTAAAGATGTTATCAAGAGTTTGGGCCAGAGGATTCAAAAGATTGAGAACATTCATTTCCAGAAGCCTCCATTTTGAATACCTGCTGTCCAGATAGGCCAAGAGAGATCCATCACTGACACTACCCTTGAACTTTGGCAGCTTATAAGCTATAAACCTATGAGGAAATGAATGACTGCTATTGCTACTGCTGATGCTGATGCTGATGCTGATGCTGATGCTGATGCTGATGCTGATGCTGATGCTGATGCTGATGCTGATGCTGATGCTGATGCTGATGCTGATGCTGATGCTGATGCTGATGCTGATGCTGATGCTGATGCTGATGCTGATGCTGATGCTGATGCTGATGCTGATGCTGATGCTGATGCTGATGCTGATGCTGATGCTGATGCTGATGCTGATGCTGATGCTGATGCTGATGCTGATGCTGATGCTGATGCTGATGCTGATGCTGATGCTGATGCTGATGCTGATGCTGATGCTGATGCTGATGCTGATGCTGATGCTGATGCTGATGCTGATGCTGATGCTGATGCTGATGCTGATGCTGATGTGATGCTGATGCTGATGCTGATGCTGATGCTGATGCTGATGCTGATGCTGATGCTGATGCTGATGCTGATGCTGATGCTGATGCTGATGCTGATGCTGATGCTGATGCTGATGCTGATGCTGATGCTGATGCTGATGCTGATGCTGATGCTGATGCTGATGCTGATGCTGATGCTGATGCTGATGCTGATGGCTGATGCTGATGCTGATGCTGATGCTGATGCTGATGCTGATGCTGATGCTGATGCTGATGCTGATGCTGATGCTGATGCTGATGCTGATGCTGATGCTGATGCTGATGCTGATGCTGATGCTGATGCTGATGCTGATGCTGATGCTGATGCTGATGCTGATGCTGATGCTGATGCTGATGCTGATGCTGATGGTCATCCATGATGTTTATCTTACTGATACTTAAATCTCATATCATTCCACTGTGCTGTGAATCACAGTCATAGTGAGGCATTAAGATTGAATTAGTTAGTGTTGTAAATAATGAAGTTCTTAAATAATTTCAATCACATAACAAGGGTGGAACTATCTTGTATGTAAATTTCTAAAAATTAATCAAATAAATTGCTATAAATTTATACCAATCAATTGGATTGCCTCTGTCATCTTTGCACATTATATTCTCCGCAATCGAAAAACGATTTAAAATTACGGCAATCAACAACGCTATCGCAAAACCAGTAAAATGTCCACCAGTAAATAACATATTTATCACAGAACTACAACTACAGAAGCGATTCGAATTGAAGCAGAGCATTGCTTTACAACAAACGTGCTAAATATATCGGTGTCGCATTCTAATAGCTTTTGGAATTTCCAGATAATTATCATCTGAGTAAGAAAACGTAAAAAATGTAAACCACCAGGATTTCCAGCATTTTATATTTGTTATTCATTTTTAAATAAAATTTTATTTAGATAAGTATAAAATGCAAAACCATTACATATCGCATCTTTCATTTTCTCTAACTTAGCACTAACAATTTTGTCTGCATTGTTAAGGATCTGAATTGTTGTCATAATGTTTGTATGTAATGTATTTTAAGTAGTTTATTTGTCATCAATATGATTTAATACAAGCTCTTTAATTTTATCAACTTATCGAGAGTAATGTCATCAGAAAAAAGTGCGTCAACATTTTCGTTTCAAAATCATTGTCATCAGGATCAGAAAGTCGTCTTGAACAGAAAACGTAACTTGAATCAAAGTTTTAAATGAATAAAGTTATGTTATTAATCATCAAAATATCGTTTTCTTTCTCTGGGATACAATGAATGTTCCTCGGCTTCATACCTTCAAAAGGCATTGATTTCAGTAGAACTTTAAAAACTGAAAGTGCCTATCCAATCAGATGAAGGTTGAACAAGTTTCCACCTCGTCGATAATTTTCTGGAAGCTGACAGCCGCAAGGGGATGGTCGAAGCAAATTGCCCCTCCTCCACGATCCCTCTGAGCGCGCTGGTGAAAGTTCAAAAGATCATTTAACTCTCAGCCATGCCTATTCCCCATCTGTATTATTTATGTGGCCAATAAAAATTATATTTTGTGTTTTGTTTTAAATTAAATTTAGTTATTTTAATTTTATGTTTCAAATTTATCTTTAAAAACGCCCCCGCAATGAAGAAATAATCCTTTTATAAGCACATATTCCCATTTGGAATAGGTACCAAACTTTAATCCTTATAATTATGAGCAGTTATTCTTATTCTTCTTATTATTATAATTATTAATCAGGGCCGCCAAGAAGGGGGAAAGTAACCAGAGACCAATAATTTTTTGGACTGTAAAATTATTTTGCTTTAACATTGCCAAATTGGCGAAATGTAGGAGCCAGAAATTTATGTAAGCAACCCTGCTAATACTAATCTTATTATTAAGCAAGTTATGTACAGAAAATAAAATATAATTTTCAATTGAGGACATCCTCATCATCACCTGTCTGTTTATGTCACCAATGCAGCTCCAATCTGTCGGCTCATTCTGCTTAAAGACGATAACATCCTGAAAGACCCGATAAACAACTTATTTACCGGTTAAATGATCTAATAATTTCAATAATTACTTAATGTACATTGTTTATTAGTCATGACTTATTACTATTAATTGTTAAATTAATTAATAACAAACCTTGTTCGTTGCCCTAGTTTTGCTCTTCTTAGATACCGCCCACTTTGTATGGTCCTGGGTTGTGTTGAATCTGTGACTAGGTAATTGTAAGCTACGTATGTTCTCAACCTGTGAAACGTTAACAGCCAATCATTCATGATAATAACATTAAACTAGAATTACAATTAAAATGTTTTTTTTTTAAATATCAACTATAATTCTAATAATAAATTATATGAATAGGAGATGAACATTCAAGTTTATATCATCTTATTATATTATAATTGTAAAAGTAAATATAATTATAAATAAATAAATAGAATAAATAAACACAAGAATACTGTATATTTGTATTTGCATTGGGAAGGCATGTTTGAGGCATTGTTTCTCCAAGATTCGACAGTCAAATTGCTCTTGAGAGAATAAGCTATTCCTGACCAAAGATCTGACAAAAACAAATTTAAAGTTGAAAATTTAATAATTAAATAAATTGCTCTATTAAAAAATGTATTATTTAATAATTACTTAAGTGCTCGATTACATTTCACGTAATTTATTAATTATTAATGATTTAATTACATTTAGGGCTACTGACAGAAGTTTCGGACCCCTAGGCTGAGCATCCAGGGGTCATTTGCAACATCATTTGATAATGGAAAAACAACAAAAAAGATTGTGATTGTAATTTTAATGAGTAAAACTCAGAGGCTCCCTAGGCATTTGCTCTTTCCCGCCATTTCAATGCCTGTGGGATCAACCAAGTAATCAACAAAAATCTGTCAACCTTTGCCGTATTTTGCACTCTTTGCAAAGCCGATGAACTTTTGGCCCCCCAGAGAGGTCAGCTGACGGATCAATAGGTCTTTATTTAACAGGTGCTCGCCCTCAAGAGCTGCAGTCAAATTGGGATGTGAACTGTTGAACTTTTGGGGTAGAATAAAATCGTAGAAGTGAGGCTTGTTGAAGAGAAACATTTCGGCTTAAAAAGTAATTAATTACATAAATAAAAATTATCGCAAATAAAAGTTATCGGTTATACTACATCAATGAATATTCATAAATTTTTTTATTATTACGTTACAATAGTAATTTTACTATTAATGTAATATATTAATAAAGTTACATTTTTAAAATTAAAAAAACATAGAATTACGAACAATACTAACCAATGTCGTCCAGATATTTGTAGCTTAACGAGAGGCAGAAAAACATCTGACCATACTTAAAACCATTTTTTGGGTACGCGTAACCACCATTAGTCTTGTTTGGGGGGAACTTTGGAACAGAATGAATCATCCAAAATCCCGAGTCCTGATCAAAATTGATCACACCTGGACGAGGTAGGGGTAAAACAGGTTAAATTAACAGTTATGGCCTGTTACAACAATTTGTTAAATGCAGTCATCTCATTTCGCAAAACATTTCAACTGGCTCGGCAAACTTTAAGCACCATTACGCGCTTCTGATGCTGAACTTGTGGCGCCTTACAAATTAACCCACATCTTGAAATAAAATATTATTGGCCTGCCGTGAATGTGTTATTTTAGCTTCATGAAGTCCGAAATAAGAAGTACCATCATCCAGCACTTGATTCAATTTAAAATTTCTTAGCCAAATATTTATTTTGTCTATTAAAGGTTTTACCTTGTTGAACTTATCATTTGGATCTAAATGTTTATTATTTACAAAGCAGATATTATTCGTTATTGAAATAAATCTACAGCGCGACGTGGCCAAAAACAGCGTACGCATCTGTGGATAGCCTCAGTTTAAACTGAACAGACGTAAATTGTCAATACTTCTACTCTGGCTTATAATATTTGAAAAAAAAAACACTCAGAGACTTAAATAGACTCAAGTGAAGATTCTTCTAATATTAATATTAACTCACTAAGAATAAACAATTTTAATTTTACCAAGATTTTTTTTTTCTTATAAAAATTCACGTCATCAAATTTTCAAACTGGCTAATAATAAAAGCGCAAGCAAATATTAAAATATTAGTAAAATGAGATAAATGTGAATAAAAAAAGATAAGACACCGTCAACATCTCCTGAATAAAATTAAAATTTAGCAAAATGAATTACGTTAATATTTACCCAGAAATCCAATGTTTGACGAACGTCAGTTTCAGTTTAAACTCGGATATGGGTTAATTATTATTATAATGCCTGAGAAAAATAATGACCACCACAGCTTATTTCTACTTAGATGCGCTCTTGTGCAGTATTTAATTTGCTAATTCTTCAGAAAGTTAACAACTACTTTCTCAGAAATAACAATAATGATAATCATAGGCGCCAACTTAAGGGGGCAAGGCATTTTTTGCCCCCCCCCCCAATAATTTTCAACTTCTGCCACAGCTGAACGATCTTTCTCGGGACTTCGGAGGTTAAAAACTTACCTTAGATCAACAATGGGTCAAAAGCGGCTTAATTCCGTATCGATTCTTCAGTTTCACAAGGATTTGGCAAATGAAATGAACTTAGATGACGTTATTAACAAATTTATTTCAAGAAATGAAAAGAGAAAATTAACTTTTTATATGTAAAAATTGTTTATGTACGATCTTTTGTTATTGAGAGAGCATTTGTTATTTATGCTCTAACAAACAAACCGTTAGAGTCATTGTTATAATTTTATTTCTTCTCTTTTAATTTGTAAATAAAGAGCATTCACAGGGTTACAAATTTTTGCTTTACTTGTAGTAATTATCTTATAATTTCAATATCCTCATGCGCACGCCGTTTTGCAAAATTGGGTTTTTTTACTAGTATCTATGAAAACTGTTGTTCTTCGCAGTATACGTCAATTCACTTTAAACCAATAAAAAATGATTTACGAACTAAAGTTTCAGCGACAAGTTTATGAAATAATTTTATCAAGTTGGCGCCTCTGATGATAATCATAATTAAAACAAAAAAATAAGCGAAATGTAGTGCATTTGTCTTGTGACAGTCTTCCAACAATTACAGAAAACCCGTTAAATTGGTTACAAGTACGATTTAGAATTTATGTAATTATTAATGCCATACCTTTGGTGTGACCCGATTTCAGATACGGTTTAGTGTCTGAATCATCTGACGGAACCTGATCGTTGTACATGGCATACATGGAGCCATCGTCCTCAACATGTAAACGAAATTGCATTTTTTTAATATCGACTTGGTATTTAACATAACATAACAATTATTTATAGTGGTTAAGAAGATCTGGATCTGTGTAATAACCACTCTTTTTAGTCCTAATAACCGAATTTACTTAAGTAAATTTTGAATTTATCTACTGTGTCCGCATGGATGGTTTCCTTATCTAGTTTATTCCATAAGGAAACTACTCTTGAACTGAAATAATTGTTTTTCAAGTTTTATCAGATGCCTTCTTATATAATTTACAATCGTGTCCTCTAGTAGAAGCACCTTTTGTGGCTTCGAAAAACTGTTCAGGCAAAAGGCATTCCCTTCCCGATAAAATTTTGAATGCCTCGATGAGGTATGATTTCTTCTCTTTTCCAGAATCGTTAATTTACATCTATTTAATCTTTCCTAGTAACTCAGCTTTCCAAAACCTTCTATCATCCTGGTTGGCCTTCTTTGTACTCTTTCCAACACTTCTACGTCCTTTCTCAAATGAGGGTTCCACACTTGCACACAGTACTCAAGGTGTGGCCTTACTAATGCCTTATACAATCAGTATTACATCCTTGTTTCTACTCCACTACTGTTCTCTTTATCATTCCAAGTACTCTGTTTGCTTTTTTAGCAAATTATCACGTAATTGCTGTGAAATATCCAACGATGCGAATACAAGCAGAACTATTATCTCAAGCACAAGCTTTCACTTTCGCAACGATTAATTTTGTTGCTGCGGCTCTAATATTTACTAGAAGTGGAGCAGATTCAGAAAAAAGTTAAAAAAATTAAGATACTTATACTAATAACGTTACATTACGTTGCCTAAAGTCACCTAAAGCCATATTTCACATCTGGGTTTATTTTATTTTATTGCAAAAATTATAAAAATTAGTTTATTTGATTAAAACTATGGATAGTCAATTTTATTACTTATTTATTAATATTATTATTAATATTATTATTATTATAACTATTATACAATTCATATTCACTTTATGTGTGTAGATACTCCTGAGGGTATCGGCCAATGGGTTTTTACACCCTGCTATTCCTGATTTCGAAAGTTTCCAGGTTGGGTTTTCATTGTCCATTATATAGAATAAGTCACCACGTTTTGGCGGTTTGAAGACAATGTACCTGTAAAAAGTATTTAAAATATTATCAAATATATTTTGAGTAATTAATAATGATAATAATAACAAACGCATCTAAAATAATTACCATTTAACTATTATTATATTACATTATATTAAATTATATTATATTGCAACAATTATTAATAATTAAGCTGGAAAATAATGATAAATCCATACCAATCTACAGGGTGGCCTTCATCACCTCTACATATTATTTTCTCAGCAGTCGATAAACAAAGCAGCATCAAGAATGCGAATAGAATCATATTTGAGCAATTGTTTTTTACGAACATTATTTGTATTATTTATTTTATGTTGTTTATTTTTATATTTATTGTTCTTTTTATGCAAAACTAGAAATATACGTTCGAATCAAAAAGGAAAGTTATATATATATATATATATCTGGACAGGTATTAATAGGTTAAAAGTGCCTGTGGTAATTCCAAGCAGTTATGAGGCCACGAAATATGCGGAAATCCAAAGATCGCAAAAGTTAAAGATCAAAATACTTGTAATTACATGTTGTTATTATTATATTATTGGTTATAACGATGTTATATAATCTTTAATTTCTTTATTAATTTAAATTCTAAATTAAGAATGGCCTTCTAAGCGATCAAGCCCAGATCGTTGCGTTGCTACATTCGGATATAAAAAGGAGCACTGTGGTTGTGGCGTGTTCGCAGCCCAGTCTGGACCTACCGGGAGCGCCAGTAATTAACCCTTCATAGCGACAGTGAAACTAACGATTATGCTGTAATTTTTGTTAAATGTATCGGTGATAAATCAATTGACAAAGAAGGTCTGATTCTTATTGACGATTTTTAATCTCGGTTCATTTTTATTCGTAAACAAATATAATATGTATAAGTACAAATATTATGTAAGTACAATGCACGGAGCTTAACAGGTAAAAATAAAGTCGAACCAGAAAAATAAAAATCTTAAAAATAAATAAAAACAAACTTTACAAATAATTTCCTTTATTGAACCCTGAAGAAAGATTTCGCTCGAATCGTGCAATACAAAAGTTTCGCTTATTGATGTCCTCACTTTTCCAAGTTCTGGAAAACATGGAAAAATGGAAAAATAAAAAATCGGTCACACTTCCTACTTTGGCTTCCTCAGATTAGGAAAGCCGTCTGTTAATAAACTTAGGCACGTGAAACTCCCAACAGTTGATCGAAAAACCACAGAATATTAGGATGATCTAAGAAATCGTAACATTTACAGTCAACCCCCTTTTATTTAAATCGCCATGGCTATCACCGTGAGACAGACGATCGAGTCTCAGTAGCAGTTTGCTCCTCTCACTGATGAAGCCCAGCACACGGAAATGGAATCGTTTTGTAATCTCTTGGAAAAAATTCTTTCCTGGTTTTTCCAGGCGACGGACTAGAATGAATAATCTCGGGCGATGATAATCTTCCAGTTTCCTTCCATTGTGGCAGGGTTTTATCGTTTCAGGATTGATTCATTATTTAAGCGGAAAGACTAGGCCCTGCAAATGAATGAAATATGAAAATAATCGTGTAAATTGAATAAAGTAATTAAAAACAACAGCAATGATAATAGTATAAATGTAATGACGATGACGATGACGATGTCGACGATGATGATGATGATAACAGCAACATTTACCAACTAATATCAACAAGAACAAAATATGCAACAACGATTTCCAGAATGATAAATCACAAGAGACTGAAACTACTTGAATCGTGCGTCTGGGGGAGCCCTGGCCCTGGAAGTACCCATCAGAGAATTGAGGATGGCCAGGGAACTCCGTCTCATGTTGGAAAAGGATGCTCTGAACCTGTTTGACCTGTTGAGTCGGAGCTCCATTTCTTCACCCGTGTCGTCGTCGACAAGCCCCTTTGAAAGACATCAACACACAAGTTAGTTATGCATCCTAATCATCTAGATATACAGCGTTAATAAAAAAGTTAGTCATGTAAAGGAGGTTATTTACTTTCTACGCCACAGCTATTCTAGAAGTCCGTTGCTCAAAACAAGACTAAAGATGATAAAGATTAGCTATGGCTAAATGCAATGAAAGCTTAATGCAAACAGACCATGATTAATAGATCAATGGATGATTGGAAAGGCGGTCATAAATAATAATAATAATAATAATAATATCTAAAGAAATATCGTAATAACGGTATTAAATTATTAATGGCTTTATCGTTAATTTTTAATTATCGTTATTTGTGCGCAGAAGCAGAAAAAGCATAATGTTTGATTTTAATCAAAAAAACTCTTTTAAAAAATTGCCAGTAGGGCAGCCTTTTTCATTTCACACTCGACAAGTTTGTGGAGCTATTGTTCAGCAGCAATTTTTCAAGAAAAGAAAACTGAAAACATCCTTCATCGGCGAAAAGTGAGCAAATGCCGAACAGGATTTCAACCCCAAGACAACCCCATGTCTGTCCACAGCTTGCAGCCTTTAATTTGTTTGTGTCTTCCAAAATTTCAAAATAAATTATCGACAACTGTTTACCTACCAACGGCTTTTCCGCAGGAAATGAATGGATGCAAATAAATGCCAGTTTGAAGAATGATAGTCCATAGAAGCGTTTTTTTTCTTGTCCTGCGCTCTGTATAGATCATCGTCATGGCAGGACGCAAACGAAGACCAGTGTCGTTTCTCTGTCTGCCGCAAAGACATTCAAAACAATGATCGATTGAAGCGCTACATCATTTTCGCCGTAAAGATCCTAAGTCATTAGAAACGGATGCCAAATTTGGATAATAAATGTCTTCCTAATGAGTCTTATGTCGGCTGATATTTTTAACTTGATGGCGTTTCATCGACAGAAAATATTTGAATTCAAACAGTTCATTACTCCACATTTTTCATCCACTGGAGACTCATCGGAGTAATGGACCAACATTCAGGGATTTGTCTCAAGGTTACGAAGTACGTTTTTAGTTCAAAAGGAAGAAGAAAAAAGGTACAAAATGAAAAACTTTGAAATATTTTCTGAAGCATCCGATCATTCGCCTATTTCCGTTTCATCTTAAGTAGATGAAACTCGAAACTAAAAATTAAAAAAAGTATTTTAAGCGAGCGCATAGTGCTCTTCGTCCAGATCTTTATAGTCTTCATTCCAGTGAATCGCCAAGAGAATTAATCCTTCCACAATGCTGATGACAAGTTACGGCAAAGGTTAATTTATAGCGCCGTAAGGCAGGTTCGGATGCTCTGGAGAATTAATGTGGACTTATTTTCAAGGTTGATGGCGGTGACGTAGGCAAAGTTAATTAGGATGACGTAATTCAAATTATTCTTTATCGCCAAAAGCAGAAACTTCAAGTACATCTGCTCTTAAGTTGACGAATGAATTTCTGAGCTCTTCTTTTTGCAATAAATAACTTCAGTTGAAAACAATCATTTAAAAATTAAAAAGTGCTAGTAATCATAAATTACAGGCGATTGTAACAAAATCCGCTTTTCGGTTGTTGCAAGGCCATGCATCCCAATCGCATCTACCAGAATGTTGTTGATTTAAAATTACCAGAAAAAGAAGTTCTGGCAATCCGACAAAATTATCAAAATTAAATTGGTTAATTGGTTCGTAGAAGTTGAATTCTGAGCAGCTGGAATGAGCAACAAAAAGCGAATGAATGAATGATTTTTCCTTCTCCCAGTTTCTTCCATCTACCAACTTTTTGTATTTTCGTTAGTCTTTTTAACATTTGCTCTCTATACCTCGGTCTGGTAAGGACCGATAGTGTCTTTAGAATAAAAAATATTTTTCATACTTTTTTGTTTGGAAACTCCTATTTCCTAAATGGACGTTCTCGAAGCGAGAGAGTTTTGGAAAACGTATACCTCCTACAAACCAGTACAACTCTTAAACTACTTTTGCATTTGTACTTTTTAAATTATTTCGAATAAAATATTTTCTGTTGGTATTCCTGTCAGGGGTTCGCCCCAGACAACGACATATGCATTTGTGGGGGTTGGAATTCGTAACAAGGAAGTCCTAAAAATCTTTAAAAAAATCTTCTACGTCCATTTTTAGACAGTCCCTAATTTGAAAGAAAGTCATTTATCCGAACCTTCGTTAAACAGACTTTTATCAGCCGGATAACAAGAAGCATCCACATCGATGGCTTGTTATTACATAATGTCTTCATTCTTATGTTGTGACAGTGTAATGATAATAATAATAATAATAATAATAATAATAATATATTAATATTAATAACAATTTATAATTAAATAATAATATTAATTTATTAATATTAATTAATATTATAACAATATATATATATATAATATTAATAATAATATAATATAATGTAATAATAATTATTACTATTAACGATAATATTAATAATTATAATATCAATAAAATAGGGCTATGTATTTCTTTGGAGAGGGCTAATGAAGATTGAAAGCTGAAGTGTCGTTAATTATCAACATGGGCGTTATTTTCATAAGCAGATGATTCCCGAGCTGTCGAGTTTCGTCCATTAAATTTCCGTTTATCTAATATGCTAAATCACCATCCTGAAATGGAGCCGTAAAGATTGCACTGAATTGAAATTGTTAATAGAAATAAATAATTTGTCAAAACAGCGAACGGGATATTTTTTGAAAAACGAATGAAACGATATTTATTCATTTCTCTTCCTGTAATTTCATTAGCACATCCTCGGACATCCCTGATTAACATAATTAGCGAGAAAAAGGATGTGACACTGCATGGCTAAAAGAGAGCAGAGAGATTGCGCGCGAAATTACCAACAAACACTGGGCATTCTCCCAAATTTCATTTTCCATTTCATCGATCACGATTTGCATCCTTTCACATGAGTACGTCTTAAGTTGTTTATGAGAATGAAACGTCTCATTTCATGAAGCTTGAACCACCAGTGAATCAAATGCATTCATTAAAGCGCCTTTCATGAGTGCCAAACTTTCTAAACTTTCACTCATCGTCTGTTGAGCATTTGATGACTTCGGTCATTATACAATTAGAAGGATGTCAGAAAAATATGAATTTTCCATTTTGACAATTTGTGCATTCCAACCATAAATGAGGGATGAGGCTTTGACGTTTAGATGATCTTTTTCCTGGTGGAATGTCATCCTTGCGTGATTGAAAAACTCCAGGCGAATCTGTTTCGATGTTTTGGTTTGAATTTCTTTCTATTTTCACCAGCTGCTGCTGGTGGTTCTTGTTATTTTTTTAAAAATTTCAATTAGAGAAAAAGATAAACTTGCACAAACATCGGTTGCAACCGAAGGTAAGTGGAATGAATGAAGAAGAAGAGGGTAAATAAAGAGAAATGATGGAAAAACAGAAGCGATGTGCAGATCGAAAGAAGCAGGAAATCAGTTTAATGTAAAAAAGATGAATTTATTTTGTTAGGGATGAAAAATAATTAATTTAGGATGAAGAAACTTTAGAGGAATTATCCATGCAGTAGCGAAACAAATTTTCTAATTTGATTCCTAAAATAAAGCATTCGCTATTTAAACAAATGTGATTGTTTGTACTGCGAAGCCAGAATAAATGTAATCAATTTTAGGAAAAGAGGACTTTAAAAAATCAAGAAAAATTGCACAATAAAAGTAATTAAAAATCACCTTATATGAATAAATAATAATAATAATAATAATAATAATAATAATAATAATAATAATATAATAATAATAATAATAATAATAATACTAATAATAATAATAATAATAATATAATAATAATAATAATAATAATAATAATAGAATAATAATAATAATAATAATAATAATAATAATAATAATAATAATAATAATAATAATAATAATAATAATAATAATAATAATAATAATAATAATAATAATTAATAATAATAATAATAATAATAATAATAATAATATAATAATAATAATAATAATAATAATAATAATAATAATAATAATAATAATATAATAATCATAATAATAATAATAATAAATAATAATAATAATAATAATAATAATAATAATAATAATAATATTAGATATCAAAGCAATCGATGTCTCACAGACGTACAATACCTGAGGATAGAGATTGGAGTCCGGAAGCAGCCAGCGTCGATCGGAGATGAGATTCAAAAACTGCTCCATTCAATTTCAAGAGCACCGATAAAACCTTGCCAACGCCTTTATATTTTAAAAGTTCACTTGCTACCAAGTCTGGTCCATAAACTTACCCTTGACGAGGTATTCATCGGTTCTCTGAACTCCGCAGACACCGCGATTAGAAGGGCAACAAGGCATTGGCTTCATCTTCCAAAAGATGTCCCGAAACCATTTTATCATGCTCCCGTTAAATCCGGAGGTCTAGGAATTCTTCAACTTAGGTAATGGGTTCCCCGTCTTCGAATAAATAGATTGACAGAAATTTTCTCCGAGACAAGCCGTTATAGGGATGATTTCATGACTGATGTTCTCAGAAACAACACTCTGATTATGAGAGAATTTAGAAAATTTGGAACAGCAGAGGCGAAACAACCAAAACAGGATTGGAGGGCGGCAGCTTCGGAGAGATTGTACAAAACTGTAGACGGCTACGGACTGAGATCATTCACCGAGGAAATTGGAATGAGCGAATGGATTTCAGCTGCGGTCCCGAGAATTCATTCTGGTCAGTGGTGACCCGTCATAACAGCCCGGCGACAGAATAGCCCCGACAAAACAGCCCCGTCAAAATAGCCCGGCGTCAAAATAGCTCAAGACAAAACAGCCCCGACAAAGCCGCCTCGACAAAACAGCCCCGTCGAAACAGCCCGGCGTCAAAATAGCCCCGACAAAATAGCCCCGTCAAAATAGCCCCATGATAACTCCATGTCAAAGTATTTTTAAAAAATGTTGTGAAACTGAATCAAAATTTAATTCGAAATTTGTGGCTTGAATGCTTTGACCGTTTTGAGTATTGTTTGTTGTTATTATTGTTCTCTAGAAGTTTAATTTGCATAGTCTTGCTTATTCAAATTTGTATCTGGCTTACAAATTTGTGTTGACATTATCCTCATCACAAGTTGCTTGTGAGAGGTCGTTTTCAAAATTGAAATACGTTTTGAACAGATTAAGAAATTTTCTGAACCAGTCAATTCTACGATCCTTCATGCTGATGTCTTGTGAGAAAGACTCTTTTCCAAGAATCAATAACAATGAAATTATTGATGTTTTAGCATCGACTAGTGAAACGATGAAAAAGCTGTTATAATAGTTAATAGTGACTAGAAATTTTAGACTCTAGTGTTTCTTATGTTTAAGTTGGTCAAACTAGGAATTAAATAAAATTTCCCGAGCCGGTTTTTTAAGCCAGTCCGACCCTGGTGACAGGGCTGTTTTGTCGGGGCTATTTTGTCGGGGCTATTTTGACGGGGCCATTTTGACGGGATTTTTCCGTCCTGGGCTATTTTGACGCCGGGCTGTTTTGTCGGGGCTATTTTGACGCCGGTCTATTTTGACGGGGCTGTTTTGTCGGGGCTATTCTGTCGCCGGGCTGTTATGACGGGGTGCCCTGGTCAGTATATCAGATGCGTTAAGATCCGGGCTGCTGCACTATATCGCAGGCTTAGAGCTTCGAGATGGAACCCGCAGGCTCCCAGGGGGTGCGATGAGGGTTGTCAATCCTTAGAGTCGCTGGGGCATATGATCCAGAAATGCCCAAGAACCGATGGCGCAAGGCACGAGAGACATAATGTTGTTATGAGAAAGCTGGAAAACGAACTGTTAAAAAGAGGCTACAAAACAAGAGTAGAGCCCCGAATTCCTACAGATCAGGGACTCAGAATACCCGATTTATGTGCGTGGAAAGGAAACACATACATAGTGTGTGATGTAGCCGTCACCTCAGACCTCTAAAACCTGGACCGAGTGTACGACAACAAAGTACTGAAGTATGACACTCAAGATGTTCACACTTGGATGCTGAGAAATGCTCTAGAAAGCACTCTGAGATTGATGCCAAATGTTGGCGCGTTTGTGTGCAACTGGAGAGGGGTGATGTCCCAAAAATTGTTTAGATTTTGGAAGGATTGCGGCGTCACGAGGACAGGCCTTATGAACATCGTAACTGCTGTTCTAAATCACAGTTACAAGATATGGAGGGCTCATAGGTGCCACCGAAGAAAGAAGTCCACATCTCGAACTCTCGTTAACATTAACGGTTGATGCTCTTCGGTACGACTGACATTTCGAACTACGGCTTGTTCTTTTAAACTAACATGTCCAGGGAGATCTCGGACCCTTTTGCGGACACTAAATTTTTCGGAGTGGTTTTTGTTTGAACGATTGATATTGTTAATGTTAGCATGGCCGAGAAAAAAAAACTAATAATAATAAAAATAATAATAATAAAAATAATAAAACTAATCAATGTGGGTCGTTACCTCTTGCAATGACAGACGTCTGTTGGCATAGGGAACCAAAATCGTGTCCATCCTTGGCTGTTGCTTGATCCTCCTGTACTGGAGAAGTTCCCTCATGTCTTCCATCTTTACAATTGAAGACGTATTTGGTCAGGAAATAAAAAAAAGAAAACATATCCTTACATTTCCTTAGCTTACTTAGATATCATTCTCAAGATGACATTACAAAACATGACCTAAAAAGCATGGTATTAGAATTTGCGACAGCAATGGCCTAAAAAAGAATTTGGATAGGTTTGCCAAAAAGAGATGTTTGCCTCGGACAATCAAGATCAAGGACTAAGTCCTTGCCGACCAAATGCCAATCCAATGTCAGGAACACGTTCGACTCATGTTCGTGATGCCGGGAGATAATGGGTCACGGTAAATTTAACCCCGGAAAATTCATCGACGGAACATTAATCCTGGAATATTTATCTCCGGAAAATTCAACACCTGGAAATTTCATAGCCCAAAAATTTGAGAGTAAGTGGTTGCATTTACATTTATGTAGATGATAGCTCATCAAAATAAAGTTTATAAAGACATTGGGTGTACAATGTGTAAGTAGCATCCAGTGTTTGGAACTAACATACATAAGTTATGTATATGTAAGAAATCAATTATTTTATTTAATATGTGCATTAACATGGAAACTGTTTGAATACACCACTTATCCAAACTCAAGCTTAACAGTCTCTTCTCCTTTCCTATGACGATCAATAAATCTCAGGGTCAAGCTTACGAAAAGCCTTGTTATCTACCTTACAAAACAGGTTTTTAGCCATGAATAACTCTGTGTGGGACTGCCGCTAGTATTGAATTATTACACCAAATATAATTTTAAAAAAATGTTTGGCGATGAAATTTCCGGAAATGAATTTTCCGGGGATGAATTTTCCGGAGTTGAATTTTCCGGCGGTAAATTTACCGGATCCCTGAGATAATAACTTGAAAGACCGTACAATTGATGGGGACAGCTTCATACATGAAGTGTTGAAATAACATGAGCTGTAAAAATGAAAAAATGTATCTTTGAACACATTAATTTTGATCCATTCCATTTTTTAAATTGCATGTAACTACAATTTATTTATAAAGGGCTTTATATTTCTATAAAAAAAAATAATTTTAATCATAAATCGTGTTGACGATTCTATTTTTTAACAATTTTCCTCAGCAAATACTCGGAACTCATTTCAAAAGCAGCACTTATAAAAAAAAAGTGCACATCACATCTAATAAAAAAATAAACCATAACATTTTCATAAACTCCGCTCATAAATAAATAAGCCGCTACTTTAACAAATTAAACATCTCAAACAATTTAAAAAAAAAACAAACAAAAAAAAACAGCTCACTTTTTTCATAAAGAAATCAAATATCAATTCCGGGTTATTCAAGTCATTGTGGACGTTCAGGGTAATAGTTACGTTGTTCATGTAGGCAAAACTCGATACTCCTATGCTATCTTCTCTCCTCAGTGGGCCCCAAAAAAATATGTTCCTTATCTGATTTCCATCTACGGTCAGCCGGGATTTTGACCCTATAAGACCGTGGTAGACGAGGCTGGAGTGGCCGTAAAAATGGTTCATGAGTTTCCTGTGTAACTTTGTCGGTAGGAATTTGTTGAAGAACTGGGTTGCAGTGTAGAACGAGATATGGCCGGATTCGGTTTTTCGCTGGAAGATTGACGCCAGTTAGTTAATTGATTTGTTTAAAATTTGTTAATTTTTTATTTACCATGTTAATTGTTTGTTAATTATGTTAATTGTTTATTTAATATGTTAACCATCTACGGTTTTTGTTGACTAATTATAGCAGTCCCATTCTCTAATGGTTTTACAATCATCTATTTAGCCCTAACATTGTCAAGAGAAGACGATTACCATCCAAAAACTAACATCGACAATTCGGTTTTTAATGTGCCATAGGGCCGGCAGTACCCCCTCGACGGATGTAGGGAGAAAGATCTTCATTGTGGATAGTTTCGGTTTAAACTTGAGTCTAGCGCAGTCGTTCGTAGAGTAGACATCCTCAATTTCAGGGCGTCCCGCCGGTCTTTTGGTCGGCACTTCTATCGTCTTTGCGTACAATTGGTTTTCGGCATTATTGGAAAAGTTGGCATGGACCTGTGAATGAAACGCCCTCTGGACGGACGTCGTCTGGGGCACCACGCCCACGCTGAACGACCTCGGCTTCTGGAAAGTGCCCTTAGATTCGTCAGCAGATGCCGTTCTGTTTTTATCACTGGATCGGTGAATATCGTGAGGCGAGAGATAGTGTCTTGACATCTGAAATATTGTCGAGGGCTCGCTGGGCGCTCCTTGAATTTGGCTGGTCCCTGGAACCGAGATGTTGAAGGATTGCTGGTGTTTCTTCGGTTTACTGATCGTTCTTGCCCCGGTCCAGACGTCCCCGGCCGAAATCTGAGACTCGACCTCTCTCTGGCAGCTCGTTGCGTTCCTGTTCTCCGACATCTCTTCTTCCATCGTGCCGAAGGATTCCGAAAGTGGAATGGCCTGAAGTGCCACGGATACGTTGGCGGCCATGTCATATGGATTACTGTAACCGTAGACATGTTGGAAGTAATTCCTGAGAGCCGCTGTCAGCACGGAAAGCACCAGTTCATCTACTGAAGCTTTGGTGACGTCCATGACTTTGTCCAGTCTATCCAGAGAGATGGGGCCAAAAACGAGGAATTTCCTCTTCGGCAGAGGTTTGTCCGGAGTTGGTGTGGGAAATGGAGAGGTCGGATTCATGACGTACACGGCATTTGTCGATTCCCGGCTTACGCTTGTCTTTTCGGCACCCGGAAAATTTTCTTCCTCCTGGATGGCTTCGATATCCGGATCGTTCGCCATCTGCAGAGACGGACTGGAAGTACCCGAGGAGGCAAAGACTTCCAGACGATCTTTGAAGGTTATGAAGCTCTTGAAGAACCATGTGATGCCTGGCGAGAATTACGATGACGACGAATGTGGTGGCTGTGATGATGGTGTCGTTGAGGTCGTTATTGTTGATGATAATAATGATGATGATGACGATGACGATGACGACGACGATGACGATGACGATGACGATGACCATGACGATGACGATGACGATGACGATGACGATGACGATAACGATGACGATGACGATGACGATTGATGATGATGATGATGATGATGATGATGATGATGATGATGATGATGATGATGATGACGACAACGACGACACCTAGGACGACTATCGTGATAATGATGAAGATGCAATTATAATAACACTGAATAATGCCTACGACGATGAAAGCAACTCAGGTGAGAATCAGACCCAAATGAATTCAATGCATTCATTCATTTTATTAATCATCGCAAGATCGCTAGCTCGTGCCAGCTCCAATTAGCAGAATATATTTCTATTAGCGCCGTTTGAAAATACGATCTAATATCAACTTCAGATGCCTGCGATAGCGACATTGGAAGTTCCATGATGAGCTATTGCTTGGATGGATGGATGGAACGGCGAAGGAATCAACTTTTTGTTTAAATTAATTTGCCTTTTATTTAGAAAAGAAATTAAATTTTATATTTTAAGAATCAAAGCTCCAAAAGGCCTTACATTCGAATAATATGTAATGTTAATTAAAATGTATTTAGAAAAAATTCATTCTAATTTCTTTTTCAACGATAGACTAATCCAGTCGTCGAAGCCGTTGCAATTTCAGTCTGAAGAATTTATTTTCCTTTTTTGTTTATTTAGGTCTCCCCGTTAATATTTATTTAAATAAATATCTGTCTTAAAGTGCATTTTAATAATTATTTAATACAAAGTTAAAACATTTTAATGATGATTATTATTATTCTAATTTTACTAAATAAATTTGGATGTAAAATAATAACACATAACTAATAGTAATTATTAATAATAAAATATAATTATAAATATACTGCTATTATTATTGATGAATGATAATTAAATTAGGTTATAATTGTACTTTACGATACCATTATTAATAAATCTAAATAATTAGACATCATTATTTTAAAATAATAATAATAATAAGAATAATAATAATAATAATAATAATAATAATAATAATATAATAATAATAATAATAATAATAATAATAATAATAAGAATAATAATAATAATAATAATAATAATAATAATAATAATAATAATACTAATAATAATAATAATATAATAATATAATAATAATAATAACAATAATACATTATTACAACCACCATATAATCATCGTCCACGCATAACATCACAATTATAATATAAAATCACATCAATTTTCATCCACCAATCATCGTCAAACTGACCTCCAAATATAGACCTGATTGAGTCCAACTCCTGATTGAAAGCACCGTAATGACGTCTAGCGAATTCCTTAGGTGGTTCGTCCGCTACAGAGGTATGAAGGACATGCAGAAGATATACCCCGTCCGCCATGGCAGGGTCACAGCTGAAGACCAAGGTGGACATTTGGGCAGGATAGTTTGGTACAAAGTACATCCTCCATCGCGGCCTATCTGCCAGGAAAGGCAATGAGGCTGATTCGGTGGCCAGTTGCATGAGCTGTGACGACGATATTATTTCATCTGTGTACTGGAAGTAAATAGAAAATTATAATCAGCCTCGATTAATATTCATGATTTTGATATTTCTGACACGCGAGAGAGTAGCTTTTGTGTTTTTGACGATGACTGTTACGTGACCCAGTTTGTGTTTGTATTGAAGACAGTTGCGGGCTCCATGAATTGTTCTGCCGTGTAACGTTATCACCGAAGCAAAAAGGATTTAAAAATAGGTCAGGAAGGGGGAAAGTCCGTAGGTGTATACATAAATATTACAAAATAGTAAAATGTAGTACTGGTTGAGTAACGAAAGACGATTACCTTTACATTAGAGACACATTAAGAAACACTTGTAAATTAGTCATCAAAACTTAAATTGGGTAAATAAAAAATGACAGAAGCTTGCCTAATTTAATGGAGCTGTATTAAAATAAATAAATTATTTATGAATATTTAGTATTTTTAATTTATATGGATTTATAAAAATATCGTTGACTGGCGATATATTCATTAACATAAATAATTATAATCAGATCGACAATTAATTATAGATTCTCATTTTCATATTCATTGAATTTCTTATTTCGACTGGGAGTGAATCGAAATGGCGTGGAAATTAATGTCATTAGCATATGCCATGAATAATTAATGAAACAAGATCATTAATATTTATGGAGTGCAAAAAAAGATCTTCGTGATATCAAAGATGGAGTTTTGCTTTTCTTTCTTTCTATTCTTGGTGCTTTACAACTTATTAAGAATAAAAACTATAATTATAGATGCATAATAATAATAATAATAATAATAATAATAATAATAAATAATAATAATAATAATAATAATAATAATAATAATAATAATAATAATAATAATAATAATAATAATAATAATAATAATAATAATAATAATAATAATAACTGTAAATATTTTGATTTTCTTTAGGAATTTTTAAAAAATAATAAAATACTTAAAGGATTGAAGATGTTAAAGGAATGATTAGCATAAACAAACGTGTGTTGTTTTCCAAACTCATCTCATTAAAATCCATTCACCTCGACCACGTGGTTTTCAATGTCAAACTCCGAGTCCTCCACCCACGCTCTGCCACACGAGAGGACTGAAAGTTTCTGACTGAACCTGGGGTGAATTTTCTTGTTCGTACTCGTTTCGATGGCCATGATCACTTTGGAGTAGAGCAACTGCTTCATGTATGTGACCGAATAGTTGCCTTTCAACGTGATGATGACGACGTTCGAAAACTTGAGGTTGTCCTTGGACTTTTCGTCGTTGGTCCGTGCCAGCCAGAACGACTCATGACCCTCGACTTTCGAGACCTTTCGTGAACCTGATTTGAGCTTCGTCTTCGAGTAGAAGTTTATCGTGGCGAGGAGTAAGCTGATGAGAGGTTGTACGATCCAGACGGCGATTAATGCGACTGGTAAGAGCAGAAAGTTTATGACCATTTCCATCCAAGATAGAATGAACGGTATGATGATGCCCTCGTTCAAAATGTGGACCTGCCGGGTTACTGGAGCTCCTCTTTTGACGGTGCTGGCGTCTGTCTCTTCTCTTGGTTCTTCTTCCTCTTCGGCAGACTTGTTGACGTTCATTAAGTCTCTTGGCAGGTTTCACGGACTCTCGGTAGCATGTCTCACTCACTCACTTACTCACCCACTCACCCACTCACCCGTTCACTCGCACACCCTGTTGTTCCTCACTCTAGACGAGAGAAAAAATCAGACCTTTTTCTTAGCCAATTATCGTTCTTCTTGTCTTTGGAGAAGCTTCTCAGGTGAAGATAACGACGTTGATGGACAGTGAGTTGTTGTTGATGATGAAAACTATGAACGTTGCAAGAATTGCGTGTGATGTTATTTCTCACAAGACGGCTTAACGACGAGACTTTGTTTTGAAGCGGGAGATTTGCAGGCGAAAACAGACACAGATGAAGTACAACTCAGTTCATAACCTGAACACGAGACTTGATTTTCTACCTCAGGATCTCATCGATAAACCCATGACCCACATCCGATGTTAGGACAAATTGTTAAGAGACACGTTCCGATCGGGAGACAGTTTTTTAGGCAGACTTAATCCTTTCAACCTGGGTCATTCCTCGGCATTTTTGAAAGTAAACAAAAACATAAACACTTCATGTCTTGTGACGTAAAGTGTTTTCATAGAGAACGAACTAAAGCCTCGACAGACTATCCTGGCTTGTCCCTCAGCGTAAAGAAAAGTAAATTTTTAGGTAATTAATGTAGTTCTATTTTGAGACGAATATTTTATCGAAACAACCTTGCGAGAGACTTTGTCTTTCTAAACTCATAATTTCGTTAACGCGATTTCAACTTCGGATTACAAGGAAAAAGCAACGCTTCCACACTCCAACTAAGAAAAGCTCTGGGGCATTTATATAGCGCCATTTTCTCGCGTGTGGCACCCGACGTTGTAGCTGCGTTATCGAACCCTGGAGAGGACCCTGTAAGCCTAGCGCAGTCCACCTACTCAATTCTATCCTCTACCCATTATCTACCCAGTCTCGTCAGCTTCCAAACATCCATCCATCCATCCATCCAAATGTCAGAACTCCAGTTGTTTTGCATTCTCTGCAAACAAAAACAGACGAATGTTTGACAATCGAGTTCATCGCTTTTTTATTCATTTTATTTATTTTCCGCACAAACTGTTTAAATGCTTTGCACGGTTAAAGTACGGAAATGTATTTAATTATAAATAATTTTTATTAAAATAACTTTCGGTTTTATTCAGAAAATATTTAAACTGCTAACACTATCGATTATATTTATTTTTTAATTACAATCAACAATATAATATTATCATGTGCTATTATAATAATATAATGGTATAATACAATGTATATTACACGATATTTTTTATCTTTCTGCATTATTAAATTAAATTCCAAAATATCGAGAAGTAAACCATTAGCAAACATTTATTTTTTATGAATTACCACAAAAACAAAAATTCTCGAAAATGTTTTTGACGATATTAAAAGTTACCACCGAAGATATTTTTGTAAACCGGTCGGCATGATGTCTCAGCATGACATCACAGGTCGAGGGGTCATTTCATATGTACATATATTATATATATGACACGAGTCAGGCGATTTTTTATGTGCGAGCTTGCAACCGTCCATTAATTTCTAAATAATATTCTTTTTTGTTTTAAATCATGCCATCAATCCGTCTAACAAGCCGATAATTATGATTAGACATGTATTGTAATTTATTAATTGCGAGTTATGAATGAAATATTTGTCGTGTATCATAGTTATAATTATCGCAATATGTAAATTTAATATAATAATGTAATTTAAAAAAGCATAATGACCTGGCGAGTGATCGATCATAAATAGATTTATAAATTAGAATCCTAATAACATTATCATCCTCACCATCATCATCAGCATCAAAACAAGCGCCCAGTATTTCAATAACGACTAAGTGGATCAACCACAACTTAGGACCTGAAGTCAATTTATGGAGGAGAACATCCCACATTTTATGGACGGAAGAAACACGACTTAGAGATTACAAATTAGACCAATGTCATCAAAAACGGCAACAACGTTAGCACCAGCATAGTCGGCATCGTCTTATCTGGAAGAACACGAGTATGATTGGGTTGAGTCGAGACTGTGAAGGTTAATTGAAGAAGGGATTGACAAGATATCGACGTTAAATTAACAACCATAAGTGTGACACTCAGTCATTATGACAAGATATTAGCGGTTAATTAACACATAAGTGTGACAGTCAGTCATCGTGACACCTGACAACAGAAGCTACGATTCATTGGACATGCGCAAACGAATCATTATTTGCTTCACTCGATTCAAGTCTCCCTTGTTATTATTGAATCTCTTTCGTGTTGTTTTTGCAAATTAAATATTCATTCCTTATAATTATTCATACCCTATTTAATGGGCTTGAGTTCTTGAGTTGAAAACTCAAAAGTAAAAGAATTTAGAACTTTAGAATTTCTAGAGATGATGATGATGATGATGATGATGATGATGATGATGATGATGATGATGATGATGATGACGACGACGACGACGACGACGACGACGACGACGACGACGACGACGATGATGATGATGATGATGATGAATGATGATGATGATGATGATGATGATGATGATGATGATGATATGATGATGATGATTGATGATGATGATGATGATGATGATGATGATGATGATGATGATGATGATGATGATAATATTAATACAACGATAGTACATTAGCTCTGAGACGATGATAATGATGATGATGATGAAAATGATGAGTAATTGGGTGGCCTAGATTCGATTCACTTTTCCCCATCCAATGAGGTGCGCCCACGAGTTATCTGGGACCTTATTCGAGCGAGAAAAATCTCACACCGGAACGAAACAAGCACCATGAACTGGCAGCGTGACCGATTGAGGGTGTTCCATGCATTCACGTCTCTGAATGGGTTGTTGTTATCAACGGTGTTATTGTCGATAAAACAATTGCTCATTTAGTAAGTCCTTCCGAACAAGAGTTTTTAAAAAAGCAGCAACTTGAGTTTCAAAAATTGATTTTTGATAATACATTAATTAGACGTTTTAGAACGAAATTTCCATCTCATAACGATAGTGCCACCGTGATTCTTCAAAGACGCATGACAAATCACATGGAAACATTTCAAGAAAGGAGGAACATTAATTGCTAGCAAAATTTCCCTTTTCTGATCTTTTGGAACATTCCCTCATTTTTTCTTTTTTTACACCTCGCGGTGTAAAATGGTTGTCCATGGACGTCATTTTTTAGCTGATGGAAAAATCAGGTTTCTCTGATTCTGTGTCCCTTCATTTGTCCATCCATCTGTCGGTCAGTCTCATCCTCAGATCCCTCCTCGTTCTTATGTTCGTCCATCCATTTATTTGTGTCTATTCAAGCACTTCTTCATTCATCATTTTCACTTACTCACTCATTCGATATTCAATTTGATCGATGTGTACGAGGCAATCAGATCATCCGGTTAATAATGCTTGATTTGAAGTTTGATTTACTTGATAATGGATTCATTCATTGATCGATAAGCATTTAATAGTTAACCAATAGTGAGTGCGATAGGTGCTTAAAATTTTGTGATGCGTTTCTCCACATCTCTTCTTTAACTTACAGGGACAGTTTCGTAGAAATTCGACAAAATTATTGAATGCATCGAAAAGCTGACTGAATGATCTTATTTTGATGTAATTTCTTATTTAAAAAAATTTGTTTTCAGTTTATTTAATAATATATTATTTAAGACATTTCTATAAATTATTGTCACGTTAATGGAATTATTTAAATCACTAAAAAAAAAGATAAAATTGATAAAAGTGATAAAAGCATTTTTTTTACACTCTCAAAGTAAATGCTTCTGAACAGCAACATAAATAAACAAACTTAAACTGTCTCAGAAATGAAATAAGCATATTAAAGTGTTCAAAATTCTGAGAAACCACTTTTGATTTTCAATTTTAAAAGCGTTTTTTCCTTAAATTTCAACTTTAGATATTAAAATATTTTGCAAATTACTTTGACGTTGATGCATGAATAGATCGAGTGTGGAATGATGGATGGGTAAGTTGATGAATAGGAAAGTGGATGATAAATGGATAACAAACATGCTTAAGGATAAATGGATGAGAATAAATGAATGGATAGATTAATGGATCAATTGCAAGTGAGACGGAATAAATTGTTACATTTCCAAGACAAAAGCATTCGCTTCTTCAATGACAAACGATTATCATTTTCATTTTCCTAGTTTTTGGAGTTTATATTTTTACAACAATCATAACAACATCGATTATCTTGTTATTTTTTGACCCAGCACTAAAAATTGAAAAAAAAAGTTGCTTTAGCAGATAATTTCGGATAATTTCTTGAATTTATGTCGTAATTTAATAATTAAATAAATTATGTTTAATATTTAACATAGATAAATTTTGTTTGCATTATAGGAAATATATGGCATAAAATGCAACAAAAAACATAATGAAATTATGACATATAATATAATAAATTTGTTATTTTAATATATTACTAAAGATAAAATTAATAATAACTTTAATATAATTATAAGTACAATATTTAATACAATAACACGATGTAATGGCAACAGAATTAATTCTTTTTTATATTTACTATGCTTTTTATTCTATCGCTTTGCATGACAAGCACGGAAAGGCTCGGTCGTAAACACAATTCCAATTGTGAATTAGTGAAAGGCAGGTCCAAACAAAGGTCGTATTTACTCATGGAGTCATGACTACTTTTATTTACTCATGACTACTAGTGACTTGAGAATAGTCCAGATGAAGACGATGACATCGGCCGAGTGAAGTGCACCAGTCGACCCCTAAAACTCATTTCCCTTGCTTCCGGGAATGAAGCCCTTCAAAATGGAAAGAGACCAAACCAGGTTCGGGAGTTGATATACAGCTATTGTATTAATGCCTCTGCATCAAAAGTATTAATGTCAAGTATTTGGGGTTCTAGGCCTAATTCAAGCGTTTCGAATTAATTCAGTTCAATATTTTAGATGCTACGCCAAAATTAAGAGGTGATTTGTACCTTTATTAGATGCATTACGAAATACAAAAACGTAAACAAATTGGTTATTAAATATACTAGTGAGAAATAGTAATGAAATGCTTCACTTTAATGTTGTTACTCGTTTTCAGATATTTGGATTCAACAGACATCAGGTTTACATACTTTGAACCTGATGATTTGTCAGCAATTTCTTCACTGAGCCAGGAAAGGGCTACAGATGGCTGATTCTGTACATTGATCATACTAATGAAAAGAAAATTGAAATCCAAATATTAAATCCATTTGTAAGATAATAACATAATAAATTGCATTTGCTGTAATTATGCGCCTATCTAAGTAACATTAGAAAGTCTTTAATGGGTTATGAAGCAAAATTCCTATTTTGAGTGACTTTAAGTGACATAGAAAGATAGATTTGTCATTTGAATAAAGACTGGTGTCTTATTTTCACATCGATTAGACGCTTTACCACCTATAATTAAAATCATGCTTATTTCATCCTGTAAAACAGGGGTCTCAAACACGCGGCCCTCAAAGGCATTTCATGCGGCCCGCTACTGCAAGGATTCTTGCAATGTTTGGCAGTACATATGCACGTGAACAATTTTTCTCATCCATGAAAGTTAACAAGTCTGTACTAAGGTCACAGCTCACTAATGAACATTTGCAAGCAACACTGAGATTGGTTTCTTCTCACAAAATCAAGCCTAATATTGATGCCCTTGTTGACGCAAAACTCTGCCAGGTCAGCAGTCAGTACAGAAAGTGACTGAAACCTAAGTTAACCAAATACAGATACGCCAAAAACAATACATAAATTGACTACATTACATTTGTAATAAATGGATTTTAGAAAGTTTGTAAAGCACTACGTTCTTGTTACGTTGTCTTGTTTATTAACTTTTTATCATTTTAAACAAGTTCTGGCTATGCGGCCCTCGAGGAACTTTACAAGTCATCACTTGGCCCTCGGAGCAATTTGAGTTTGAGACCCCTGCTGTAAAGTGTGGATGAAGTTTTACAAATTAAAAATAAATACGTACATTTAGAAAATTATTTATTCCGTTGCATAAAAATAGGTGAAAATTATAATAACAATAATAATAATAATAATAATAATAATAATAATAATAATAATAATAATAATAATAATAATAATAATAATAATAATAATAATAATAATAATAATAATAATAATAATAATAATAATAATAATAATAATAATAATATAATAATAATAATAATAATAATAATAATAATAATAATAATAATAATAATAATAATAATAATAATAATATGTTTTTTTGTATGGCGCCATAAGCTCAACGTTCTGCTTGATACGTTGAAGGATAATAGTGCAATCCTCTGCGAATACAGAAAATTCGGAATAGCAAAAGGACCCGCAGCCAAAAAACAACTGAAACACGAAACTGCGGCAAGTTTGTACGACTCTGTCGATGGATATGGGCTTCAATCGTTCACCCAAGGGATTGGAATTAGTGATTGGATAGTGGACGGTCAATTCAGGATGCCCCCAAGCGAATACATACAATGTACCAAAGTCAGGACTGCCGTACTCCCGACAAATCTTAGGATCTCAAGGTATCACCCAGAGATGAACACCTATTGTGATTCCGGGTGTGGTGCCTTTGAGTGCCTGGACCATATCTTCCAGGTTTGCCTATGTAGGGATGCAGAAAGAAGAGAGCGGCATAACAATCTTGTCCGCCAATTAGAATAGAAGCTGACCAAGAAAGGCTACATCACCAAAATTGAGCCTCGAATTAATGTTGAAGGGAATCTCAGAATTCCAGACCTGGTGGCTTGGGAGAGGGATCAGTTAGTATTCTGTCACCATCGTTTCTGATACAGCCCCATTGGACCAAGAACACGTCAACAAAGTCCAAAAATATGACGGTAGGGCTATTCATATTTGGATGACAAACAACCGTCCAAATGGGTTCCCTCTCCGAAGATTCTCTTGACTGCATTCGTTTGCAACAGGAGAGGACTTTTGTTAGTGTTATGAATGCATAATTACGTGTAATACACGATAAGTATTAGTGTAATGAAAATCTTAGTATATTAATTATAAAAAGGCTTAGAGTAAGCCACTCCTTATTTTGCAAATCCATCCGTAGATGATGTCAGCACTTGCTGGATTGCTAAGCATGGAACTGAAAAATGAAATTATGTTCGACTTATTTCGTTATTGAGCTAATCTTTGAGCAATATGCAGCCCATAAAAAAATAGTTTAAGACGTTGCTATATTAGTAAATTTATCATTATAGAGCTAATTACATTAGTAAATTTTTTAAATTGATGTTCTAAAATATGGCTAGCTATTTTTCGAAACGTTTGGACAATGTTTGTTGCCACGAAATGCCTAAATTCTTGGAGCAGACATAGCTGCAATTTCATTCAGAGCACAATGCTCATTTAGGCAGCAAATTCTAAGTAAATCTGCCAAATATGGAATAAAGGTGTGGTGATGCAGTGCCCCTTTTATCCAATAAACGTGGAGTTTTATATTGGGGGCAATCAAATTGTCAGAAGTCAGAGATCAGAATCAGGTGCACATGTTGTGAAAAGAATGATATCACCTTGGTTCAAATGTGGTCGGTGGGAGATAACTTATTCACAAACGTTGCTCTGGCAGACGAATTGCTCAAGATATGACCTATACAGGAACCATGCTCAAGAATAAACGAGACATTCCTCAAAGCATGCCAGCACAAAACAGAATCGAATTACCTTCGATCTTCACATTTGATAGCAACCAAACTTTAGTGTCATATGCTCCAAAAAAGGTAAGTTCTGTTGAAAATGCACCATGATAAGGCTGAAGAAGGTCCGAAACAAAAATTCGGAAAACCTTTTGGCATGAACCGGATAAGGGTTAAAATAAGAGAAAACTTGAAGATAAAAACTAAGTGATTACAATTAAGTAAAGCATTTTAAATTTATAGCTTAAAATATATCTCAGTTATAAAAATTATTTTAGTATTTTTTAAACAATTTGTTATTTCTTATATTGTTTACTTTTAAAATTTAATTTAAATTTAGTATGACAAGTCATTACGTAATTATAAACATTTATACATTTTAAGATGGATGGATATTGTTTATAATTACCTACTTGTGAAATCTCCCTATAATGAAATTGCTTGTAAAAAATGTTTTTATCTGTTTAATCAAACTTTTATAATAATTTGACATTCCTTTTCCAATCACGGAATAGCATTACGCCAAAGCAAAAATAATATTTATTAAGTAACAACCAAATGTAAAATTTTGCGCAAAATATTGTACTCAGGGCATTTTCAAGCTTGTTCAGTGCAGTTGGTTATCATTAAATATGCGCTGAAGATCATTGATGTATAATGAAAAGAGTGTGGAGCCAAGCACATTGCCTTGGAGGACACCACTAATCACAGGAACGATATTTGATACAACTCCATCTATATTAACACGCTGTTCCTCTGTGAAAGAAAGTTGGCGAGCCACTCCATAACGTTTTCATGGATGTCGTAACATTGTAATTGGTTAAAAGCTTGTTGTGCGCTACGGATTCAAATGCCTTTTTAAAGTCTAGGTATATGATGTCCACAGAATGTCTGGACTGGAGTGCTTCCGACCATTGTTGCGTGCATTCAAGTAGATTTGTTACAGTGGATATGTCACTCATAAATCCGTTTTGATTACTGTCTATTAATTTATGTTGTGTTAGATGATGCATAAGCGATTTGTTAATAATCCGCTCCATTGCACAGCAACAGGTTGATGTGATTGAGATGGGCCTGTAGTTTCCAGGGTAGGTGATGGGACCATTTTTATGTGTAAGAGTGACTAATGCCGTTTTCCAGTCACAGGGCAACTTGTGATCTTTAAGGGAAATGTCAAATATAGGGGCAAGCGCTAAAGCCAGAGAGGATGCACACTTTTTTAAAACAATGTTGGTCCCGTCAACAATGAGGAATTAAAGCCAAGCAAGGTCATTCTCCCAACATCTGGAGTAAACTTGACTTCGTTCATTTCTGCTTGGGTGTCACAAGAGGTCATAAGGTTCTCGTTATCTTCAATTGTAAAAACTGATGACAAATTGAAGTTGAAGATATCACTTATTTCGGAGGAATAAGAGTAAGAGTTCCGGATGATAGAGCAATCTCTAATATGTTGACACGAGATTGTAGCTTTCTACTAATGTATCTGTGGAATCTACCTGTATTTCTGCTCCGAAGAAGATTAGGTTCAAGGGATTCGTAGTATTTAATAATAGAGTTACGACAGGTTTTAGCAAAACTATAGTATTTGATCTTGTTCCCGACACAGAACATAGAATCTGGAACGTCTTTGGTCAGTCATGTTTCAGTCAAACATAAAATGTCTGGATCCTCCAAACTAAAAACAAAAGTACTTCGTTAAACTTATTCTTATAGCTTCTAATATTTGTGAGCATCCATTTACGTGTTAAGGGACTGTTATGGAAAAGGCTGTAATATTTTTCTGAATTCTGGAAGAACGTTTGGCCAATCTGAGAGCGTACGCCTCTTCGGACTATAGACGGGTGAGATCATGATTGAAAATACTCTACTGACTTCGGAGTCTTGTAAGGCGCGAAGGAGTCTAGATGATGAAATTACATCTTTAACCGCCTCTACATTCTCCAATGTAACGCAGAGCCTAGCATTAGGATTTTTGTTATCTCTGCCCAATCGTCTGGCTGTGATCACCCGAGGCTTTACAGTCAGATTGTTTCCACAGAAATCTCCGAACAAATCAACGTCTCTGTTATTTGGTCAAGAGGGTAGGCCCGAGACAGTGACATTGTTGGCCCGAAGTATCATCTCTTCCTTCTCCCTTTCAAAGTCCAAGAGTGTCTTTGTGGCGATCTTTACTGCTTCATTTCTGTCATTGCTCGTCTCTTCTTTAGACTCGACTTTTTCTCCATTGAATCCAACCTCTGGGGCGAGTGCATTCTGAAGACACTCGGCCAGTAATTTGGCTACCTGCGTCATCATGTTCTGAAAAGTCTTTGACAGTAACTTCATTGATTTGTTGAAGCACTCGTTAAGTTTTTCGATGATCGAAAGCATTATCTTTTCATTCATTTGGGTCAGTTATGCACAAATTAGCAAACGACATGATCACGAGGAGGGTACCAAACAGCTGACAATAGCCAAAATGCTCCAAATTATTATGAGAAATATCCAAATATTCTAAACTTCTAGTGTAGATAAACATTTTACTGCTTATTCGAATTATATTATTTTGATCGATTTTTAACATCTTCAAATAATTTGAATCAAATTCTTCTTCTTGCTCAATTCTTTGAAGAATTCTTCTGCCAAAAACTCGGACGGATAAAGCTGGCCTTTATTTGTCAAAAAAAGTTCTTCCAAACCATTAGATAAACTGGCTATAGAATGTGTTACATTTGCAAATTTAAGTCCTTCGACGTTTTACAGATCTAGAAGTTTTAATTCCTTCAAAGGTCGGAATGCCTCGTTTTCTATTTTCTTTATCCGTGATGTTTTTAAAGTAAATTTTTTAAAGGAAATGTTTTGAAAGCAAATGAGCATCGAGTTAACTAATTTATCCAAAGGATATCCTATTACTAACGACTGTAAGCTTTTCAAAGTGGAAAAACTGTCTCCAAATTCGACGAACAAATTTCCATCAATGCTAAGTGACTCCAACTTGTATAAATTATTAAAAACACGATGCAGTATTTTGGGGTTTTCCATTACATTCAATTCAAGTAAAATTTGGCTCAGTGGAAAAAAATTTCAGTGTTGAGATTCAAGTCCAAATTGTTATTTTGTAGATATAGGAATTGAATTGGAACATCTCTAAAAATGTTAGAAGGTATAAATGCTTATAAATGCTGTTCCTTACCAGGTTAAGGTATTGCAGATTCGAACAATTGCTAAAAGAAATTTCGTCGGGAGAGACTAAAAAGTTCCACTTTAATATAAGTTTGCTCAAGTTTCTCGGCAATCGATGCGGTATTTCTGTCAAACCCACATCGTCGCACGTCACAACGGTGTTCTTTTCTGAACATTCGCATTTTGCACAGACTTCATCTGAAATTGTTTTGTAACCTCCCAAAAACAGAGAAACCAAATTGGAATATTATCAATAATAATAATATTTTAATGTTTAAAATTTATAATTAATAATTTGAAATGCAAAATCACAAACCTGTTCCAAGACATCCTCTCTCGACACAGTGACAAATTTTATTGAGGATCAAACTCAAGAACATATACAAAAGCAACCTTTTCAACATCTGAATTTAATCTGATTGCAAAGTGATCAAAGCGCAATCTGATTGCAAGTTAATCTTGTTGCAAACTTCCAAAAATTATTTTGGAATAAAACTCTGTAGAGAATACAACTAAGATGGAATGGAAAACGCCAAAACTTTTATATTGATAAGTTTTTATTATTAATAATAATAATTGGCAATTCCCTTTGAAATTAAAATTACTTGTTTAGCTTTGATGTTGGGAACTAATTTTAATTTTATGTGAAAGTAATTACACAAAAAGTTTTTTTCTTAGAAAAATTATCAGATAACAAGAAGCTGCTCTCAAAAAAATTTATGCGTTTACAACTTCATCTACAATGGACATTATTCGAAAAAGTTTCAAATATTTTGGTTGCAAAAGACATGTTCTGGAATTATTGCATAGCAAATGCTCTTTGAAACCGACTTGTGAAATCAAAATACCAAAAGCTGATTTGGACAAAACAAAGCATGTTTAGTGAATACTATTTAATTGTAACTGCTGATATTGTTAACAATTTGTAACAAGCTGATGAATGTCTGGACATATTGCCGCCTGAGGATACATGGTTGAAGAGAAAAGGTGACGACATCGTAATCGGATGTTATTCATCCAAACAGACGTGGTACCTTCGATGCGAAGACAAGAGATGGAACGGAACCATTGGCAATCGTTCTTCTACAGTTTAAGTTTGTACAGGTCATCAAGACCAAAATTCTAGTTTTTTTCATCCTTTGTTCAGATGTCTAATTTGATAAAATTTTGATTTGAATTTAATGTCTAAACATGATTGATACTTAACGATCTGGAATTTGAAATGAGATTGAAAAGCCCTTTAATTTGATCGATTAAGTTTCGTATAAAATCTGACAGTCATCCGTCAAAATATCTCATCTGTCGAAAACTTTATTGAACAGGTCATCAAGTCTAAAATTTCAGTTTTTTTTTTTGATGAAACAGTGGCTAGAACATGTCATAAAAGTCCAGATGATTGATACTTAACGATTTGGAATTTGAAATGCAGTTAAAAAGCCCTTTAATTTGATCGATTAAGTTTCGTATAAAATCTGACATTTATCTGTCAAAATATCTCATTTGTCGAAAGCTTTATTGTACAGGTCAAGTCTTAAATTTCAGTTTTTAGCATGAAATTTTAAAACATGTCATAAAAGTCGTCAAAGTCAAGATGATTGATACTTAAAGATTTGGAATTTGAAATGAGCGTAAAAAGTCCTCTAATTTGATCGATTAAGTTACGTATAAAATCTGACAGTCATCTGTCAAAATATCTCATCTGTGTGGCTAGCAATTTTTGCACATTTTGAAACAATTCCTTTTAAATAATACGGAATGATGCATGATCGCAATAATGGCAGCATCAAAGTTACTTGTAATTTTTACTTAAAAGTAATTTTTTAATGCTGTAAATTTTAGCATCTAAAATTTAACTTTTACTTGAGTAAATTTTAGCATCTAAAATTTAACTTTTACTTGAGTAAATTTTTGAGACAATACTTTTAGTTATACTTAAGGGTATTACTTTTTCTTTTACTTAATTACTTAAATGAGGTAATTTTTACAACACTGATAGTTTGGTGCAAGTCTTCAAATTAAAGGCGATTTTAATTTATATTAATATTTAGAGATAAGCCGAGCCTTATCAAATATGACAGAATCTTGCAATATTTCGTTGTGTCAGTTCGCATAAGTTTTATTATTGCAAGTTGGCCGAATGGTTGCCTGCATACTGCGATAATGTCGTATTTTGTCGTGTTCGAAACCCAGCCTGCACCGACATAAGCGACCTTGGGTAGGAGCGCTAATAACTAACGAACTAATAGGAGAGGTCTAAAATTAGAGCTTTGAGTAGTTCCATAAAAATAAATATTTGAGGGCATTCTGGAACTTTGAAAGTCAACGGATTATCAGCGTCCAATGGGGATGGGGTGGCAAATCTCGGCTCCGGGCGACAAAATCAGTGGCAGTGCCACTGAATGCAACTTAGATAAAGTTAGATAAAGTTATTATCAATTATTATACATTTAAAAAAATCAAAAGATAAAACCAAATTAACTCGAATAAATAATATTCATAAAATGAACATTACGATATTTACAAATTTGTAAGAGACATGGCATATGAAAATTCGTTTTGACATGAAGATCAAAATAATTTAATAAATTAAATGTTATTCGTTCGATCAACATTAGGCAACAGTTAAGCCAGATCCAGTCATTCCATTTAAATTTAGAATAAATAAATTATGAAAAAAGAGAATCTTCTCGCTTAAGAATTGCAGATAATTATTTAGATAATTATTAATATGATTAATTGATATTTTCGCTTTGACATGTAGATATACAATTCTTTATTTTATTTTCTAAGTGCAGTTTTCATTCTCTTCCAAAATTTGACTTTTTTGCTGCAAAAAGTGAAATCAATTTAAAAATTTATATTTCTGTTAATAATTTGTATAACTGCTCTTTCTACATTATTTTAACATAGGGTCATTTCACGTCAAATTTAAAATCACAAATCTACCTTTCCGAGTCACATTTGAACCACTCAAGATAGGTGTATTGCTTCATAAACCATTCCAGGCTATCCAATGTTTCCTGGATCGGCTCCAGAAGCATAGCAACCACAATGTTTCTTCCTCTTTCCAAACTTTCCATCTTTGCCATCTCCAGTTCCAGGCGACACCACTTGCTTTTTATGAAGTGTTTTGAAACGACGAGAATGACCATTCTTTTGTAAAAACATAATAATATAAAATGTTTGAAGTTATTTAATTAAAATGTTATAATTTAATTATTTGTTGATTAACCACCTGCTCATTTGGATTGCATTCACAATGTTTTCTTCTATTCTATTTCCCAGTTCAAAATCTCTTTCGTGTATGCAAAGAGTAAAAGTGACTTCATCCTCATTAGTTTCGTCCCCTTTTAGCAAAGATCTTTTATCTTCAACAACTGCCGATTTATCAGAAGTATTTAGAATAGCAGGAATTTTTGTTAAATTTCAATATTTACTTTCTTCACTTGCAAATGTTTGTTGTTGTGCTGCCGTTGAACTTGCTCGAATAGCAGAACTTTTATTTTCTAAATTCATAATGAGTTCCTTTACGATCCAACTCCTATCGTTCATTTCATACGAGACAAAAGCATCGTAAACATATTCTTGCGATTGATTCAAGAAAAGTTGATATTGTTTCCTTTTTAGAGTGTGTTTAGCCAGGTAATAGCGAATGCTCCATCGGTACTTACGAACAATCATGCCGATAACAATGCTTATTATCAACAAAGTCAAAATAGCTCCCGTTATTGTATATGGTAGTAAGTAATAACACGACAAGTTAATACCATAAGCCATATGGTAAAGGTCAGTCAGTTTGAGGATTGTATCTCCGTATTTGCAAGTGATCTTTTCGAAATTATTAATTTTTGTTTTGTTTTCTATAATCCAGTTTATGAAATCCATGGAATCACAAGAGCACCTGAGAGGGTTATGCTCAATGTGCAGAGTTAACCATCCGTAGCCATGTTCATGGCTCAACGAAGAAATTTCCGACATAGAACCAGGTTCAAAAAACGCAAAGCTGTTGTAATTTAGATCCAAAAACCTGAAAGAATAAAATAAATTGTTTAGTAACAAATGCAACTTGCATAATTATGCATGACTAATATATTTACCGCTTCATTTAATTATTTTTTAGCTATCAGAGTGAAATTCACAATACAAATAATTAAGGCTTCAATCACTCTTTAATTTTAGCATAACTCTTAAAATAATGGACTGAATTGGGTTGCAAAAATAAATTGTTCACATGTGCAAAAATTTCATTTTGATTGAGCAAATGTCGATGCAAATCGATCAATATGTTACATTAACGCCGGCGAAAATGGCAAGCTGTAAATCACTTTCTGCTGTAGAATTGATCAATTTATTGTTAGCAAGGTTCAGTTCTGTAAGGTTTAAATAAATTCCAAATGTTTCACCAAGTTTGTCTTGTTCCAATTGTTGTGCTAAATTGTTTCCATCGAGGATGAGTCGACCTTTGGAAGAGAGAAATGAAATTGAAATTTATTTAATAATAATATACTTTTAAATAATATCAACAACTCTATTTACCAACTATAAGGCCTCTTTCGATGCTCAATTTCAAGAAATCTGAAGATAAGCCTTCCATACTGTTATCACCGAAATCTAGAGAAACTGGATTAGCTGAAGTTGGCCGAAACAAAACAATGGGGTTACTAATAAATTCTATTCCATTATCTCTATAGGTAAATTTTGATATTTTGCAATTTCCGAAAATCAGAGTAACCGGAATGTATAAGCCTTTGTTTCTGCAACGGGTAAGGCGCAATTCCTCTAAATTTCTAGGGCAGAGTATACACACAGGATCCCAATTATCATTAATTTTACAAGGTTGAATGATTGTGATATCTTTGGCTTTGCACATTTTTCTAGAATGTTTAATTACTAGAGCATTTTCCAGATTTGCTCTGCCTAAATCATTTCTTACTTGTTCTTCGAAATTAGCAAACGTCATGTTTACTAGGAAGGTAACATATAGTGGCCAATTGTTAATATATTGCAAATAATTATGGGAAACATCCAAATATTCCAAACTCCGAGTGTAAATAAACATTTTACTGCTTATTTTATTCAAATTATTGTGATCCAATTTTAACATCTTTAGATTCTTCTTGCTCAATTCTTTGAAAAATTCTTCTTCCAAATAGACATACGTATCATACTTTCCATAAATATTCGTCAAAGTGAGATTTTCCAAATCATCGCACAAACTTTTTATTGAATGTGTTACAATTGCAAATCTAAGTCTGTAGTTATTACTCAGATCTATAGTTCTTAAAGCAAGCAAAGATCGGAATGCCTCGCTTTCTATTTCTTTTATCCCTGCTCCCGCTAAAATCAAATTTTTTAAAGGAGTGTTTTGAAAATTAATAAACGTCGAGTTGGTTAATGTGACCAAAGGTCTTCCTATCGTTAACGTATGTAGGCTTTTCAAAGTGGAAAAACTCTCTCCAAATCCGTCGATCAAATGCCCGTCGATACTAAGTCTCTCCAGCATGCTCAAGTTATTAATAACACGATGTGGTGTTTTAGAGTTGTGGCTTATATTCAATTCCTTTAAAGTTTGGCTCAGAAGACGAAAGACTTGAGTGTTGAAACTCAAGTCCAAAATATTGGATTGTAGATATAGGTATCGGATTGGAACATCTCTAAAAGCGTTGGGAGACAAATTAGAAATGTTGTTCGATGCCAGATCAAGGTATTGCAGATTCGAACAGTTGCTGAAAGAATTTTGGTCTAGAGAGCTTATTCTGTTAAATGATAATATAAGCGTTTTCAAGTTCTTCGGTAATTGACGTGGTATTTCTGTCAATTCCAAATTTTCGCAGTTCACAATGGTGTTCTCTTCTGAACATTTGCATTTTGCACAGACCTCATCTGAAATTGTTTTGTAATCTTACAAAAACGCAGAAACCAAATCGTATATTATATATAATATTTGTTAAATATTAATTTTTAATGTTTACAATTTAAAATAAATAATCTGAATCTTAAAATCGCAAACCTTTGCCACGACATCCTCTTTCGATGCAGAAACCAATTTCATTGAGGATCAGACTCAACAGCATATACAAAAGTAACATTTGCAACATCTGATTATAATTTCAATTGGCACTTGCAGAATTCTATTATGCAGAGAATATAGCTAAAATAAAATAGAAACTTTGGAAAGCTATTTTATTTTAGTTTTAATTAAAAATAATAATAACACTGATTTATAAGATTTTGTGAAGTTTATTTTTGTATATATTCAAAAAATGTTTTTATTGAAGAAGTTAATGCTGATCAACAATATGTACATTTGGTTTTGTATCATCTAGCAAAACAATCATAAACAAACTTGTTACTGTAATGAACACCAAAAATGTCAAACAGTGCGATTTTGTTCAGAGTTGCATTAAATTAAAATTAAAAGTAGACTTTCTCTTGTAATTAGCACTTTGCACATCTTGTTTAAGATTCCAACTTTTATCGCCACGCATCGCAGTACTAAATTCTCCTTTATTACGATTTTCCATCACCATGATTTCCTAATGAATTCTTCCTCCGTGTTCATCGCTAACTGCGCCTAAATTGAGCAGATAAAATCTAATACGGTTATGAAGACTGTGATTTTAAAGGACTTATTGCAACAAAAATCACTGAAATTATCTATCAAATGATTTACAATGTGCTTCAGATTGTCGCTTTAATGGTTTCCCAATAAATGTTTATATACCCCGTTAGAGGTTATCAAAGCTGCCGCTTCTTGATTGTTTAACTTACTTTCAATCACTTTCTTTTATGGCACCCGGCCATAACCGCCCGGCGACAAAATAGACCCGTTAAAACAGCTCGGCGTCAAAATAGCCCAGGGCAAAACAGCCTCGACCATATAGTCCGGTGACAAAATAACTCAGGGCAAAATAGCCCCGTCAAAACAGCCCCATCAAATAGCGGTAAAATTGGTTTATTGTGGATTTGTTACATGTCCACATGACGTGATGATAAGATGAGTCCGATAAAGTGATTCACTTTGTGTGGCTCGAATATGTCGTACGTCAATCGGTAAGATAGATTAAATTACAATTCCAAATCAAACCCTTCATTGTACATATTGCAACGGGAACTCGGGGATGCATCAAAAGCAATTAAAAACCAAAGGAACCTTTGTGACTTAATGAGTGTTTGGTAAATTCTCTTTGTGCAGATTCACATGTTGCTTGTCAATCGATAATTTATATTAAATACCAACTTGAAAAGTCCATGTAAAGTGAGGAAGTAGCCGGAACCTTAATAATATTTTAGACGATAAATCTTCCACTTAATGAAATTCCCTGATACCATTTAAACTCAAAACGGTCATAAAAGCATTCAAAATACTAATTTCGAATTAAATTTGGAACCAGTTATCAATTAATGTATTCAACTCACAAAAATATGTTTTTAAATACATTGACGGGCCTGTTTTGGCGCCGGGCTATTTTGACGGGGCCATTTTGACGGGATTTTTTTTGTCTTGGGCTATTTGTCACCGGGCTATATTGACGGGGCTGTTTTGACGGGGCTATTTTGTCATGAGCTGTTTTGACGGGTCACCTTTTACTGAAGGCTCACAAATATTTCTTCCTTAATTTTCGCCTTTGGGTTTTAGGAATATTTAGATATAAATAGAATAATAGAAAATAAAACTAATTTTTTATCTGAGAAGTAATTTTTCATTATCCCTCATTTTAAAATGGGGCAATGAGGCTTTCTTAGGTTCTATAAGAGTCTTATTTACAACATTTTTACTCTTAAAACTAAACTTTTATCTATTTTTTAACATGATAATGTTTGCTTGGATTTCTTCTATCTCATTCACAAATAAACAACAAAATTTATTGCATACCAATTGCATATCCAAGGATACCTAATTCATCACAGGCGTAACAGAGAGCGTATTAGTAAAAAACATTTTTGAGGCTTATTAAAAAAAATCTTAAGTACAACAAAACAATATATTAAAGGCTTTTAAACCGCATTTATAAAATCTGGTTTTGGAGCCAATTTATAGGTAAATAGGTTCTAAAGACACTGAATCATTTGTTATTAATTTTCTTTAAATCTGAGGGTGATGGACAAATTCCGTTTTCATTTTTATTTTTCATGTGACACTAAGAAAAAAAAAACTTTGTAAATCGGTATAATTAGCAATTCCCTTTGGAGTTTCAATTATCTTTGATGCTGGAATTAATTTTATGTGAAAGCAATTACACAAAAAAGCTAATTTTTCCAAGAATAATTAAACAACTAAATATCAGATGACTAGGAATTTCTCTTAAGAAGTTATTTTCATAAAATATTAATAAAAAATGACTTAGGCGCATTAGGATGTGATGAGAGTTTTCCCACCCGATTGTTATAATTTATTGCATAACTTTATGGTAAATAAATCGATGATGTTGAATTATATCAAAAATTTGTAAGATGTTTTGACTAGAGTCCTGCTCGGCTGAAAATTTTCCCTACCGCTACCACATCCGCTCCAATTCCGCAAGACTTCAAAACATAACCGCATCACAACCACACTTCGAAGGCACTTTCCACTTGCGATATAATCACAAAATAATTCATTTATTTATTTTAATTTGACCTAAAAGAGGGTCACAAGTGACCATTAACACAAATTAGTCAGTTGTTGTATAGGCAGAGTGCATAGAAACTATGAAGTCATTAAATTGTTAGTTACTTTTTAGGTCAGTGTCGGAAATACAGGCTTTAAATATGATGTGGGCTGAGCAGCTGGTGATGTCAGAGAGTACCAGGGTTTCGCGATTCGAAGAATCACAGAAGCCTTTGAGTGGTGGAGTATTATTCTTGGCTTAGACAGCAGGTATAAGTCAAACCGTATAATCACATGTGCGAAATAACATGAAAACGGGAGTTTAGAGATGATGCAGTGAATGAAGACGAGTGATATTTCGTGACAGATATGATAGTTTATGGTCAGACAATCTAGAGCGTCGACTATAATTAGCTTACATTTTAAATATCGTGCAATGTTTGAATTAGTTTTCCTAGTTCTTCGGTTTCTCAGTGTTAGCTTGTTACATGCCATTTAGTTGTTGAAATTTGTTTTATTTTTATGTAAAAAAATTGTTATTAATGACATTCAGAAATATACCTACTGATTATCGTTTGGAGGATTCCAGAACAAGCTTGTAAGCCTTCAAGCAATGGATTACTTCTTAGAGGAAAACACTTTGAAAGCGCTTCTACCAAACAAGCTTAAGTAAATCTTACTTGGTATTTTGCTTACACGACAAAGAGATCTTTGGAAAAAAACAACACGTCGAAAGAATGTTTCTGGAGAATGTGTAATTACAATGATGACCGTTTAGAATAGAAGATCAAGTTTAAAAATTCCACATGAAACAAAAACACTGTTAAAAGATTATTAAAAAGGATTAACAAAATATCTCACTGTAAAATTTATGTAGTAGTAATTTGCAATATCCTGCTGGCTACTTTTATTGGGCTCCACTTCGAGACGGTTTAATTAAAAATTACTTTCTTTCTGTATAGCCTAAGTCTATAAGTAATTAAATTATATCAACCACTTTAACAATTTCCAGTCCCTAATTATTCTCAAAATGTTAGTTGTTACGATTGAGACATAATTCTACCAGGTATATTATATTCCTATAGGTGCAAATATTATTTAAAGGAAAGCAAGTTTATCCCGTGTATATCCTCATTTATTTATTTTTTATTTTCCAGGGTATAAAATAAATTTAAATATATTTAGTTTATAAAACAATTTGTAATTTAATTTTAAGGAATCATTAACTTAGATACAAATCCGATTCGATCATGATTAAATGAACTAAATTTAGATCATTAGTTGTGCTAACAGGGTCCATGTAACAATTCATAAAATGTTGCGTTCACCTTTTAACAAAAAGTAATGTTACTAGTTACTAAATACTCCGCCTTGGAGCTCCGACAGGGATCCTCAGATGAGTTTCCCCCGTCTTCAAACGTTTCGGCCCTTTGAATCTCCTTACGTTTTCGGGGGGCGGGCCGCATCCGGTGAGCATGCAAGCTCTCAGTGGCTTCTTCACAGCGCCTTAATATATGCAAACTGGGCCTTATAATTTCTTTGTAGCGGCAGCCGGAGATAGAAATTTTCGGGACTCGACCGCGGGCCTTTTCGAAGCCGCGGTTTGGACCGCAGTTCATGTTGCTTCGCGAGTCCGCGGTCGGCCCATTTCTCCCGACAACACCGCGTCTCTCGGCCAATGGTTTGGCCCCGTCGTTCGGTGGATCATTCATACCGGAGACCGACGGCTTTCCCCGGTTTCGTGTAGTGGCCTGTTAAGACTTCTTCTGGCTTCTCATATGCCAGATCCAGAATGAAGCCGCTTCAGCGGCCTCAGACATCCTTGTCATAGCCTTTGTTCTCTCTCAGCTTGACAATCCGATCTTAGTGAGGAAAGCGTAAGTCGACTTGCCGACCACGCCCCTTGCGCCAATCTCGATAGGGTAGAGGTCTGTGCGGTATCCTCTCGCTTCCAGGTCCATCGTTAGATCTGCATACTTGTCTGCTTTGAGCGCATTGCTGTATTGCAGCCTGTCCTCCCACGGAACCGTCAGCTCCACCAGAATGATGGCATCCGTCGACGGCGATACGAGCACTAGATCCGGCCTCTTGCCACTTTCTATCAGCACCTGGGGGTAGTGCCTCATCCCTTCTAAGTCGGCTGCGATGGTCCAGTCATTTGCCTCTGCAAGAATGTCTCGCCTTGGGGTTTGACATCTCTTTTTGCAGAGGTGTGCGAAGCCCTCGCGCAAGAAGTAAATCTTTCGCTGATTTGCGATCGTACGCGAGTTTGCTTTGGAGACTGCTGCTTTTGCGGCTTCGCACACTTCTCGAAGGACCTGGTTATGTCGCCATGTGTAACGACCGTTGGCAAGGGCATACGTGCAATTGCTGAGCACGTGGTGCAGTGTCTCAGTACCGCCGCAGAGCCGGCATTCGGTGTCTTCCACCAAACCCCACTTCTGCAAATTGTCCCTGGAGGGCAACTGGTCGTACACTGACCTTATCGCGTAGGCAAGTCGGAGCGGGGACATTTTCCACATGTCGCTCCAGGTAAGGGATCGTTGCATCACGTCTTCCCACGTTGTCCACTTACCCTGCTGTGACTGCTGAACTGCCCTCGTGACTCGGTCCTGTTCCACTTTTCGCCTCCTTTCCTGGATAATCGTGGCGGCTCTGACTGATGAGCTCGCCTGGGACCATTTTGGCAGGTGGTTCCATCCTACTGCATGACGGTCCGTCTGGGTAAGACCTCTCACTTCCTCGAACATCAGCTCGGCAACTGATTCGTCGATCTCATTCTGCGCTCGGAATTTCCTTCCAGATCTAAGCAGTGGCTTGACTTCACGGATCCTGCTATCCGCGGAGTTGTTGAGCATCCACTGCGTTCTTATTTTAGAGAGTTTGTACTCTTCCACGATGGACCTTAGTGGTAGTCGCAGACTCGTGCTCCTACTGTAGAGGGCTACCGATGACAGCGCTGGAGGTAGGCCTAGCCATTTTCTGGTGTATCGGTTAACTTTCCTCTCTAGCTTCTCGACCACTGACAAACCAATCTCATAGATGGTTAACGGCCAGAGCAGTCTTGGTAGGAGCACGAACTGGAGCAACCACACTTTAAACCGCCCTTGCAGCGGTGCCGCCTCAATCGCCTGCAGTCCCCTAATGGTTTGCTGGAGAATGGCGTCCTGCATGCTCTTGTCGGTGAGAGACTTGTCAAAAACCCTTCCAAGGCTTTTCACCGGTTCTTCGGATACTGTAGGGATTCGCTGCTCCGCCACATCGAAGAACACGTCCTCGCGAATTTTTCCCCTGACTAGTGAAATAACACAATATCATAATTATGCTCAAGTATTCATCAGTAAAGGAGCAGCGAGGGACTTGCGCCGTGCTGAAAGAGGGAAACAAAGGAAGTACGAGAGTACTATGAGAAGCTTCTTTAGCGATCCGTACAGATACGGAAGATCGCTAGTAGACCCTCCGAAATCGGGAGAACTTTCTGTAGAGCAAGAGAAGTTGGAGGAACACTTACTCAAAACGTATAGTGACGCCCTCCGCCATGAGTCTCTACAGGAAAGGGCCGACATCCCAGCGGTGCCTCTGCCGACCAGTCCCTTTTGCTTGGTGGCTCCTTCGTTCGAGGGCTGTTTTGACAGGGCTATAAATTAAATTAATGTTTTATTAACGTCCGTTGCATATCTAGATGATTAGGACGGTGCACCCGCAGCGGGGTTTGAACCCCATGCTGCCATCGTGAGAGGCGCCGCATTAACCGTTAGGGCTATTTTGTCGCCGGGCTGTTATGATACACGGTGGAATATCTTTGACATCTTTCACTTTACAGTGTTTAGAGTGTTATTAATTACTGGAACATTTTCAAGTGCTCTGTCTAAAACGTTCCCCATTTGCTCTTCGAAATTAGCCAAGGTCTTGTTCACTAGGAGGTCAACTGTCAATATATTGCAAATAATTATATGAAATGTCCAAATGTTTCAAACCCTGAGTATTGATGAACACCTTACCGATTAATATTTTTTTAATCGTTTCATTTCAGACTACAATTCTTCAAATTCTTCTTCATGTTCAATTCTTTAAAGAATTTTTTTGCAAAATCCATGTCCAGATTATAAGTCCATAGTTGTGTCCCAGATCTAACTGTATTAAAACTTTCACAGGTCGGATTGCCTCAATTTCTATTTCACTTACTCCTGCTCCCGCTAAAATCAAATCCTTTAAAAAGATGTTTTGAAAATTAATGAATGTCGAATTGATTAATTTTCCTAAACATTGCCATATTAAATACTCTAAGTCTTTATAAAGTAGAAAAAATGTAGTATTTTAGAGTTCCTGCATATAGATAATTTAGTTAAAGTGTTTCCCAAGACAATAAAGCTTTCAGTGTAGAGTCTCAAGTCCAGAAAAAATCAGCAGATTATATTAAAGTGTTGGAAAATAATCTGTCTTTTGCCAAAAGGAGGTATGGTTCTAATTTTATATTTCATCAAAATAAGGCCCCAATCCATCCAAACTGACAAAGAGTTCTTTCCAGGAGAAGGTTTTGAGTTGAGCTCGCTTTTCTGACCTTAATTTTATTGAAAATGCTTGGGTTAAGTTGTCCAGACTTGTGTACAAAAATAGAAGACAATTTAACTCTAAATCAGATTTGGAAAATGCCATCAGGAATGCCTAGAATCGACTGGAAGCAGACTTTTTAGAAAATTTTAATTCGTTGATAGACAAAAGATGAGTTGAAATAATAGAAAAAAATGAAAATTTCATTTCATATTGAATAACTTGTATAAAAGAAATAATTGTTATTACTATTTTTGACTTTTGACTTTTGACGTTTAGTTTCTAAATTTTTTTGACAACGCAACAACACATTTTTGGAGTTTTTATTAATTTTTAAAATAATACTTCAACATTAGAGGCACTGTTTGTCTAACATACTAAGATTTGAGTAATTTTTATGAGTTCAGTGGTCGTCAAAAGATTAACTCGTATCTCTGGCCTTAAAGCAAACAACATTTTGCATCCCAGTTCACTGTTAATGGCGAACTTGGATGAAAAATTGCTCGAATTACTGTGATGACGTAAACATCAAAGAATAATAATTAATATATATAGATATGTAATATTGTACTAATAATGCTTAATTAATACTAATATATTTAATTAAACATTAGCACAATTACTATATATCATAAAAGGAACCAATTCAGAGAGTTGGCAATTTAAAATGTTACAAAAATTTTTAGTTCATACTTTTGAGTGGCACCCTGGTACCCACTCTCCGAAGTTGTTCCTTTATATCATATATATATATCATATTATATTTTAGTCAGATATAAACGCCTTCAAAAATCATTTCGCAGTATCAAAGTAGAAAGGTTGTTTTTTTTTTTAAATTTTTGTCAAAGCTTCTGGAAAAATATCCAAGCCAACGGATTGCAGCATCTTTACGAGAACGATAAGGAACTTGCTACACAGATGAGGATGACTTCTGCACTGGCTTTACTACCCGTGTCCGATTTGGTATAATCGTTTAAGGAGTTGATGGATGTTCTCCCTGAAAATTCCAAATCATTTGGAGAATATTTCGAGGATACTTGGATCGGACGACTATATCGTCGCGGTCGAAAACCACCTCGATTCTCGCATCATCTGTGGAACAGCTATGATGATGCTTTGACTGCCTCGCCTAAAACTATTAATTTCTGTGACGCTTGACACAGGGCTTTCGGTGAAACGATTGGATCAAATCATCCAAATATATGGAAATTTATCCAAACCTTGAAGAAGGAATAATCTCTTAGTGAGGTTAAATTAGAGCAACTGGAGGCAGGCATCAATACCAAATGTTCTAAAAAATGTTATCAAGATGCCATCCTAAATTTTTAAATCAACTAAATAGAATGTTAATTAAATTTACTTTGATTAATAAAAGGTTGATCAAACTCTTTTTATATTCAGTTGTGCTGGTTTATATTTTTGGTGCAAAATAAATCATATCTAGATTTATTAAAATATCCAAAAGACAACAAGTTTATACCGAAGATCAACGAGTCGTCCAAATATTCGAAAACACGGCTAACAATGCCGAAACACGGAGAGTAAATCGAATAAGAGCTGCATCAAGAGAAAATACTGCAACTCAAAAGCAAGATCGACTAAGAGCTGCAGTAAGACGAGATGCTAAATGTCATTGTCCTGACTGTATTTAATTATTTTATTCTATTTTATGTCGCGAAGGTATGGATGAGTGTGATGCATCGATTTTGTCGTCTGCCTGAGACCACGCGTGTCGATGACTGGAGGCGCATTAAGGCTTTTTGCTTAATTTGGCTGCATGGGTATATAAGGCGACAGGCAGACGACAGTTTTAGTTACTTTAGTTAATTTACTTTGCTTCTAATTTAAGGTACTGCAACCTTCAGGGCAAACTCCATTGGAAGATGACGAAGCCAGACCTTTTGAAAAAGTGGCAGGACTCCTAACTGACATCACTCAAAAGAACAAGACCATCGGATGCCGAAAGTTAAAAGAGTACATGGAACACCGAAGAACCCCATCATCGATATTCTACCCTGGCAATAACGGCCGACGATCCTCTCAAGATCAATTTCAATATAGGAAAAATGATACAAGGTAAATGAATAATGAATGAATAAATAAAATGAAAATTTCTCCGTTAAGAATTTAAATATGAAGATATAATATATTATACAATATTAATACAATATAAGATATTCATAACAATTATTTTCCGAGTTACTGAGCAAGACTTTAAGTTCACAAATATACCATTTTTTATTATTTTTTTTCAAGAGCGACTTTCATTTTCTTCCAAAATTTACCTTTTTTCCTGCAACAAGAAATCATTTTCAAAATTTACACATTTATATTTAATTTTTATAACTTTATACTCTTTATAGATTGAAAAAATTAGATTTTATTTGAAGGTGGTATATACAACAAAAACTTTTAGCCATTAATAAATTCTACCTTTCTGAGTCACATTCAAACCATTCAAGATAGGCATATTGCTCCATAAGCCTTTCCAGACTTTCCAATGTTTTCTCTATCGGCTCCAGAAGCACAGTAACCACAATGTTTCTTCCTCTTTCCAAACTTTCCATCTTTGCCATCTCCAGTTCCAGGCGACACCACTTGCTTTTTATGAAGTGTTTTGAAACGACGAGAATGACCATTCTTTTGTAAAAACATAATAATATAAAATGTTTGAAGTTATTTAATTAAAATGTTATAATTTAATTATTTGTTGATTAACCACCTGCTCATTTGGATTGCATTCACAATGTTTTCTTCTATTCTATTTCCCAGTTCAAAATCTCTTTCGTGTATGCAAAGAGTAAAAGCAGCCTCACTCTCATTACTTTTGTCCACTTTTAGCAAAGATCTTTTATCTTCAACAACTGCTGATTTATCAGAAGCATTTAGAATAGCAGGAATTTTTGTTAAATTTCAATATTTACTTTCTTCACTTGCAAATGTTTGTTGTTGTGCTGCCGTTGAACTTGCTCGAATAGCAGAACTTTTATTTTCTAAATTCATAATGAGTTCCTTTACGATCCAACTCCTATCGTTCATTTCATACGAGACAAAAGCATCGTAAACATATTCTTGCGATTGATTCAAGAAAAGTTGATATTGTTTCCTTTTTAGAGTGTGTTTAGCCAGGTAATAGCGAATGCTCCATCGGTACTTACGAACAATCATGCCGATAACAATGCTTATTATCAACAAAGTCAAAATAGCTCCCGTTATTGTATATGGTAGTAAGTAATAACACGACAAGTTAATACCATAAGCCATATGGTAAAGGTCAGTCAGTTTGAGGATTGTATCTCCGTATTTGCAAGTGATCTTTTCGAAATTATTAATTTTTGTTTTGTTTTCTATAATCCAGTTTATGAAATCCATGGAATCACAAGAGCACCTGAGAGGGTTATGCTCAATGTGCAGAGTTAACCATCCGTAGCCATGTTCATGGCTTAACGAAGAAATTTCCGACATAGAACCAGGTTCAAAAAACGCAAAGCTGTTGTAATTTAGATCCAAAACCCTGAAAGATTACAATAACTTAATAAGTACAAAAAACGACATTCTATCAATATAAGTTTAAATTATAATTGGCTAAATTATATTTAACCTTATTTATATTTTTATTATCAAAAAAGTAACTTCAGGAAAGTTACAGTCACCCTTTAATTTTAGCGTAACTTATAAAATACTGAACTGATTTGGGCTGTATAAGAGTGCTGAAATAGCTCAATCGGCAATTCATTTTAGATTTTTGTTGCAAATTTGGCCAAAAAAAAACAATTTTACAAAAAATTTAAAGTATTGAAAAATTTGACCTTTTTAATTGAATAATAAATATCAATATTTGGAAATGAAAATTAGCACATTACTCTACATCATAAAAGAAAACTTCAAAGGGTAGGCAATTAAATATTTCAAAATCATTTTAGCGCATATATTTGAGTGGCAACACAATCGATATGTTACATTAAACCTGATAAAATTGGCAACCCTTGTAATACTTTTTTGCTGTGGAATTGTGTAGAAAATAAAAATTTGACAAGGCTGATTTTCTCACTTCAATTCTTTCAACCTCGAAATATCGAAATCAAGAGATTGCAACCAGTTTGACGAAAGATTGAGAATCTCCAATTTGGTGAGGTTGTAAAATGTTAACTTGTGTAGAAACCTCAATTTATTGTTAGCAAGGTTCAGTTCTGTGAGGTTTGAATAAATTCCAAATGTTTCACCGAGTTTGTCTTGTTCCAGTTGTTGTTCTAAATTGTTTCCGTCGAGGATGAGTCGACCTTTGGAGTAGAAAATGAAATTGAAATTTATTTATTGTTAATACACGTTTAAATAAAATCAAGCCCTATTGACAACCCTAACCAACTTTAAGGCCTCTTTCGATGCTTAATTTCAAGAGATCTGGCAATAAGCTTATCATGCCGTTATCACCGAAATCGAGAGAAACCGGATCGGCTGAAGTTGGCCGAAACAAAACAATAGGGTTACTTAAAACTGATATTCCATTGTCTCTATAGATAAATTTTGATATTTTGCAATTTCCGAAAATCAGAGTAACCGGAAGGTATAAGCCCTTGTATCTGGAACGGGAAAGGCGCAACTCATCTAAATTTCTAGGGCATAGTATACACATGGAATCCAAATTGTTTTTAAATTTACATGGTAGTATATCTTTGAAATCTTGCGCTCTGCGTATGTTTCCTGAATAAATAAATGCAGGAGCATTTTCATGGTGTGCTCCGTCTAAATCGTGCCTTACTTGTGCTTCAAAATTAGCAAACGTCAAGTTCACTAGGAGGGTGACACATAGAGGCCAATGGTCAATGTTTTGCAAACGATTGTGGGAAACGTCCAAATATTCCAAACTCCGAGTGTAGATGAACATTTTACTGCTTATTTTGTATATATTATTTTCATTCATTTGTAACATCTTCAAATTCTTTTTCATGCTCATTTTTTTGAAGAATTCTTCTGTCAATTCATCGACTGGTTCAACTAAGCCATAGAGGCTAAACAAAGTAAAATTTTCTAAACCATGGGACACGCTGTTTAAAAATTGTGTTACATTTGCAATTCTAAGTCTAGAGTAACGCAGTTCTAGGTGTTTCAAAGCCTTAAATGGTCAGAATGTCTCGTTTTCTATTTCTTTTACTTCTCCCAATAAAGTGAGCCTCTTTACAAAAGTCTTTTAAAAGACGGTGAACGTTGAGTTGGTTAATTTGTTCAAAAATGGGTGTATTTTTAACGACTTTAAGCTTTTCAAAGTGGAAAAACTTTCCCCAAATCCGTCGACCAAATTTCGATCAACACTAAGTGACTCCAACTTGTATAAGTTATTGAATACATGATGTGATATTTTAGAATTTTCATAGATATTCAAATAAATTAAAGTTTGGTTCAGGGGAAGTAAGACTTCAGTATTGATACTCAAGTCCATTTTTGTAACTTCATTTATATAGCGCCATATGCATAGCGTCAGAGGCGCTTCTTGTAACCATTTGTATAGCGCTCCTTCCCAAGGGCGCTGGCGGCAGTGCAGGCTGGGTTTCGAACACGACACATTACGACTGTTGCCATTACCGCCGTATGCAGGCACGTAACCCATTCGGCTAACCTGCACAAACCCATTCGGCTAACCTGCACATTTTGTTAAATTCCAGATATAGGTATCGGATTGGAACATCTCTAAAAGCGTTGGGAGATAAATTAGAAATGTTGTTCGATGCCAGATCAAGGTATTGCAGATTCGAACAGTTGCTGAAAGAATTTTGGTCTAGAGAGCTTATACTCTTAAATGATAATATAAGCGTTTTCAAGTTCTTCGGTAATTGACGTGGTATTTCTGTCAATTGCAAATTTTCGCAGTTCACAATGGTGTTCTCTTCTGAACATTTGCATTTTGCACAGACCTCATCTGAAATTATTTTGTAATCTTACAAAAACGCAGAAACCAAAATTGTATATTATATAGAATATTTTTTAACTGTTAACTTTTAATGTTTAAAAAATTAAAATAAATAATCTGAATCTTAAAATCACAAACCTGTGCCATGACATCCGCTCTCGACGCAGATACCAATTTCATTAAAGATCAGACTCAAAAACATACTAAAAAGCAACCTTTGCAGCATCTGATTCCTTTCAAAGTATCCAAAGATTTTGAGACGGTTTTTACTAATTTTCTTTAGATTCGAGGGTGATGGACAATTTCTGTTTTCATTTTTGATTACAACATAAAAAAAATACTTCAGAATTACCTGTTACACTCTGAGAAAAAAGACTTGTAAATCAGTGTAATTAGCAATTCCCTTCGGAGTTTTAACTACTTTTGCTTCACTTTGATGATGATTCAATTTTAATTTTACGTGACAGTAATTACACACAAACTTAATCCGAAAATTATTAAATATCTGATGACTAGAAACTGCTTTAAGAAGTTATTTTCAAAAATTATTAATTAAATAAGATAAAGTCTTAGGCACAAGCTCTATAATGAGAATCAGGCCCGTATTTAGGGTAGAGGTTTTACGGATTCAAACCCTCTCTCTCCCACCGAAATATTAAAAACAGTTTTAATTGTAAATTTTATTGAAATCTTATTGAAATTTTATGAAATCATGAAATCTTAAAGCCATCTTTATTTATTATCATTGTTGTCATAATGTTTAAGTTATACGGGCCTCATGAGGACTGATATAAAAAATTATTATATTTTATTATTTAATTTTATAGTAAATCAATGGACGATGTCGAAGTAAAACATTTGTTAGATATGTTTTGACCTGCTCAGTTACAAATTTTCCATACCACTACCGCTACTATATGTTTGCCATCCGCGTTCATTCCAATTCCCCAAAAGTTCAAACCTTAACCGCGTCACAACCACAACTTCCCAAATGCAGATCTAGAACACTTTGGCGGGGAGCCACACACTGTATATTTTAATAATTTTACTTAATTTTTTCTTATATTTTCCAAATGACGGGGAGAGCCATGATCTCCGGTACCCTCTAAATCCGACCTTGATAATTTCTCAGGCGGTTTCCGCTTGCGGTTTAACCACACAATAAACTATGATATTGCGTAAAATCAGAAAATCTAGGACTTGCGATTAAATCTTAATCGATATCATTTATCACTATGATATTATTATGATTATATTTATCTTAATTTTAAATTTCATGCGATGTTTGAGCTAATTTTAGTTTTATGGATTCTCGGTGATAGATTATTATATGCTGTTGAATTTTTATAGAAAGACATTATTATTAGTGATATTCAGACATGTATTTGCAGAAGAACTTACTTTTTATCATTTGGAGGATTTCAAAACAGACTTAGAAATTATTAAGCAATGAATTACGTTTCAGCAGTAATTGACGTTGACAACACTTCTACCAAACGAGCTTAAGTAAATCTTTGTATCTCTCGTACAAGACAAAGAGATCTTTGGAAAAAACAAACTTCCTGTCGAAAGAATGTTTTTTAGATAATCTGTAACCGCAATGATAACTGTCAAAGTGATAATAAAATTATAAAAAAAAAACCCTATGGAACAACAATACGGTTAAAAGATTCTTAAATCTTAAAAATCTCACTAGAAATTAATGTCGAAGTGAACCACAACATCCTGCTTGATATTTTTATTGTCACCTTCGCATTTAGACGATTTAAGCATTCTATTTGCAACTAATTTAAAATCACTTTCTTTTTTATAGCCTAAAAGTACTAAGCCTAAGTCATTAAATTATCTCAGCCATTTTAGCGATTAATAGTACTTAATTATCTTCATAATTTTAGTTATAGTTCTTACGATTTAACCAATTATTGTGATTTTTCTCTTATATAATTTTCTTATATCTATCATTTATGCTAAATTGAATAACCTGTTCTAAATGGTTTTCTTATATATATTTTTCATCAATTTATACATTAGGGTAGGTTGCAAAAAAAATTTGGACTTTGGATAGTGATAAAATGTTGCTCCTGGATGATATTAGTAAGAAAAAAATGTTTTGTGAAAATTTTTTTTTTCTGTTAACGCCGGGTGGGGGAAGAAAGGCCATATTTTTGCTATTGTCTACGATATTTATTCTCTGTTTGATTGATTATATTCAAATTTATTTCTATCTTTCTGCATGCAGATTGAATACATGCAACTAAAATTAAGTTCTATTGAAGAAAAATTAGTAATTTTACAAATTCTGCTGCAAACTATGGCCGTTACTCAAGCACAACTGACATGTCCCGTTTACGGTATTGAATATGACCTAACCTTCCGCTAATTACCAAATGTCAAGGAAGCAATGCAGCATTATTTCCTTGTTCAAATACAACTTCCAAAGAATACTAAGTCAAATAAAATAGTTGCTCAAGTTTATGCAAGTGTTACATATATTTGGTTTAAATATGGCATTCCGACTGTTTCAATGAGAAGAGTGCAACAAAAAGTAGCTTTACACAAAAATTTAACAATGATTCTGAAATGAGAAGGCGAAGCGAAAGCTTCAGCAAAATTGAATGCTAAACAGGACAGTTTATGCTTGTATGACTTAGCAGCATGTCATTGATGTTTTAAGTCAGGGGTTCCCAATCTTTTTGTGCCCACGGTTTTGAAGTTCAGTTGCCAGATGATGTGACAGACACTCGATTGCCACAGATTCTGCAAAAAAAAGATTTAAAAAATGGCCTTTTTAAAAATATTTGTTCTTCTGTTAAGTTCAATTTTCATTTTAAATTTCATGTGATGTTTAGTTAAATTCATTTGTGTTTCTGTATTGTTAATACATTATTCGAAAATAATTTCACTGGAAAAATTATTCTTTGAACAAACACGAACAATAAAGTTTAAAGTTTAAATGCGAAAGTTCTCAGGAGAAATTTATAAGGTGTCGTAATTATCCATAAAAATCCTGCTGACTAATTTTAAGCGCCACATTGCCGTTTGGATGATTATTATTGATTGTTGCAGCCTAAGGTTATATCTGGACTTACATCTACCTAAGATATATAAGTATCTACATAATTTTAAGTGTAGTATTTACAAACGAATAAAATAATGGTAATATATTCCATTAGGAACTCGAACCGCCGAGCGAATCTACGGGGAATTATCAGAGGAGTGCCACGTCATCAAACGTTTCGGCCCAAACTCCTGGTGTTCTCGAGGGGTGGGCCACACCTGTCAATCAGGCAGGTTTCCTACCTAACCAACTTCACTGCAGCGCTCGTTATTTGGCTCTCGACGAGAGACTCTCGGCGACCCTTGCACATCGACACCTTACAATGCAAAGCGAGCGTTATAATTTCTTTGAAGCAGCCACCGCACTAAGAATTACGCTCATCGGCCGCGTGCATATATCAACCTGTCGTTAGAGCTTTACATCATTTTCAAGCTCTTAGCAACATCTACGTCCTCTCATCTCCCAATTTTTTTATCATAGCCTTAGTTCTTTCCCGGCTTGATAAACCCATTTGAGTAAAAACGTTTAGGCCGATTTTACAACTTAACTTCTCGCCTTAAACTAAAGTTCGGTGGGCATTAGCGTTACCAGAAATCCGCTCTACTCCAGATATTTCGCTAGAGTATTTTCTCCTCTTTCAGCAAATTTCACTTCATTAGGTGCATAAATCCAATTTGTTAAATTGTTGCTACATATTCGTTTATTTGTAACGGATTTAAATAAGTTTATATTTTTATTTCCAAAAAAAATGGAACGAATGAATAAACTAAATTTATTTATGAAACTTGGTTAAAGTGCTTGCCAATCAATTCAAATAAAACTAAGTTGATAATATCAACAGTTTCTAGTGTGGTAATGATGTTACGATGATAATGATATTTTCCTTGTTAAAAAGATAATTCATCAAGCACTTCATTGGGGTTATAATGCTACTCGTCAAGTAGTCTCCTTCCTCCACATTGGCAAACAATTTTCTTGTTTTTTCCTTCCAGAGCAAATTTCAGCCTTTTCCAAAATTTATCTTTTTTGCTGTCAGATACCAATAAAAACAAAATTTTAAACTTTTTTAGTTTTAACAAATTTTTCATTCAAATTTTTCAGCAATACTGGTCTATTTAATGACGGTTAATTCAATAAAACAAAATATTCAGTAAAACCAGGACAAGATTCGATTTTAATAAAGTTGTCATACCTCTTAGTGTCACATGTGAACCACTCCAGGTAAGTGTACCTCTTCATAAACCATTCCAGACTTTCCAATGTTTCCTGGATAGGTTCCAAAAAAACAGTAACCACAATGTTTCTTCCTCTTTCCAAACTCTCCATCTTTGCCATCTCTACTTCCAGACGGCACCACTTGCTTTTTATGAATTGATTTGTAACAATAAGAATGACCATTCTATTTAAATCAGAAGATATTTTCATTTCCAAAAGAATGTTTAGAAATATTTTTAATAAAATATGATTAGTCAAATAAACTATTCAACCTGCTACTTTGAATTGCATTCAAAATATTGGTTTCTATTTCATTTCCAAGTTCAAAGTCTCTTTCGTGGATGCAAAGTTTATAAGTGATTTCATTCTCCTCCTCGGTCATTAAACCATCGTTAGCAACTGGTATTGATTCTGTAGAGGCGCTAAGATCAACAATACTATTTGTGAGACTCCCATAATTACTTCTTGTACTAGTTAGTATTTCTTTATCTTCACAACCATTTCCTGGAGTGATATGGTCCTGTGTTAATGATGGTTTCGTGAGAACAAATGATGGTTTTTGTTCGAGATTAAATAAAAGTTCGTGTACAATCCAACTTCTGTCGTCCATGTCGTATGATACAAAAGCATCATACAGGTAGTCAATATCCTGGTCCAAAAGAAGTTGGTATCGTCTCTTCTTTTGTGAATGCGTGATGATGTAGTACCGAATGTCCCAGCGATACTTGTAAACAATCGTCCCGATCATAGTGCATATTATAAACAAAGCCAAAAGGCATCCCGATATTATTAAGGGTAACGCATAAAGGCATGATCCTCTAGCAGTTTGAAGAATGTTTTTAATTTCTGTCAATTTGAGTGCTGTATCCAAATATTTACATGTAATAAACTTTTCATTCTTAATGTATGTATCATTTTTCGCAACCCACGCCATGAAACTTAGATATTCACATGAGCAGGTAAAGGCATTAGCCTCAATATACAGAATCAATTTCCCGTAGCCACCTTCTGAACTTAAAGACGAAAAAGCCAACATGTCATTGTAACCAAATGTCACCAATCTGTTGTCCGTCAGAACTAATTGACTGCAATTAATTAATTATGTGTTTTATTTGTTTTAACCTGAACTTTGTCACAAAAATGTTTGTCTAATTTTTAAGCTAATTCTTACCTCAAGTTTCTCATATGGAACATGTCAAAAGAAAGATATGTTAGATAATTTGATGAAAGATTGAGAATTTGCAGATTGGTGAGGCTATAAAAAGTTAACTTGTTCAAGATTCTCAGTCGATTGTTAGCAAGATTAAGCTCCGTCAGTTTTGAATAAACAGCAAATGTTTCACCGTCGTCGTCATATTGCAATTGATGTGACAAATCATTACCGTCAAGGACGAGTCGATCTCGAGAAAATGTAAATAACTACTGATTAATTAATGCATTAATTTAATTATCAAATTTGTTAAACATTAAATTTTAAATGTTATTGAAACATTTCTTTAAAAAATTAATTAGAATAATTATTTACCAACTCTAAGACCTTTATCGATGCTAAATGTCAAGATATCGCTTGAAAGGCACTTCATCGCATTATTTCCCAAATCAATGGTTACCAACTGATCAGAAACTGGTCTGAATATCACCACTGGTCCAAGTGCTTTTTTCAGTCCATTGTTTCTAAAGAAATACCTTGTTATTTGACACTTTCCAAATACTATCATAGGAGGCAGATTTAAATTCTTGTTCTTTATGAAATTAGAAAAATAAAATTCCTTTAAATTTTTTGGGCATATTCCGCACCATACTCCTTTTTTATTCCTCTTGGGGAATGTACATGGCGGAATATCTTTGATGACAAGGGCCTTGCAAGGATCTTCAGAATAGCTTGTTATCTGAAGTTCTTGCAAGCTATCATGTGGACATGGATTAATATCTTGATCATCAAAGTTTACATAGGTGAGGTTTGTTAGAAAAAAAAAGTAAAATGGCCAAAACGTAACATTTCCTAAGCGGTTCCTGGAAATGTCTAAATGGTTTAAACTTTTAACGTATTTTACAAAATTAATTGGTATATAAATTATTCGGTTTTTGTTTAATTTTAGTTTTTTCAATTTTTTCTTTTTGCTTAAAATCTTGAAGAAAGTCTCATGCAGTTTAACATTTCTGTCGTTTTCTTTGGTGATAAGATGCGTCAAAATAAATTCTTCCAAATCGTCCGACAAACTGTTTAAAAACCTTTCAACAAAGGAAAATTCAAATCCATAGTTATAACTAAAATCTAAAGAACTTAATGCCTTCAAAGGTGTGAATGCACCGATTTCTATTTGATTGACGCCTGCCCCCATTAAATTAAGTTTACTTAAAGAAGTGAGATTTTCGAAATACATGAAAGTCGAATTGGTTAAATTTCCCACATTCGGATACAGTCTCAAAATCTTCAGGCTTTTTAATGTGGAAAAACTATTTCCAAATCCATCGATTACTACTCCATCCAAGTGAAGTTCTTCTAACTTGTGTAAGTTATTGAAAACATGATGGGATATACTGGGATTCTTGTGGATGAAAAGTGTTGTTAAAGTATTGTTCAGCTGTGATAAAATATTTGTGAAAGGAGACGGTGTTAACTTGTTTTTTTCTAAATGCAGGTGAGTAATTGGAGTGTCTTGGAAGGAACTAGGATGAATGTGTGAAATACTGTTCGTGCTCAGGTTAAGGTAATAAAGATTGAAACAATTTTTGAAAGAATTCTTATGTAAGGAGCTGAGCTGGTTTCTTCTTAAATCAAATTCCATTAAATTCCACGGTAATGAATGTGGTATTTCTGTCAGCTGTCGGTAGCTGCAATTCACTTTGGTGTTGTTATCTGAGCAGCTGCATTTTTTGCAGACTTCATCTGCAACAATTTTTATTTAATGAATTTTTTTTAATGCAACCAAAGACATTTAATAAAAACTCAATAAAACAAGTAAAGAGATTATTGAAAAATTTCTTAATCGAAGCATAATTCATAATCGAAACTTATTTCTGTCCTGTTTTTATAAAATCACTAACCTGTGCCATAGCATCCTGGCCTATTGAAATCATAACAGAAAACAATTTCGCTGGTGATTAGACTCAAAAGTATGAACCAAGAAATTTTACTCAACCCTTTTTTTCTTCTTCCCGTCATATCAAAACATTCTTGCTCCATATTGATTAGTTCTATCGGGAAGGCAACATTGAATGAAAGTTTAAGAAAAAAAATAATTTCAGTAATTTGTCCTTTTTGAACTTAACTTTTACTTTAAATTTTGTGTGATGTTTAAGCCCACATAACGTCGTTACTAAAAAAAAATACCTTCTAGGTCCTTGGGGTTCAAATTGCACCCTTATTTGTTTTAATTGTAATTGTACTTCATTTATATAGTGCCATATTCGGTGAACCGTCAAAATAGCCCAGCGACAAAATAGCCCCGTCAAAACATCCCCGTCAATGTGTCTTTATAAAAAAAAATATTTATGTGGGTTGAAGACATTAACCGATAACTGATTTCAAATTTGACGGGGCTGTTTTGTCGCCGGGCTATTATGACGGGGTACCGCCACATTCATACCGTGAGAGCCGCTTCTTCAAACTATTTAAACAGCGCTCTTTCCAAGAGAGCTTGTGGTAGTGCAGGCTGGGTTTCGAACACGACACATTAAGACTGTTGCCATTACCGCTGCATACAGGAACGTGACCCATTCGGTCAACCTGCACTCCAAAGAGTGCAACAGTTTAATATCAGTAATATGTCCTTTTTGAACCGAACTTTCATTTTAAATTTTAAGTTGAATTTATTTGCTTTATTTCTCGTTTTAATAAAATGTAATTAAGTACGAGGCTTAATTTATGCCGAGTTTATAGTTTCATTAAAAAGTTCGTTGAATATTTTCCAATTTCAATTTTTCAGTTTCAATTAATTAAGGGGTAGTCTTAAATGTAAACAAAGTGATTAAATAATAAAGTTTCTTGTTTATCTTACAAAATCTCAAACAAACGCTTTTCTATTCTTTTTTATATATTTGCTGCCCTCTAAATATATGAACATTTTAAACTATTTTTGAATATGATTTTGCAACTATCCGTTGTTATCACTTTTCCATAGTTATTTCGGCCTAACATTGGCAAGATCCCACAATCACTTTTGACATATTTCCGGTTTGTTTAAATTTGCAAATAAAATTATTAATCTAAGATATACAAATATTCTTACGTGATTTTTCTCAAACTCGATGAACTACGACAGTTTTGAAGAAAGATAATAAAATTCTCGTCGAAAGCAAATCCTTGGAAAATATTAAACTACAACATGTTCTTGAGCTATAAACACTTAAGACAACAAAGTCAAGAGGCTCTAAGTTAACGTTCTCACGTGAAATGTTAAAGGTTTCTGTAATTGCTCATAATTCATGCTGCTCATTTCTCACGTGAAATTTTAAAAGTTTTGTAATTGTTCATAATTCATGCTGGTCATTTTGAAAACAACCTTGCATTTAGATGGTTTTATGTGGTAACCATATATTTTTAAAATATTTTAAAATTATTTTCAAACCCGAAATTAACAAATCATATTTGGCATGAAAATTGATGCATAATTTGGTAAATTCAAGGCAAATGGAAAAGAGAGAAAAGAAAAAGTGCACGTTTCTAATACCGTATATTACAATAACAATAATAATAATAATAATAATAATAATAATAAATAATAATAATAATAATAATAATAATAATAATAATAATAAGAATAATAATAATAATAATAATAATAATAATAATAATAATAATAATAATAACAACAACAATAATAATAATAATAATAATAATAATAATAATAATAATAATAATAATAATAATAATAATAATAATAATAATATAATAAGAATAATAATAATAATAATAATAATAACAATAATAATAATAATAATAATAATAATAATAATATAATAATAATAATAATAATAATAATAATAATATAATAAGAATAATAATAATAATAATAATAATAATAATAATAATAATAATAATATAATAATAATAATAATAATAATAATAATAATAATAATAATAATAATAATAATATAATAATAATAATAATAATAATATAATAATAATAATAATAATAATATAATAATAATAATAATAATAATAATAATAATAATAATAATAATAATAATAATAATTGATTATCGCTCGTTGGTGTGTGCTCGATATTTGATAACCTGCATTTAAAACACGTTTAATATCGAATTTTGTCGAAAAGTTAATCGTTGGCAAGTTTGTAACAATCCTCTGAAGTTTTAGAAAGCGTTATACCGAGACCGAGAAGTGCCAAAGACGCCATTTCCGAATTAAAAACGGCGGCCGAACTTCTCGGATTTCATTTATGTGAAAGTTGTCTGAAATCAAACGAGGCTTGTATTAAGAAGTTTGCAGACGAAAATGCCAAAGAACCGAAGGACCAGCTGAAAACCTTGACTGAGGAAGTCGCAGAATTGAAAGTGGTAATCAGAACAACTGACAAGTTGATGGAGGCCATTAGTGAGCAAAGAACACAAATTGAAGAACTTCAGCAGAGCCTAAAGGAGTTGAACAAAGTCTCAGTAAGAAAACTGGATGAAAATAAGCAGGAAACCAAATTATGGCCATGTTTATTTGAAAACAAGGTTGAAACCTTGATCACAAAGGTTCAAGGCTCTGTCACAGACACAAAGGATAAAATAGAAATAAACAATGAGAGGCAAAGAAGACAGAATAATGTCATAGTCTACAACCTGACAGAAGATTCTGGAAAGTCTAAAGAAAAAGAACTTGTGTCCAAGCTTCTGAAAGAAGTAACAGGGAAAAAAATTGAAAAAGAAATTCTAGAAATGTATAGAATTGGAAAAAAAGTTGAAGATGCCTGAAAGCCAAGGCCTGTGTTGATAAAATTTGACAACCTGTTGACCAAGAGCATGGTTTTGGACAATAGCAACAAATTGAAAGATAGTGAAGTCTTCAACAAAGTTATTCTAAGCCATGATTTGTCAAAAGAAGACCGGGAGATTTACAAGAAATTGTTTGAAGACAAATTAAAAGAGATCAACTTAAAGGGAGGAAGCAAGAAGTGAGTTGTGAGGATCAGAGGAGAACCTGGTGCCTTCCACACTGTTGCTTACAGAAGAAGAGTTGTTGACTGAAATCAACAGAACTGATTATTTACTTTGTATAATTTTCCTTTGTGTTGCTTTTGTTTTTTGATTTAGCGTGCATGCACAGTTTCAGTGATTTATTTAAGTTAAATTCAACTTATAGTCCCGTGGAGATCCCGAGCCATGATGGGGGACTTTAAAAATTTTTTGGAGGGGTTTTTTCGGACTGATTATTTATCGGATGTTTAGATGTTCGGGAAAATAAACTTCGTCAGAAGTCAAAAAAAAAAAAAAAATAATAATAATAATAATAATTAATATTAAGTAACATTATCCACGTATTGTTGAATAACTTAATTCCCTGAATAGTAATAAATATTATTATTATTTACATCATTTTATTAACTTTTTTTAATTAATAATAAGAAATTGAATTTTTGAGTTTGGGTGTTTTGGTTGGAAAGTAGCTCTCGAACTCTTTTAAAAGCCAAGACAGGTGATCGTGCACCAACTGAATGAATGAATGCATAAATTTCCGCTAATGTCGGAAACATGTCCAAAATGTCTCTTTTCATGCGCCCACAACTCCAGTTTGGCTTTAAATGCAGCCACTTTTCTGCCAACTTTAAAACAGTTGTCATTTTCTCCTGAAAGAACAGATTGGGTTCATTGAGCAGTATGAATATATCACAGATAAGTCAGTTTTGCGACCCATATCTTGCCACTGAAATGTGCTTCCAAAGGTGACTTCTTTTCTGAGACAAAATCATCGCAATAGCTCTAGTAATTCAAATACTTTGGTTAACGAATTGACTCTGAACCACTTTTTTATTTCTGTAAATAAGAGAGCATCTGTTATCTGCATCCATCTTCTCACAAAGCTGCTCAAACTGCTGTGATTTGATGTGGCTAATAATCACTAAGCTGTTAAATAACAAAGAGATGGCAACGGTAAAAAAAATTGTTCATGGTGTTTCAACCGAAAATATACGGAAAACAAATGTTGACCACCGAACAAAAAAAAACATCAAATAAGTCGTAACCGAATTGCGGTTTCAAACCGCAGATGAAATCGAAAACAATATGCGGTTGCCTTTTAGGTTGAGGTTGACTTCAGTCAGGACGGAAACCATAAGGACACCCCATTATTTCGTAATAACTCGATAAAGAAAAATTTGATTGTGGGAAATTTTAATATGTTATGTATTTATATATTTGTGATTATCTCCTAAATTTTCATCAAAATATGTTTGTGCATTAAAATTCCAAAAACGTGATTGCGGGGCGTCCAATGACCATAAAAGACACTTGAAAAGATCATAGAAAAGTGACTAAAAACTCTGTGAAAAAAAAGAAAAAAGTTTATTAATTTGAAATATGAAATGAATATATGAAAAATGTTTCCTTTATTTTCAATAAGTTTAAAACATCTGTTGTCCATTGATTTTATTAGAGTTTTTACGAATTTTCTGTCCAGTTCTTTCCAGGCACTCCTAATGGCGTTTTCCCGGTCAGATTTTGAGTGAAACTGCCTTCTATTGTGGTAAACAAATCTTGACAACATTCCTCAGACATTTTTTATAGGATTTAAGTCCGGGAAACAAGCTGGCCAACTCATAACTTTCAAATTTCTCCTCTGAAAAAATGACTTTGTCAACTTGGAAGTGTGGAAGTGGGGCAGTATCTTGCTGGAAAATAAAATTTCCTCCATAATAATCTTCCCCAAAAGGTAACAGATAATCTCCTAAAACTTTGATGTAATCCACCAAAGACGGTCTCCCATCCAGAAAGACTAATTCAGTCAATCCTTCACTGGAAATTCCTCCCCAAATCATCACCGATTCTGCTCCATGATTTGACTAAAAAAATGTATTTTTTTCTAATCTGAGATCATGCCAGTAGAACTGATGACCATCAGGTCCATCCAGGTTAAATTTCTTCTCATCTGAAAACATAATATTGCCCCAACCATCTCTGTTGGAGAGCATGGTTTTGTCCCATTCCACTTTTGCCAACTTGTGATGGTTTTTAAGAGCTGAAATCTTTAATATTTTTCATATAATAAAATACCACTAGATCTCAAATACCTTAACACTGTACTTTTACAAATTCTTAAATCAAGTTCATTTCTAATTTGATTTGGTGAAAATTTACCTGAAGAAGCCTTTCTTACCAGGAGTCTCTGATGACAAATCCTCAGTTTTTTGGGTATTCCATGTTCATTTTTTGCACCGTATTCATCAGAAGCCTTTATGTAGTTCCAGATGACTGTTTTGGATTGCTTGAGCATTTTGACAATTTCCCTGATCGAATAATTTGCTTGTCTGAAGGCCTCAATCTGTCCCTTCTCCTTGTCAGACAACATTTTCCCTCTAGCCATTTCTAAAATAGTAATTTTATAAACTTCACATAAATTTTTAACTCTCTTTGGGTTTATATATTGATAATATTTGCATAAAGTGCATTTTGGATGCATAACTATGACAAATTTCAAGTTTTATTGGAAATAAGTAAGGATGTCCTTAACGTTTTCAAACGGCCATAAAATGCTATTTTGCATATTTTACAAGATGTGCTCGTTACATTTTTTTGAAATTTTGCAGGATGTTTTGTCTACCGTAAAGAATTATTATATACAAAATTGAGTAATATTGAACTTATATTTAACGATTTATCACAAAAATATAGGGTGTCCTTAAGGTTTCCGTCCGGACTGTATTCCATGGTTGGGATGGTTTGTTGAATCAGTTGAGGTAAACGACAATAAAAACCGTCCCAAACCCTAAACGAAAACGAAAATAAACCGAATTTCGGACTTAAGCCGTAAACTAAAACAAAAATATACCGAAGAATAAAATTTTGGTCACCGAAAACAAAACAAATTTTGGTTCCAAACCGTAAAAAAAATACACCAAAGAATTAAATTCTTGCCACCGAAAACAAACCGAATTTCGGTCCCAAACCGTAAACTAAAATAAACCGAATTTCTTTCCCAAACCGTTAACGAAAACGAAAATAAACCGAATTTCGGTCTTAAGCCGTAAACTAAAACAAAAATATACCGAAGAATAAAATTTTGGTCACCGAAAACAAAACGAATTTTGGTTCCAATCCGTAAACGAAAACGAAAATGAACCGAAATTCGGTCTTAAGCCGTAAACGAAAACGAAAATAAACCGAATTTTGGTCTTAAGCCGTAAACTAAAACAAAAATAAACCGAATTTCTTTCCCAAACCGTTAACGAAAACGAAAATAAACCGAATTTCGGTCTTAAGCCGTAAACTAAAACAAAAATATACCGAAGAATAAAATTTTGGTCACCGAAAACAAAACGAATTTTGGTTCCAATCCGTAAACGAAAACGAAAATGAACCGAAATTCGGTCTTAAACCGTAAACGAAAACGAAAATAAACCGAATTTCGGTCTCAAACCGTAAACTAAAATAAACCGAATTTCGGTCTCAACCCGTTAACGAAAACGAAAATAAACCGAATTTCGGTCTCAAACAGTATACTAAAATAAACCGAATTTCGGTCTTAAGCCGTAAACTAAAACAAAAATATACCGAAGAATAAAATTTTGGTCACCGAAAACAAAACGAATTTTGGTTCCAATCCGTAAACGAAAACGAAAATAAACCGAATTTCGGTCTTAAACCGTAAACTAAAATAAACCGAATTTCGGTCTCAACCCGTTAACGAAAACGAAAATAAACCTAATTTCGGTCTCAAACAGTATACTAAAATAAACCGAATTTCGGTCTTAAGCCGTAAACTAAAACAAAAATATACCGAAGAATAAAATTTTGGTCACCGAAAACAAAACGAATTTTGGTTCCAATCCGTAAACGAAAACGAAAATAAACCGAATTTCGGTCTCAAACCGTAAACTAAAATAAACCGAATTTCGGTCTCAAACAGTATACTAAAATAAACCGAATTTCGGTCTTAAGCCGTAAACTAAAACAAAAATATACCGAAGAATAAAATTTTGGTCACCGAAAACAAAACGAATTTTGGTTCCAATCCGTAAACGAAAACGAAAATGAACCGAAATTCGGTCTTAAACCGTAAACGAAAACGAAAATAAACCGAATTTCGGTCTCAAACCGTAAACTAAAATAAACCGAATTTCGGTCTCAACCCGTTAACGAAAACGAAAATAAACCTAATTTCGGTCTCAAACAGTATACTAAAATAAACCGAATTTCGGTCTTAAGTCGTAAACTAAAATAAACCGAATTTCGGTCCCAAACCGTAAACGAAAATAAACCGAATTTCGATCTTAAACTGTTAACTAAAATAAACCAAAAAATAAAATTCTTGCCACCGAAAACAAACCGAATTTCTGTATCATAGGTCTGTTCCAAAACAATAATGTGTTGCCAATACGGTAGGGTACTTGAACAAGAAATAATCATTTAAAGAAGGTTTTCTTGCTAAGAATGATTAAGATTGAGACCAATGGTCCCATGGTTTCCCAAATGGATCCTAAAAAAAATAGGCAGGAATTCAGGGTTTGAAGATTTGTAATGATGGTCCAAAAGAAGTTGACATGACTGCGTCTGATTATTTTTTTAAATACCTTAATTACAGTGTTTTCTAACATTCGTGCTATTACTAAATGAGTAACACCATGCCCCTTATCTCTTGTAGCATAATAATTTGGTTTTAAAAAAAAAGGTGCTGATGGGTTGCTGAATATGAAAATTATAAATACCGTTCGAATATAAGCCCTAGCGTGTCTTCTGGAGCAAAAATTAATATAAGACATTGACTTATTTTCAGGGAAGCAGGTTATATTTAATTTTACAAAGTTTGTGTTTATACAACAGGATTTCTTTTTGAAGTGTGGCTCGTACATGCTGTACATGAATCGCTATACCTAATGCCAAATTGAAATCTAACTCTTCAACGGACTAATTCGAAATGTCTAGGTGTGGTGGCAGCAGTTTGGCGGTTTTATCATTAACAAGATCGTAATTAATTAACAATCAATAAAATTTATCAGAAAAATCTGAATATCAGTAGAATTTCGTCGATAAACAATTTTGATTTTGGTTTCAAGTCCATAACTTGGTTATGTAATGAAATTACAATCGATAAGCTATATTGAATGGCAACAAAATGGAATCCTAAAAGCGATGAGTTTTCCGGAGCCCTTGATTCAAAATATAATTAATGCAGTCATGTAGTGGTTCGCTATTGCAACTGACAACAAGTTTATTCGGAAAATTTTGTCCTCCTAATTTTTCTTATATTTACTACTAAATTTAACAAATACTTGCAAATTACAAATTTATCTCTGTAATTTAACAATTTAATTAATTGAAAAATGAAATTCGTATTCTGCTTTATTGAAATGATATAGATAAAAAAAATTTGATTTCATTATAAAAATAAAACAATACGAACGAATAATTTATATTTATTTGTTAAACTTAGTTAAGCTAAATACTTAAACACATCAACTAAAAGTCAGTTGATAAGACCATTGTGCTAATGTTGTTAAGATTATAATAATATTTTCTTGGTTACAAGATAAATCTTTAAGTGCTTCTTTAGGGTTATAATGCTACTTGTCACTTAATCTCCTTCCTCCGCAGTGGCAAACAATTTTCTTGTTTTTTCCTTCAAGAGCCAACTTCAGCCTTTTTCAAAATTTATTTTTTTTGCTGTCCGATGCCAATAAAACAAAATTTTAAACTTTTTCAGTTGCAATACTGGTGAAATTTAGTGACAATTAATTTAATAAAACAAAATATTCAGTAAATCCAGGACAATATTCGATTTTATTAACGTTGTCATACCTCTTAGTGTTACATGTGAACCACTCTAAGTATGTGTACCTCTTCATAAACCATTCCAGACTTTCAAATGTTTCCTGCATAGGTTCCAAAAAAACAGTAACCACAATGTTTCTTCCTCTTTCCAAACTCTCCATCTTTGCCATCTCCACTTCCAGACGGCACCACTTGCTTTTTATGAATTGATTTGTAACAATAAGAATGACCATTCTATTTAAATCAGAAGATATTTTTATTTCCAAAAGAATGTTTAGAAATATTTTTAATAAAATATGATTAGTCAAATAAACTATTCAACCTGCTACTTTGAATTGCATTCAAAATATTGGTTTCTATTTCATTTCCAAGTTCAAAGTCTCTTTCGTGGATGCAAAGTTTGTAAGTGATTTCATTCTCCTCCTCGGTCATTAAACCATCGTCAACAACTGGTATTGATTCTGTAGAGGCGCTAAGATCAACAATACTATTTGTGAGACTCCCATAATTACTTCTTGTACTAGTTAGTATTTCTTTATCTTCACAACCATTTCCTGGAGTGATATGGTCCTGTGTTAATGATGGTTTCGTGAGAACAAATGATGGTTTTTGTTCGAGATTAAATAAAAGTTCGTGTACGATCCAACTTCTGTCGTCCATGTCGTATTATACAAAAGCATCATACAAGTAGTCAATATCCTGGTCCAAAAGAAGTTGGTATCGTCTCTTCTTTTGTGAATGCGTGATTATGTAGTACCGAATGTCCCAGCGATACTTGTGAACAATCGTACCGATCATTGTGCATATTATAAACAAAGCCAAAAGGCATCCCGATATTATTAAGGGTAATGCATAAAGGCATGAACCTCTAGCAGTTTGAAAAATGTTTTTAATTTCTGTCAAATTGAGTGCTGTATCCAAATATTTACATGTAATAAACTTTTCATTCTTAATGTATGTATCGTTTTTTGCAACCCACTCCATGAAACTTAGATATTCACATGAGCAGGTAAAGGCATTTGCCTCAATATACAGAATCAATTTCCCGTAGCCAAATTCTGAACTTAAAGACGAAAAAGCCAACATGGCACTGTAACCAAATGTCACCAATCTGTTGTTCGTCATATCTAAATGACTGGAATAATTTAATAAAATGTGTTTTATTTCAATTAAACTTGTCTTATTTTTATTAAATTTGTTTTATTTGTTTTAAACATGAATGAGTCAGATGTCTAATTCTTTGTTTTTTAATAGCAAAATCTTACCTCAAGTTCTTCATCTGGTATATATCGAATGAAAGAGACGTTAGGTAATTTGTTGAAAGATTGAGTAATTGGAGATTAGTGAGGTTATAAAAAGTTGATTTGTGTAAGATTGTTAGTCGATTTTTAGCAAGATTAAGTTCTTTGAGGCTTGCATAAACAGCAAATGTTTCACCGTCGTCGTCATTTTGCAGTTGAAGTGACAAATCATTACCTTCAAGGATGAGTCGATCTCGAGAAAATGTAAATAACTACTGATTAATTAATGCATTAATTTAATTATAAAATTTGTTAAACATTAATTTTAAATGTTATTGAAACATTTCTTCTTTATTATAGTTATAATATAATAATTAGTATAATTATTTACCAACTCTAAGACCTTTTTCGATGCTAAATTTCAAGATATCTGTTGCAAGGCACTTCATCGCATTATTCCCAAAATCAATGGTTACCAACTGATCAGAAACTGGTCTGAATATCATCACTGGTCCAAGTGCTTTTTTCAGTCCATTGTTTCTAAAGAAATACCTTGTTATTTGACACTTTCCAAATACTATCATAGGAGGCAGATTTAAATTCTTGTTCTTTATGAAATTGGAAAAATGAAATTCCTTTAAATTTTTTGGGCATATTCCGCACCATAGTCCTTTTTTATTCTTCTTTGGAAATGTACATGGCAGAGTATCTTTGATAGGAACGGCCTTACAAGGGCCTTTAGAATAGTCTGTTATCCGAAGATCTTGCAAGCGGTCACGTGGATGTGAATCAATCTCTTGGTCATCAAAGTTTACATAGGTGAGATTTGTTAGGAAAAAAATATAAAATGGCCAAAACGTAACATCTTTCAGGCGGTTCTTGGAAATGTCTAAATAATTTAAACTTTGAACGTATTGTACGAAATTATATGGTGTATAAATTATTCTATTTCTGTCTAATTTTAGTTCTTTCAAATTTTTCTTTTTACTTAATATTTTGAAAAAACTCTCGTGCATTTTAAAATATCTGTTTTTTTCTCTATTGATAATATTCGTCAAAATAAGTTCTTCCAAATTGTCCGACAAACTGTTTAAAAATCTCTCCACATAGTAAAATGTAAATCCATAGTTGTAACTAAAGTCCAAAGAACGTAAAGCCTTCAAAGATGCAAATGCACCGAATTCTACTCTTCTGACGCCTGCCCCCATTAAGCAGAGAGTAGTTAAAGTCGTGATATTTTCAAAATACATGAAAGTCGAGTTGGTTAAATTTACCACATAAGGATGCAGTCTCAAAATCTTCAGGCTTTTTAACGTGGAAAAACTCTCTCCAAATCCATCGATTAATCTTCCGTCAATGTGAAGTTCTTCCAACTTGTGTAAGTTATTGAAAACATGATGTGATATACTGGGATTCTTGTGGATGAAGACTTAAAGTATTGTTCAGCTGAGAAAAAATATTTGTGAAAGGTGACGGTGTTAACTTGTTTTTTTCTAAATGCAGGTGAGTAATTGGAGTGTCTTTGAAGGAACTAGGATGAATGTGTGAAATACTGTTCGTGCTCAGGTTAAGGTAATAAAGATTGAAACAATTTTTGAAAGAATTATTATGTAAGGAACTGAGTTGGTTTCTTCCTAAATCAAGTTCTTTTAAATTCCACGGTAATGAATGTGGTATTTCTGTCAGCTGTCGGTAGCTGCAATTCCCTTTGGTATTGTTATCTGAGCATCTGCATTTTGTGCAGACTTCATCTACAACGATATTTAGAATAAATTAACTTTTGGTACATATTTAATGCATTCAATAGAAACACTCAAAGCTCAATAAAACAACTAATGAGATTAATGAAATATTCCGTGTAATTCATAATCTAAATGCTGTTTACATAAAATCACTAACCTGTGCCATAGCATCCTGACCTATTGAAATTATTACAGAAACCATTTTCGCTGGTGATGAGACTCAACAATACAAACAAATATATTTGACTAAGCTGTTCTTTTATTTTTGATGACATATCAGAATATTCTTGCTCCAAAGTTAAAAGTCCTATCGAGAAAGGAAACATTGAATTAAGGTTTAGGGAAAAAAAATAATATCAGTAATTTTTTTTTGTTTGAAGTGAAAATTCACTGAAAATTTTGTGTGATGTTTAAGTTAAATGTCTATGTTTCAGTTTTAGTATGTTATAATTGAATTATAGTTAATGTTTGCAAATAATTGCATGAAAAAAAAAATTTCTTCTTAGAAATACATTATTATGGAACAAATGGTCAGCAATTACTAGATCATTTTGAATTAACTCGGGGATCCGCAAACTAGTAAGTAAAACACTAAGGTTATTGAGTAACTGTTAACTATTTAATAATCTAATCTAAATAATCAAGCCGAATGTGGATTTCTAGGATTATTATTATTAATTTAAAATGAAAAAAAATTTACCATTCTGCCACAGGAAATAGAATTTCAATTAGAGGAGTTTTCACTACTTAGGCTTCGACTTCAAACGATTCAACCTGGAAGCCAATTAAAATTAATGTCACCATCATTGATGGTCTCAATTTAATTGGCCGAACGTCAATTCGACAAGATTAATGTAAATATATTTTTGAGGAACGTTAATTCAGTTTCATCAAAATCTAAATCATTAGTGACAAAAGAATGTGAGAAACTCTGTTCTGAATTTCAGGAGATTTTTGAGCCTGGATTCGGATGTTTAAAGAATTTTGAGTCAAACATCAAATTCAAAGAGGATGCAGCTCTCACTTTCAGAAAACTATGCACGGTACCATTTGCCATTCTAGAGGATGTGAATGAAGTTTTGGAAGCGGGGGTGAGAAGAGGAAAACAATTGATTTCAATGACTGGGAAACTCCGGTTGTCCCGGTTAGAAAAAGAACTTCAAATTCAAAGACTTCACCGAGAATATGTAGAGATTACTCAGTTAAAGTAAATTCGCAGCTTAAGTTTCACAGTTCCCAATGCCTTTGCCAGACGATCTGATGAGGAAATTAGCAGGGAGTCAATTTTCAGCATAATTGACTTGACAGATGCCTATAATTAGATTAAATTCTAGGTTCAATTTTATCAGAAGTTTCTTCCGGAATTGGCAAATTGTTTGGTAATCGTATTGTTGAAGAATCAATGTCCATCTCGTCAACCGGTTCAGAGCTAATTTTTGAGTGTCTTTTCTTGGGTCGAATAATGTTAGGAGAGGACACTGGTCTGTGACCAAAATAAATTTACTGCCGAAAATGTAAGGATGAAAGTTCTGTAAAATAATCGCAAGACCCTCTTGTGACAGTCCTCTCCTAACAATTCAATTGATGACACCCAACAATTGCAGACCTCCTCAAAAGCCAACAATAATTGAGCTGAAAGAAAAGACAAAACCAATGGAACAGTGCAAATTTAATGCACTAAGGAAGGCCCTAGCTAATAAAACGGTGAGTGGAGATGTGTATGTTCAGCAGCTCCAAAGAGTCCAAGAAAAATTGTTGGAAAAGCGGCCTGCACTCATCAACCGCAAGAACGTCATTCTGCTGCATGATAATGCAAAACCACACACAGCAAGGGTGACTCAAGAAAAAATTCTTGAACTTGGCTGGTCTGTTTTGCCGCATCCTTCGTATTCTCCGGACCTTGCTCCAACGGATTACCACCTTTTCTGTTCATTGCAAAATTTTTTGAATGGAAAAACCTTCACTTCAGACCAGGATGTGAATGAGGCTGTCCTTGAATTCTTTCAGTCAAAGCCTATCAATTTTTATGAAAAGGGGATCGATATGCTGAAAACGAGATGGCATCAAGTCATATTCAATAATGGAGAATACATTTTAGATTAATTTTAATTTGTTTTTGTTTTATCGCAAAATAAATGTATGAACAAAAAACGGAAGTTATTTATGACTCGACCTGATAAATGGATTACTATGGATGGCCGACGAATAAAGTGATGAAAAACTGCAAGATGTCATAAGCAGTGCTGCAAATAAAGTTTTTTTTTGGTAAAAAAATTAAAGTGTTTTCGGAAATTAATTGGATAACAAGATGGTGAGATTTAACGATTAAAATAATTACTCGATATTATAAAAATAATCGATCTTCAGCCCTAATATGCGACCGGAATGTACCGGAATCAATTTCAAATTCTGTTTTTTTTTTAATAAATTAGATTTTAAAATATCCGATCCATTGTGGAATCTTAATATCAGTTGGGGTAATATTGCTATATAATCATAATATTTTATTATTGGCTACAATTTCAAGTTTTGTCGGGGCTGTTTTGACGGGGTTATTTTGTCTTGGGCTATTTTGTCACCGGGCTATATTGACGGGGCTGTTTTGTCGGGGCTGTTTTGACGGGGCTATTTTGTCCTGGGCTATTTTGGCGGGGTGCCCTATCTCTCAGGACGCACGCGAGCCACATTATCATGTACGACAAGAAACAGTATGAGGGCCAGTCAAAATCCCGTCGCGGGCCATATGTTGCCCGTCCCTGCTCTAGAGGACTTTTACTGTACTTGATGACTGCAATGCTCAATTTTATACTTCACGACGAGTGTTTTATACATTCGTGATACTTTTATTTTTTATATAAACTAAGAGATCCTGGAATTTGGTGCATTTGAAAGCTTACAGACGACAATGAAAAGCGGGTTTGCAGCAGCAAAAATGTTCAAAATGGTGAATAAATGAATTTGTCGACAGATGGGAGCACATTTCCTTGACGTTAATAATTGCCCGGTCCTCAGATTCTCCATAATTTCTTTAAAAAGATAGATAGATGTCTTACTTGTGTTGAAAAAAATTTTCAAAGTTCAGTTGCTATCTGACACCATAGTTTTAAATATTTGCATCAATAAAATATTTTGCAAAATTTTTGCATGTATTTGATGAGATCAATAATGAATTTTTTCTGCAGGATTTGCTTGCCTATAATTAGGTTTTAAAAACTATAAATTATCATGAATAATAAAAATTAAAAATAATAATTGTTACGAATAAACACATAGTGAACAATTTAAGATAATATTATTCCATCAATAATTGAGACTTTAAATTATAAATACAACAAATCTTTGTCATAAGCTGGCCACTTTAATTTCTATCTCAATGTGATCAGTCAGAATAGCTCACCCGTTGCTTCGTCATTCCCAGTAATTTAGAACCATTGCAAATTACAACCCACTAATTAGTACCCTAGTTAATATTCTTAATCGGAGAACCTTTTTGTAATAAATTTTACTGTGTTCTTGATGATATTTCAGACAGATTCGATTGCATCTCGAGAGTGAAAATGAGACTGTTGTTCTACGTTCTTGAGTGTTTTGTGCTGTTTTTTGGTTATTCGGCGTTGCCATCGGCAGGAAAGATTAGGGGTTGTAATGGTGGACGTATGTGACTCAATTTGTGCTTTATTTAGAATATCTGTTGAAATAATATTTTTTAAGATCATTATCTCGATATAATATCTAATAAAATATTTTATCTTGATTAAATAAATAAATAAATGTCAATAAATGTTATAACTATTATTTATGTAGTACTTAACTTATTTTAACAACACGCATTTTAACGTTTAATTAATTATTATAAAGTTTATTTATTTATAATTAATTTATATTATGTGAAATCATTTAACAATGTTTCCAGAAATATTATAACCCAATGAATAATTTATCAAACGTAAAAAGGGAAAATGGTTTCAGATGAAGTTTGTTCCATCTGCAAATGCTTCGAAGATGGTGCCAAAGTGGACTGCTCTGACAGCAGCTTGACAGAAGTACCATCTTCATTGCCTCAACATTTGGTCTTTCTGAATCTGCATTCAAACGGAATCAGAAGCATCGATCGAAATGCCTTCAGCAACTGCTACAGTTTAGAAGTTCTTGATGTTTCCGCTAATAACATATCGCTTCTTCCAAAAGAATTATTCCGGGATGTCGGAAATTCTCTGAAAACTTTGCACTTGGAAAACAACAAATTGAATTTGAAACCATCTCCATCGATTTTCCACCCTCTGAATTTCAGTTTAAATACTTTACACATCCACGGAAACAAAATGTTGAAGCACCAGGTTTTCGATGGGTTGTCCTCTCTGGAAGAACTCCACCTCGATGGAAATATTATCGGAGGATTTGGGAGCAGTTTTTTCACATTGAAATCATTGAAAAAACTGAAGATATTCCCCCCGCTCGAAAATATAACCGATAACACTTTCGGGAACCTGAGACAATGTGCCAATCTCAGAGTACTTGATCTTTGTAGGGCAGGCGTTAAAAGTCTTGATCGCAACAGTTTCAAAGCGTTGAAACACCTACGCTCCCTCAACTTGAGTTTCAACGAGAAATTAAGTTTGGAAAATGTCTCGATGACACTGGACAGCATGACAAATGACACAGAGGAGCTTGTTCTGAGCGGTCTCATTGGAAATGGTCGACCAACACTATCGTTAACTGGTCAATTTGCCAAGCAACTGGAAAGAAAGAAACTCAGGAATTTGAAATTAGATAGAAACGGCTTTATCTACATGGACAAAAGATTTTCTTTCGCATTCAGACACTTGAAGAGTCTAGACATTTCCAACAATAGATTTTCAGATGTTTTTGGCTTTGTCGGATTCGGCTTCTTCATGACAAAACTTACGAGATTGTCCGCCGACAATCAATCCAGGAAACCATATTCTCCGCATCCAGATTTTGACGACTCCTACAAAGAGGAACGAGAAATGTCATTCATAAAAAGAAATCCAGATCCAACTGAAGCTCGTAAAAAGACGAAAAGCTCAAAAGAAATGCAATACTCCAAAGAGATTTGCTCGGCCTCGATATTCCAACCATGCATATTTTTAACAGTACTACGTTCCTATAGGTCTTGGTGCATTCCAATGGCCCGTAGACTACAAGTTTTGCACCTCTCCGGCGTCCTGAACGAACTCCTGGATGAGTTCCCTCCAACTGTTTTTGTAGGCGACTTCAATGTCAAGGAAATACACCTTGGCAATAACGGACTGAGATTTTTGAGGGGACCTTACCTCGTGGACAGGCCGAACAGTGAGAATCCAATGCTGGTGGATTTCAGCTACAATAACCTGCTTTGTTTGGCGCCTGATACATTCAGCGAGAGTATTAGAAGGGGTTTAGTTATACGTTGGTAGAGCCTATTTGTTCTTATTATCTTGATGTTTTTTTTATTATTGCAAGTATTATTTGTATTAAGTATAAAATTAATGTAATTATCAAATCAACATATTTAATAATAAGGCAGTTATTATTGTTATTATTATTATTATTATTATATTATTATTATTATTATTATTATTATTATATTATTATTATTATTATTATTATTATTATTATTATTATTATATTATTATTATTATTATTATTATTATTATTATTATTATTATTATTATTATTATTATTATTATATTATTATTATTATTATATTATTATATTATTATTATTATATTATTATTATTATCATTATTAATATTATTTAAATTTTACGTAAACATTCATCTACCCGAATGTCAATCAGATCACTTCAACTTAGAGGGCAATGACTTATCAGAACAACTGAAGCAAGACCAACATGGCGACACCTTCGCCAAATACGATCAGTTGAGGGTGCTCAACCTTGCTAACAACAGACTAAAATTCCTGTGCGAAAAGTCTTTCAGAAACCTCTTGGCTTTGAAAGTTCTTAACCTTTCCACCAATTCTCTCCAGATTCTGGCCTTCGATGTCATGTCCTTGAAAAATTTGAAGTCTGTATAAATTCTTCATAATTCCAAATTATCGTATTATGTTATGCAATAGATTTTTAAAAAATAAACAAATAAATTGAATACTTTAAATTACGCTGCGCTTCATGCATAACATTCAGACAAACTGAGTCTCGCATATCATCTGTAAACTAATGTAAATCGCTTAGAGCGCTTGTGAACGCATTACGATTTGACTGCTCCATAAGCGTACATTTCGATTATGAAAATGTAAGTTTTGAACCATTTTTGAGGTTTTAATGCAACTGTCAAGTAGGTTGTAAATCCAGCTTGGCCAAGACCTAAGGTAATATCAACATGAAAATGGTTGCTTGACAGATTATCTCATGATAATAGGTAACCAGATTTATCAGGGAACCAGTGTTGATTTCACTATTTCTCAAGAACCATTTCACAATTATGTATAATTATACTGCATAATTAAACCGTTCTGGGTAGAACGTGTGACATCGAGTAAGCAAATGATAAAATGTCTGATTTAACCACCATAAAACCATCACGATTAAGATAATTTATATTTTATTAATATTTCAAACCCAACTAAAGGAACACTGCCCTATTCGTTCAGTTATGTAATTGACTTTAAATCTGTAATTATTTTTATTTGCATTTAGCAGATTTTTTGACTGCCTTATGTATCCGGATGATCGCAGTGTTGCTAACAATTTTAATGTTGCTAAAACTTGGAATGTTATTGCAAGGAGTTTACTTGGATAAGTTACAGGCAAAACCCAATCGCGTGAGCTATTCTCTACGGTTAGGGTTAGAGATGGGGCTAGGGTCGTATTTAGGGTTATGATAAGGGTAAGGTAAGGGTTATGGTTAGGATTAGGGTTAGAGTTAGCTCTATCGAAATTTTGATGTTAAGTCAAAACGGAGTGATTATTAGTCTCTTTAAACTACTACACGTTAACGTTAAATTAATTTTCAGAATACTCGATCTCTCCAACAACCTGTTCGTGATGTTCGAAGGCAAATTGACGAACTCGTTCACATCAATCAGTTCCAGCAAGGGATACGACTGGCTGAGCCTCGAAATCCAGGGAAATCCATTCCAATGCTCTTGTGACGGTCTTGACTTTATGCAATGGATCTCTGAAAACCATACTGCGATCACCGATTTGAAGAAGGTCAACTGCCTCTTTAATGGCCTAACGATTTTCATGACAGAATCATTCGAAAAGATAACAAAACTCAAGATGTCTTGTTATTATTCTCTTCCGATTAAGATTTCTGGAGCTCTTCTTGCCTTGTTGATTGTGTGCACTTCGCTCGGCACGATTGCTTACAAGTATCGCTGGGACATTCGATATTGCCTGATCAAATATTCGCAGAACAGGAAGCATTACCAACTTCTCCTGGATTATGAAATTGATTACCTGTACGATGCTTTCGTCTCGTATGACATGAACGACAGAAGCTGGATCGTCGAAGAACTCATTTCAAACCTAGAGTCGCGTCAACCCCATCCCAGCCTGCTTACGATAACACCAGAGACAAGAGAAGACATTTACACGAAGTATGGCTCCATGGATAGAAGCAGTGCCCAAGATCCACGAACGGAATATGGGAGAAATGTTACAAATTCAAACGAAAATTTCATTTTCAAGCTATGCATTCATGAGAGAGATTTTGAGCCTGGTAACACGATAGAATCAAACATTCTTAGAGCGATCCAAAGAAGCAGGTATGAACTTTGACCTTTTGATGAACCCTACTTGACCTAAACCCTACTTTTATTTAGAATGGTCATCCTCATTGTATCGAATCACTTCATAAAAAGTAAATGGTGCCGTCTGGAACTGGAGATGGCAAAGGTGGAGAGCCTGGAAAGAGGAATGAACGTGGTGGTTATCGTGTTCTTGGAGTTGATCCGGGGTACATTGGAAAGTTTGGAGTGGTTGATGAAGCGATATACCTACCTCGAATGGTTTAAATGCGATACCATCAGGTTATCTTAGTGATTTTTTGTTGGAACGACTTGCAATATCATGCCGAACTTTATAGATTGAATTATCTATGATTGTATATTGTGCAACAAATTTTCCTTCAACCAAAATATTAATAATCTGCATAGTTAAATGTAGAATGTCTGTTTATAATCACAGCAAGAAGGAAGAATTCTGGAAAATGTTGAGAGTTGTACTCGGGAGCAAACAAAGAAAAAGAAGAAATCCACTTGCTTAATCATGTGCGAATGAATGCAAAAAAAGAGTTTAAGATAGAAATTAATTGTGACACACTTCTTATCCAGATTTATGCAGATTTTTAATGATTATGTGTGAACCTTTGTTCTACTCAAGAGTTATATTTACGAGATTACATGGCCCTTATTTCTAAGAAATCGAAAAAAATGAACAGCTTTCTGGGCCCTTTCACTATCCGTTCACCATATGAACTATTTGTTCGTATTTTCTTTCTATGTTTCTATGCTTCGGCGAATATAAGTTCAAAATAAATGCTCAGATCAATGTTCCGCGGCATTACGCTAGCATAAAAACCTACGGACAACAGAACCCTATACAACCCACTATTGAGTAATTTTACAACACAAAGTAACGTAATTGTGAATTTTTAGGTTTTATGTGAATGAACAAATCTCAGAGTCATTCCAATGTTGAAGAAATTGATCCATCGATTTGGAATTATTTGGAATTTTAAGAGAATATATCGTAAAAAAAAAATTAACACTTGCTTCTCTGAATGTAATGGCACATATTATATCACATTTTCAATCATTTTCAGTCCATTTAGCAGAAAATTTGTTAACCCAACATTAACAATCAAATTTTAACATTCCTGACAATAGAAATCACATCACAGCTTCAAACAATACGACTTAAATTTCATTTAAATTCAATTTAATGCTCGTAAAGATAAGAGGTAAAAAGTATTAAATAAAAATTGGTTCTTAGATTCACAACAGACTCATGCAAAAAAGACAAAATCATGTCAGCAGAAACGGCAAAATTGACAAATAAAGAACAAATTGTCAAAAAATAAAAAAAATTTAACCATGAAACGGCAGTTGAGTTTTTAGGCTACTGTAACTCATCCTTCCGATGAAATTGGAGGAAAGCAGATGTTCACTTCACTCGTTTGCCCTTGGCAACGTAACCCTTCGAGTGGATGATGCCCCTACAAGTGATGAGAGCAGAGTACTTTGAAACCCAAGAGGGCTGCCACTGGAAGTTGGCAGGGAGAGGGCGGTTTGGATCGGAGACTTTGTTTTTCATTATCTCGTTAAATGTATGCTTGGGGAGAATGTCTGTAATTCAAATGAAAATTGATTGCACCTAAAGCAGAATCAGTAAGTAATAACTGAACAAAACTGAACTAGATAACTACAGTATCAATGCGTTAGCATGTAACCATTTAAATTTTAATTTTAACCAAAAGAAAAACCAATCAAAAAATTAACAAAAAGTGGAGAAATCCTAAATGTCCTCGGCATACATTAGAAAACATACCAGCTGGATCTGAATGGGTGAAGAGTTGAATTTCTCTCGACTTGGCGTATTCCACCATTTCCGAAGGAATGACGCAACAGTTCGCCAGGTTGACTTGGTTGATACAGGGCTTCACCTGGCGAATGAAATATAAATATTTATTTTATTTATTTATTTTTCACTGCATTGCCACCTGGCGAACCTAGTACAAATTACACAAAATATTGTAAAAACAACAGACGGTATGTCCGAGTTTTTAAAACTATTATGACCTACAAAAATATCAATCGATGACAAAAATATTCTCGACCGACTTTAGCCCAGTCGTAAAATCCTTCGAGTTGATCCTTGGTGAGGTCAGACACGCCCAGGGTATACACCAAACCCTTCTCTACGAGCTCCTCCAGGGCAGACCACAGGGGTTTCAGTTCGTCCAAGAACGACTCCGTCTCTCTAGGTTCGGGAACGAGGGACAGGATGACACACTCCACAGAAGATACACCCAGTTCCTCCATTGCTGTGGATGAATGGCAAATGGTAAAATTCTGATACATCAACTGATCATCTAAATATAAAAGGTGCATTAAATAAATAAACTTTTCAAACAAGCAAGCCTACAATAGCTATTTATTATTGATGTTCTTATGCATATTTTATCTATTGTTTAATTATTGCAATTTTTATAATCGTCGGTTAATCCTCAAATACTTCAAAAGAAATCTTGAATTGTCATACCTTTGAAATTTTAAAATGATTTTACACCTCAATCACTGCAAAAGATCGACTAGCAAGGCAAGGGGTGATTAATTACAATTGCCGGGTAAATAATTAATGAAAAAGCGAAGGAGACATAAATCAAAATCCGTGTCACTCACTTTTGCTGACACATTCAACAATATCCCTGCTGTCTCTTGTGCTAATGAAGATTTTAACTACAAAATATATAATAAAATAGTAAATAACAATAACAATCATAATGATAAATATTATAATTACTCTAATCAACATAATCAATTAATTAGCACCATCAGTGAAATCAATGATTACATGATGCACCATGACAATGTGATACTTTAAAAATAATATTCAATGCAAAAAATAACTTTAACATGAAAGACATAAAATTGAAAAGGGGTCATAATTCGTTTAGGAAAAAAATCAACTTTAATTTATTAAAAATAATATTTATTATTATCAAAATAATTGGTCTCTTTAATTATTAAATTAAAATTAATTAAATAATAATAATAATAAACAAATGAAACATGTCATTGTTCAAATAGTAATGACAACAATGCTTTGTAAACAAATCGTCACAATGCGAATAATCTCAAGGGCCATGATAAGCAAATGCTAAACAGCTTTAATAATGATAATAATTATCATCATTACTAAAACTGTAATAAAAATAATAACCATGATAATTAAATAAGTACAGTGATAATGTAACTAATAACTTGTTATCTTGTATTCATTCCGTTCATCCTTGTCAACAGGCTCGGAGAACTGGTCGAGGTAGCAGACGACATCCTTGGTAATCTGGAAAGGAGTCATGTCGTTGACAGAAGGCAGTATTTTGAAAGGTTCAGAAAGCCGTCACAAATGTCGTAACACGTGCACGAATGCAAACACGTGTTTATAATCGCGAATGTTTTTTTAGCCACAATCCAGAAATTATGGGGAAATGTGTTGAACAAGAATGAGTTCATTGACTGAACAAGCTTTTAAGAGATCTTGTTTACTGAATATTTATCTATTTAAAGGTAATTATTCATCGATCAATCACTTCAGATAAATCATAATTTTCATGAGCTTATAATTGAATGCAACCATTATTTTATGTTGCTTCTTATATAATGCGACACCAATCTTATAAATGTCAGAGAAAATCCTCACCTCATTTGTAAAATTCTCCTCGGACTTTATCCATGCCTCGAGAGTGCAACACAAACTCAACTCAATCTTTTAGAAATTAAATGCTTCAGTCAAACAAATTGTACAGACACCACAAGATTGTAATACATGCAAATATTCTAAGGTTATTAATTAAATGAGCTTATTTGCAGTTTTTCGGCACTTTCTCACATAAATCTTAGGAAAAGCTTATCACAAGATCTAAATGTGTCAACTTGAATAACTCAATGTTTAACGAATAATATGCTTTCAGAAACAAATTAAACCTCTTCGATGAGGGTCTGTCCGATTATTGAACGCTTCATGGTGTTTCCAGTTTTTATGAGAATCGTCTCGGCATGACGGAGGAGATCTCTCTTGTTGTTTTCGGTAGATGACATTTCTCGAATCTCGATATGAACTGATGATATTAAATAAACAAATACAAAACGAAAACACCTTAGTCACACCTCCCGAACCGAGTAACTAAGATCCAAATATCTAAAAAGGGATTCCCACAAAACTCTTACATTACAAAATTAATGTAAAGACCTCGGCAAACATCGACAGAAAACTCTCGCATGCATGAGAATGTTACATAAGATAAATTACTATAAATAAAAATTTTACTTACATAAACACGATTATGTAATCTGGATTTTGTGGTTAGTCAAGCCGGTTCACCACCAATCTAATTCGCCGAATAATCTGTCGTTTTACAATTTCTTGACCGTTAATACCCGTTTATATTCAGTTGCATTCTATTGTCCGTTATTGGTTAGACTCTACGGACTGACTGAAGCTAACATTCAAGTACCTCGTAAGTCGATTATTGCACCTGAGTCAAATAGGCTTCCATTTGAAAATTTAATGAGGACCAAAATATCATAATCCATAATCCGATGTGGAGCAAGCTTCTCTACTTTTTTGATTTTTCTTTTCGATTTCTGATTATCATCATGATGAAGAAAACTTTAAAGAAAGATTTAATTAGCTAATTATCGGAAATCAAACCACTATAATATTAACATGATTTAATAATTGATGCATTTTCAGGAGGTAAAACATGGAATTTGTGATTGATTGTGTATTGATAAAAATTGTTTATTTAGTGTAAAAGCAAAACATCTAATTTGCGACAGTTTAAATACCTCTTCAACTAATTTAGAGACGTCGACACGTCGTGAGAAAATACGTGAAGATATTGCAAAATAAAAGAAGCGATTAAATGCTTAAAATGATGACGTTTCGTGCACAGCCAGGTCATTCGTCCAATCAGGACGCTCATTATTATTAATGACCTGAGCATTTTACGTAACAGTAAAATTGAATAATAAAATCAAAAACAAATATTAAAAATCACCAGATATAATATGCCGAGTATGTATCGTGTGTTGTACTTTGTTTCAATTGTTTATTTATTTATTTATTTATTTGGTTATAGTCCTTTGTTTCAATTGTATTCGAATGAACATTTAAATAACGTAGCTCCTGCACAGTCGATAATGTTAGCATGCAAGTGAGGTAATAATAGCAGGCTAACAGAACCAGCGTGTTGCATATTTACAATTTTATATTTGCCGGCGGGTTTTCACAGTTCAGCGTTATTTTCGCTATAATTAAGATTCCTACAATTCCCAAAAACTTCCCACTAACCTAAAGCCTAACCATCTAACCATAATCGTTAACCTAACTCGTTAAGTGCAAAAAATTATCGTCATACGAGAAAATTAAAAACAAATGCAGCGAAAATTAACAAAAAAATAACATCGGTATTTTCATAGTTATGACGTTCTCATCTTCTGCCGCTGTTTCTGCTGCTGTTTCACTGCATTTTGGATTGACCACTTGACGAAGTATTAAAATCGCTTGGATTGTTGGAAAAGTACATCTCCTCATCGACGGATAAATATGAAGTTTAACAGGGACTGACTGCAGATGCTTTGTCTTATATGGCAGACTTATTGTCGCTTTTTTGCCACAATAAGTCTTATTCGATTACCACGCAATCTCTATCGCTACTAAATCATCAAAGTTGAGCCCCCCCCGATCATATGAATTCTCATCAGCATCCAAACATTTTCTGGATCTTGAGTCAGTCATGATATCATTTTCTTGATACAAATAGTAACTTGCTGAGCTAAACGTTTGAAATGCCAAATCCATGATGTGCAAAATCCAGAATATTATTTCATGTCAAATATAGGCCATAATGTTCGAGGTGACAAAGCCAGTTTAAAGCTCATTGATGGCAAGCAATCTTCAGAGGCATGATAAATGGGTCAATTAAGTGATTTTACATGCAATTCTAAGCAATCTAATCGTTAATTTTATTCGAAAGTTTCAGCAAATATCCACAACAAAAAATAAATTTTAAAAAATCTCACATCAGCCACGAAAACCTCATTCCCTCTGACATCATGATTGCAATTGAAACCACGAAACTTATGATAAAAAAAGTCCAAAAGGGAGTAAAAGAACTTCAAAACAGAAAATAGATTCTGAAAATTAATGCTCAACAACCTTGAGGAACCAATTTGCAACAAGTAATAAGATTATACCATTATTAAAATATTAAGATTATAATATTTAAATATTATGATGACATTAATATTAAAATAATAAGATTACTTGTGCAAGAGTCGAATGCGGAGTTTGCCATGAACTCAGGTAAGAGGAGCTACGAATGAATGCGCATTTAAAATATTATATTATTAATAAAATATATTGAAAATATTTATAATAATAACAGCAACGATAAACGGAACTTATTAAATAAACACAAGAATGGGAGGAAAAAGTCCAATTAAACCGTGTGCTACAAAAATGGCCTCATCCGAGCCGATTTAAACCTGGAATTAATTTATAAATGGATTAATCAAAAATTAAACTCGTGATAAATTAAAAAAAAAAGATGAAATATTTCGTAATAAATTAAAAAAAAAACGAATTCTGCTGATATTCGTAAGACCCTGGCGAATGAAATTAAACGAACGATCCTGGAGAGTAAATTAAAAATGCTTAAGGATCACTCTAGCGACTGAACCAAGAAAAAAATTGGCCAGTGCTTATACATAAGTTATGGCACTTAACTAGCCTTAGTAAAGTGTTATTAGCAATAATATTACTATCATCATCATCATTGGTCATTTATCTATTATTAATTCACTAACATCTCATAAATTGATATGCCCGGCATAAATTAATCAAGTAATTTTGTTTAAAAACCATGACAATCCAACAGGTTCCTTAAAATAAACCTGACACGAGTTCATATGCCCTTCGATGCAGTGATGATTGCGATGGCGATGAATATAATGATGACGACGACGAAGATGAAACACAATCCTTGAGAGATAAGAACAACAAGCACTTCACAGCACACTGGCTTCCAATGGTCTGTAAACATTGGCCGAACTGTCCATTGAATTTCAAATCTTCAATACTTCACAAGGACACAAGAAAGTCAAGAGTTCAAACGATGTCTTGCCGAGTGGCACAAAGGGCAGACGCAGGCAAACGAGAAGATAAAGAGGAAGACAAGAAGAGGTGCAAAAGAATAAAGACAGTCAGAGCTAAAGAGAGAATGAGATAACAGGAATGAAGGAGATATACATTTACACGTTAAGATCCACTTGAGAAAATCCAACTCGAACCTGTTAACAACGGATCGCGGATGGTGAAGGCGATTACACGATGATGATGATGCTGCTGTTGTCGATGATGATGATGGCAATGCCGATTATTCAAATGCTGCTACTGGTGATGATGACGACGATAGCTATAAAACAGAGCAAGCAAAAAAACTACAACTAACCCAGACCAATCCAATAAAAAAACAATTTTGTTTTTTTTAACATTTCATTCAAAGTGATTTTTATCGAGATTAAAAACAAAACAGATCTGTCATCTATCGAACGAATTGAAAATGACACAAGTCCAAATATCTCCTGAGTCGCGCCGACCGACGCTGGGTTTCAAATCTTTGTCTTTCAGTTTTTAAAATTTTTACATTAAATAATTTCATAAATAACCTTAAATATTTGAGGTTGAACAACTTTCAAGTCTTTTGTCTTCCGCGAATACCGACAACAACAACATGCTGAGTCACAAATGGCATGTCAATGTCATGAACACCTTGACGGTGATGATGATGATGATGAATATAAGGATGATGAAGACGATGATGATGATGATAAACATAAAGATAGTGATGACGATGATGATGATGAAGAATATAGGTGTAATAATGATGATGCCAAGGACGATGAAAAGTCAATCTTGGACAAAAACAATAGCAACATCAAAAAGTCTCTGTCCTGATATTAAGATGGTATCCCAACTTTCAAGGTGACGATGACGTCATTGGAGGAGAAGATGACGACGACGATGATAGCTGTGACGACCAAGACGATCTGAATAATGAAAGGTGTTCGCAAACACTCCTCGATGTTGCTTGAAGCGTTAACAAAAAGAAGAAAAGCTATTTAATTCAAAGTTAACGAAAAATTTAAACTTCATAATTTAGAGAAAAAAATCATTAAAAAATCGTCATTCCAGCTTTGCGCTTGAGGTCAAACATAATGAGGAACAAAAAGCTATAATCGCCATCATCATCACCACCATCATCATCGTCATCATCATCACCACCATCATCATCATCATCATCGCTATCGTACGACGTCACCATATTTGTCAACCGTCCAGCGAGTCGTTCAGGCGTAAAAATCGCACTCCTCAAAGTTCTTGGTGTACCCCTTGAGTGGGGGGCAAGGGGGGCTTTTGGGGTTGCTGTGGTGGTGGGGTGTGCTCCTCCGCTTCTTGACCCTATACACGATGAACATGGCCAGGAGGACGGCGCACAGCAGGCCGATGATGGTTCCGCCCATGATGCCTGCGGTAATAGTGATGATGAGGATGATGATGATGATGATGATGATGATGATGATGGTGGTGGTGATGACATCAGCAATGGTGAAGATGCTCACTTGCAAGCAGACCAGTCTTGCTCATAATTCCATGGAGGTGACCGCCTGACTTCTCTTTCTCCAGCTCTGTGACACGTGACCTGTCTATCTCCACCGTATACTCATCGTCATCGTCATCATCGTCGTCGTAGCTGATTGGGTAGAGGCGTGTCGGGTTGCTGGATGGCCATGCTGTGCTTTGAACTGTGTTCAAATAAGGAATTAAGATAAAGGTGAATCATCCATCGGCTAATGTTATTATTGTCTGGTGTCTTTTCGCAATCAACATCGCCTTCGTTGAAGTTATCATCACCATCACCTGCCAACACAATCATCATCATCATCACAAAACCATCATCACCATCAACACCACCACCACCACCATCAACATCATCTACTCTCGCCTCTAATGATCATTTACTAAAAATATTTTAATCAAGGCGACCCTGACCTGAAATTATGAAAGATTTTGAGAGCAATTTGGAACGCCTTGGCATTCTTCTCTCATTCATTCCTTCAGTCGTTCTTTCGCTCAATCATTAAATTATTCCCTCCATTATCCAAGCAATGATTATTTTCATCGATCGTTCGATCAATCAATCAATCAATCAATCAATCAATCAATCAATCAATCAATCAGTCCATCAATCAATGACTGAATGAATCATCCATACCCTTCACTCATCCATCCATTCATTAATTCCTCTCCTCATTCATCCATCCATCCAACCAACCGCACACATCCACCTGCATTAAAAGCCTAATCGTTCTCAGGTTTACCACCTGAAAAACATCAGCGAGGATGATGACGACGACGATGGAGGAAAAAAGTGGTGGATTAAAAATAAAAGAGATCCAGCTCCTCAGTGACGCATCATCACTTTCTAATTAAAAATTGCCAGGAAAAAGATGAGTGGAGAATCAAAACATCAACAAACCACCAACCTTTCAATCGGTGGCAATCAACCCAAATCAATGAAAATCAATAATTAGATCAATCAACCAATCAATCAATGGCACTCTTTTTTTTCTGGCATCCCATTACAACAACATTATTAGCAACAACTCACACCACCACCAACATCAACAATAACAGCAACTATCTCCAACCTCTAGGAGCAACAGCAGTCGGCCTGTTGTTGTTGTTGTTGTTATAATGATGATAATTATTATTATTATTCCTCCTTCCAGTGTTGCCAGTAGCAACGCATTCGATGGAAAAGTGCTTCTTGAAGTGAACCGAGTAGTCCCTGTCGGTGGAAAAGCACTGGCAGATGGTCTTGAGACACTTCTTTCTCGTCTCGGGGTCCCTGGACTTGCCGCAGAGTTCCTCGAATGTGATGGACAGATAGACCCTGGTGCCGGTGTGCCGAGACTTCAGGCCCGAGAAGACGCAGAGGCTGTCCATGCTGGAGACCACGGACGTGTCGTCTGGGGAGGATGGTTGAGTGATTTAGTGACGACCATGATTATGATGATGACGATGAGGACAGTGATAGTAATAATTAAACAAAAATAATAATAGTAATCACAATAACAACAACAATAATAATAATAAACAAGAATAAGAGGAAGATGTAATAAATGACAAATTAATTTCATCAATTACAACAATTAACAATTGTAATCGCCGTAATAGTCGTGACTAAATGAACAATTTAAATACGAATTAGCTCAATAAATGTAATTACCAATTACCCTAATTAATGAGGTTACAAATGACCATAATTAATTTATTTATTAATTAATCGATGTTACCTCCAGACGAATCCCAACCGGAAGTCAGTCCTTCGTCGTCGTAATCGTCGAACGACCTCGAATGGGTCTCGAAACCACTGCCCTCTGCATTCTGGATATGTAGTATATGATGATGATGATGATATGATGATGATGATGATGATGATGATGATGATGATGATGATGATGATGTGATGATGATGATGATGATGATGATGATGATGATGATGATGATGATGATGATGATGATGATGATGATGATGATGCTGATGATGATGATGATGATGATGATGATGATGATGATGATGATGATGATGATGATGATGATGATGATGATGATGATGATGATGATGATGATGATATGATGATGATGATGATGATGATGATGATGATGATGATGATGATGATGCTGATGATGATGATGATGATGATGATGATGATGATGACGATGATAGTGACTGAGTTGATGGGTATGATAATGGTGACGATGTTTATGGTTTCTCAGGTTTGTATCGGTGATGATAATAATGAGGATGTAAGTAATGGTGATGACAATGGTGACGATTATGATAGCGATGGTGGCATCTATGGTGATGTTATCTTTGGAGCCATAAATAACATAATCCAACGATTGTTCCAGCGAACCAATGAATGGCCGAATGGATGAATGCATGATTTCACGCCTGAATTGCTGAATGAGTTGACGTGCGAATTAATTCGCGCATGCATTGCTGAGAGTGTGAGAGAATGAACGACCAACCGAAGGAGTGAAAGACATAAACAACAGCGGATAGGATCAGGTGTGAAACGTTTCCCTCACAGGTGTACCGAAAACACCTTCTAAGCATGTGACACCTGCATTTGGTTGACGTCCGCTCTCAGAATAATCTACCCAAACGACTGCACTAAAGGTGAGCGTGAAGGTGTGGGTGGGTAGGTGAAAGGGTGAGTGAATGAATGAATGATTGATTGAATGAATAAATGAATGAATGAATGAATGGGTTAATGAAAGGAAATAAACGAATGATGAATGTGAAAGTGATTAATAGACTCATTTGTTGCTACTGTCCAAATGAAGGATGGTTGGCGAAGCAGAAAAAGATGCTCTATCAATGATTCAGTGATTGATTGAGGTGAATGGATTAATGATTCAGTGATTGATTGAGGTGAATGGATTAATGATTCAGTGATTGATTGAGGTGAATGGATTAATGATTCAGTGATTGATTGAGGTGAATGGATTAATGAGTGATTGGATGAGTTGGTACGTGAGTGGTTGAGTGAGTGAATGAATGAGTGAATGGTTGAATTGATAAATGAGAAATTAAGCGCGTGAAATGAGTCGAGCCGCCGACACGAACCACCTAGCATTAAATTATGCTCACAGCGCTGAAGAATATTATCGCAGAATATTATAATAAAATGTTATAGCAAGAACACATTTGCAATTTTCTCCCATAAATTCACAACATCCAGGTGTTAGCGGGAATAAATTATTTTCTTTGCCAAAACAAACCACCAAACAAACTTAATAAAACACAAGAAATATTGCTCATGGAATACAAATGCAAACAGACTATTATATGACTATTATAGCCTAATTATAATTATAACAATAAAAATAATATTAGTCATAACAGAATAATATGAATGCGTTTGTAATGATAATATAAATATATCGATAATTATATTGTGTCCGTTTGGGCCACCCACGTAGTAGTTGTAAAGAGTTGTAAAGGTGATGGAACTTGTCGAGATTAGTTTACCGTAAACACCTCCTTTCTTATCGCCTGACTGGAAGCATGCAGTTAATGTTCGCTTGAGAAACACCATCATCATCACCACCACCATCATCGTCATCACCACCATCATCACCATCACCATCACTATCATCATCATTTCGACAGTTCCATTGACAGGCAAACCACCTCGTCTATTTTTTTCATTCGTTTATATATCCATCAGTCCTTGGCCATCCATCCACATCTCCGCATGGTGATGATGATGATGGTAATAATGCTGATGATGAAAGTGATGCTGCTGATGATGATAGTGATGCTGAGTGAGGTTCTCGAAACGCACGAGTGACGATTTAAAATTAGCTGTCATTAATCAAATAATGTTGTGTTTATAAAGTTTTAAATGTTATTATTATTATTATCATGTTGCCAAATATTTTTACCATATTAATGTTTATTATTATTATTATTATTATTATTATATTATTATTATTATATTATTATTATTATAAATATTCTCATTAATTTGTTTACCAGCACTGGGCTTAATTCGATTCACAAGGCGTGACTTTTGAACTCTGTCAATCAAACAAAAATGCCTCTTGAA
>JAJTWR010000251.1:102500-142500 GCA_021613335.1 Whitmania pigra | reverse complement strand
CAATGGAGATCGAACGGATAATTGGAGACCACGGAGGTAAGGGTGCCTCAGCAAAGTAATTATAGGCTCGACGAACAATAGAGCTAACAACAGAAATAATAATAATAACAACAACAACAACAACAACAACAATAATAATAATAATAATAATAATAATAATAATAATAATAATAATAGTATATTATTCTCTAGTATATTTTACGAGCTCAAATCGAAGAGTTCACAAAAAAAACAACCCTTGTTGAGACGGCGCCGAAAGACGAGAGACGGACCTAATGGGTAGGAAGATGAAGATGACGACGATGATGATGATGATGATAATAATGACGATGACGATATGGAATGCAGGGTGGCCGAATGGGTTCCTGCTTACGGCGGTAATGGCAGCAGTCGTAATGTAATTATTATTAATATAATTATTATTAATGTAATTATTATTAATGTAATTATTATTAATATAATTATTATTAATGTAATTATTATTAATGTAATTATTATTAATGTAATTATTATTAATGTGTCGTGTTCGAAACTCAGTCTACGAGAATTTTACAAGAAGCGCCTCTGACGCTAAGCATATGGCGCTATAAAAATGAGGTACAATTAATAATAATGATGACGATGATGATGGTAGTAACGATGTTGGCGTTGATGAAGATTACATGACAATAGTGATGATGATGATGACGATGCTACAAAAAAACAGAAGCTCGGAGTGCAAGTCGGACCTGTTGGTACGCAAATGAGCGGAGGAAGAGTTCCAGAAGAGGTTCAACTGAGTGCAAATGCGGATGAATGCATCCTGGAAACGATGATGATGATGAATATTTTGTACGGCTTATGATGGTTTTACAGTTGATGACGATGCTGATTCCATGATGATGATGATGATGATGATTTGACGATGTTGATGATGATCTCATGACGTTGGGGATGCTGCTGCTGCTGAAAGTTTATTGATGAATTTATTATGGCGTTCGTTCTGCAGACGAAAATCCAATCGCATCAACAGGTGCGCGTCATGATTTCAACGATTTCATGCTCACCTCACTTGTACGAGCATTTAAAACAAGTGAGTTACACAAGTGATAGAACACAATCGTAATCATCACCACCGTCGTCATGGTGACACAGTTTGAGGAGAGGACTCAGCACTCGTGAGAAAAGAAATCAAGCGATAATAATGCAAACGACGCCGAATGCATAGTGAGGGCTGCGAAATAGCAAAATGCATTAATAATAGAAACGCTAACGATGTAATAAATATAATTGATGATGACAATGGTGATGATGATAATAACAATAATATTAACAATAACAATAATAACATTACATTCCTATCATCGGCATAGACGTCGTTACCATCATCACCTTCATAATAATCGTCACCTGCCTAGTCATCATTACCATCACCGCCATCATCATCATCACCCAACTTGCTACCTATCCAATGCACTCTCCAAAAGCAACCTCAGCACAACTCCCTCCAGAAACAAGGTCGTTCCATTATCTCCTTCTTTCATCAGTGGAAAGATGATGATGATGATGACGACAATGATGGTGATGACGACGACGACGATGATGATGGTGATGACAATGACGATGTTGCTGTTTATTCAAGTCCGTTACATAACTGGGTGATTTGGCCGGTGATCCCAGAAAGGGATTGAAATTCATTTGACAAAGACGAGCAGTGGTGTTAGTAGTAGTAGTAGTAGTTTATTAATTATAACCTCAGCATAACCTGATGACAAGTTGACAAGTCAGGTGATCAATTGATGGTTATGATGGCAGTATGATGCTATCCAGGATAGGTACATTTAAACGTTGATGCGTTGGAAACAATCAGTGCGTTCGAGAAACTCATTCGAATCGTGCCAAGGGTTTTGGGTTCAAATCCTGTGCTGGATAGATTCCTTCTTAATGAGTTAAGGACAATATGGGGTAAGCATAAAACAACAGCAACAACAACAACAAAAGTATCAACAGAAACAGCAAGATCAACAAGAATAATATTTACAACAACGCTTTATTATAACGGCAACAATAATGTTATTGTGGAGTGTGATTTAGTAAGAGACAGTTAGTGATTTACACATTTTACCGTAATACCACCGCCATTACCATCGCCGTAATCATCATCATCATCATCACCATCCTTATCCTCATCATCATCAGCTAGAACAAGGATACGGCTATCTGGTTTGGAAAAATCGCTCCAAAATCAATCTACTAATAATAGCAACAAATCACAATCAATCTTTCAAACTTAATCAGGTCAACGGGTCAAATCAGTTGGCCAATGAAGCGGCAGCTTTTAATAGTGCAAGCAAATAACGATTGTATGCAGGGTTTCTTTCAGGCATACTTTCGGGGGGGCTAAGCCCCCCCGTAGCTCAGCCGAAAAATTTTTTTTTTTTAAATTGTATGCTAAAAGTGTATGCAAAAACCCATAAATCTAAGACAAAAAAGTTAAAAAAAAAATGCCTACCATCCTTACTGACCTAAAAACTTATTTGTTAATGTGTATTTGGACTAAGATATTTAGTATCTGGTTTGTTTTTAATCTTTCCGTTTTGTTCTGTATAATAATAACGAGTTGAAGCGAGCTTTGAATAAATAACTAAATTTCATTGAATAATTATTCTGAATTCTCTGAACTTAATTCACGGAGCTCAAAAAAAACCAATCGGTCACAAAGATCTCCGACGTGATTATTACACTATTTGTTTTGGTGAAAAAAAGCAGAGGAGAAGTTTTAAAAAGTTGCTTTTTATTTTTCATGAATTTTATATAAAAATAAATGTATAATTTTAAATTTTTAAATTTAATTTTTCAGTTACATACTATGAAAAGAACAATCGACTCCTTTTTTAGTCCTTCAAGAGCAGTATCTAATTTTCAATATGTTTTTACCTAAAATATAATTATTGAACTGAGGTTATGCGTGATTTGATTTTAAACTTGTATTTGGCACGAAAAACTGCCGCCCCCCCGAACTCATGAAATGCCCCCCCGAACAATAATGCCTGAAAGAAACCCTGATTGTATGTAATGCACCCCAGGTATTAAAGACATGTACAAGACTTCAGAAGGAATGCATAGGTAAACAATGCAAGACGGAAACAAACAATGCAAGATGTGTGTATTCGTTTGTTTGTTGAGAGCGCTCTGGTGATAACAAGCATAACGACCAATTAGATGCTCAGAATGTCGGCCAATCGTTGACCACACTTGACCTACTTCGAGAGACCCGCCGACAAGAGCTTCGATCATTTTTTTGTGTGTGGAGCAGTTTCACTCAATCACTAACAAAGAACAATCAACCATTCAACTAGTCAATCACCCACCCAACCCAGCCACCCAACCATCAACTCAACCACTCACCCGGCCAACGGATCCACTCATGCGTGATCAAAGAAATCTAAACTAATAAACATTGAAAATGCAAACAAACCTGGTTCTTAAACGGAAGCTTTCTCTCACGACTGGAATGGAATATAACAGAATGTGAAGAAGAGGAGGACGACGATGATGTGATTGCGGTTGTGATAATGATGAGGAGGAGGATGATGTAGGCGATGATTATGATGACGATGATGATTGCATGGATCCCGGAAAAGGTCTATAAATTCATTTTAGCAGACGAGGAAGCGATAACACACGCGTATCGTGGGTACGATCTCAATGAAAGCCATGACGATGACTGTGCCGATGTTATCTTATCAGTTTGCTATGGAACCGATGATGATGATGATGGTTGTGGTGATGATGATGGTGGTGGTAATGGTGCAACAGTCGCAAAATGTCGTGTTCGAAACTCAGCTTTCGCATCTGTCACGATTCCCCCTTTGAGAAGTAGTGAATTGCTACACAAATAGTTAACAAAACGTTATGAACTGTACAAATGAACTGCATTTGCATCTTTACTCGTCTGTAACAATCGATCCAGTCAAAACAATAACATTGTTATTATTATTATTGGCTATGGTTCTATCGAAAATGACGATGACGATGGTGCTGTTGATGATGATGATGATGACGGCAATAAAAATAATTATTCGAAGCAAAAACATGAAGTACTTTCCAGAAATAATTAAAAATTCTAATGCAACAGATACCAACACAACACATATCCACAACACATATCCCATACGTCGTTTCGGACACTTAAGGCAAAAAAGATCAAAAGATCGTCTAAATATAATATCGCTATTCCTTATTAACAATAAACATGCTACGATTAATATTATTAGCTCATTATTATTGTTATTATTATTAATATTATTATTATTATTTGAATAAATCATTCGTCATGAAAAGGTCTCTTAATGTCGTTTCAAAGCAGCGAATATTCATAAAAATATCATAAAATCCTGCATAAAGTGGACCTGTTATTTAAATGATGTCTCCATCGATTGGGGAAAATCTCATTTTAGCTTTTATTGGCTTATTATGCTGTTATTATTATTATTAATATTATTATTATTATTATTATTATCGTCATTAATAATAATTAACAGTGGTAATATTGACATTTCAATTGTGTCGTTTTGTTTCGTGGTTCGGTCATCCCTGTCTAGACCGATGTTTATGTTTAACTATCACCATCGCGATCTCTAATATTACCACTAGTATCATAATCATTCTTGTCGTCATCATCATCACCATCATCGACGTCGCCAGCCACTTTGCAGGATCCTTATATTTGCGTTTGGTCGAAATGGCATTTCTCCATCCTGCCGATGTTTGCCTCCCTCTCCAGTGCACATCATCATCTCTCCACATGCATCCTTCATACTCATTCCATCCTTCCGTCCGTTGGTTTTTGTATTTGTTCTACAGTGTTTCGATTCACGATGATGATGATATTAAGATATAATTAGTGTGATGACAATAATAATATTTAAAATTAAAGAAATTCGAGTATCAATAAGAAGCCTTCGTATAAATTGCGTAATTTATGCAAATTAGTTAGTTAATTATTCTAATCGCCGCGTGTTAGTATCAATAATAATAATAATAATTCTATATATGACCTGTATTTATAATATCCTGAACATACTTTTACGCAAGTATCCACACGAATTACAAAGCATTGACTTGAAAAGCTTCCTTTTCGATGGAACACGACATCTCGTAATGAGCTGGAGAAATCCCATCATTATCATCACCGCCGTCGTAACCACCATCATCGTTATCATCATCATTACCACTACATCATCATCATCATCACTACCACCGTAATAACCGATCCAACGACCGCCATAAAGCCGCGAGCACTTCACTCCGATCCTCAACCATGACGACCTGACCCAGATGTGAAGAGTTCAGAGTTCAACGAGTATTGAGTCCTAATGGAGTCATTAAGGAAGACACAATTGCGCAAACATAGCCTACCGACCAATCACGTGAAAGTAGGACAACAACCGTGGTTTTCCAGCTGATGTGTATTAGCCAATCAACAGACCCGATTATAGGTCAATCCTGTTGTGGGGTGGTGACCCGATTTCTACGAGAGAGCTGCGGAGGGGGGTGAGGAGAGGTAAGTCACCCAAACCCAAACAGGTTAATTAGTTTTGAATTTTTTTTTTTTTTTTGAAAAGAAAAAAGTTCAAAGGAAAATTTCTCTGCGAACGAAATTAAGGATTTTATCGAGTTCATAACATCAGTACCGTGAATGTCATCATCACCATCATCATCATCATTCGGGCGGATTGACCCAGTTTTAAGGGGAAGCTATCGACCAAACTCGACGCGAAAATTCCGATGTCGACGTTCAAAGCTCCTTCATTTCTCGGCAGGACGTCGACGATGCTGGTTATGATGATGATGATAGTGGTGATGATTGTAATGAAGTTGATGATGATGATGACGACAACGAGGGAGATGGGTGGGTGTTCTTCGAGGGAAGATGAGGAGACATTTTGCACCCAATCGCATAAGGATGTTCTCCAAGAATATTGGACTTACATCTATCCATCATCATCATCATCATCACATCACCATCCATCATCATCAGCAGCAGCAGCAACATAGCACCATCTACCAACGGAGATTGAATGAGAGCATAATTTCATTATTTGCATCTCCAGTGGTGAATCACTTCAACCTCAGTGATGATTTTCGTTATGATCTTTGTCTGCCTTTATCATTTATTTGTGATTCATCACCACCATCATTATCATAATCATCATCACTATCATCACCAACAACTCGGGCCAGCTTCATTCAACCGTAAAAATATTTATGAATGAAGTTTAAATGAGTGGGAGGAGTCGCGAATTTTAATTTATGCAAATATCATGGCATGGCCCACTGACCGCTGATTGACCAGAATGTACCGCGTGCTTGTGTGTGTGTGATGGCCACCTTAGATGTTATGGACATTTGATATTTTCAAAGTTATTATGAATACATTAATGATCTCAATTGTGGTTAATCAGAGGTTATATTGTTGTTATTGATGATGATGATGATGGTTATGATTATGGATGTTACCATGTTACGATTTCGACCAAACAACCATGCAGTGATGAAATGGAAGTTTGCAGTGACTCACAAACAATTAACAACGACGACTTGAAATTTAAAAACGAAGAATAATTTGATAATTTAATTATTAACAAAATGTCGGAAAATGTGCAGCAAATACTTAATACAACACGTCTGTCTAACGTAAACATCTCAAAGGGAGCGACGATGATGAAGACTGCGATGATGATGATGGTGATTGACCTCAAAAAAAGGTAATTAAATTTTGTGTTGGAAACAATTATAGCCACCAAAGAAGTATCACGATGATAATGATGTTGATGATAATGGTCGTCATCATCATGTTAACTTGTTAAGAAAGAGGCCACCATGGGTGAAAAATTTGGTTGATATTAGTAATAATAATTACAATGTTGTTGGTGATGATAATGATGATGATGATAGTGATTGTGTAACACAAAGAGGACATGAAAACTATAACTTATAATTAGGCTTAATTAGGTTCATAAATAAAGGAAGCAAGACTCCTTACATCCCAGTTGATAAGGTTGCTCATATGAGGGTTGACTCTGGACAAAGATATCTGCCAATTGTGTTCAAAGGGAATTATAAATTGATCTGTCCATCTGATGTTTGTACAATTTTTTGTGGCTCCTAATCCAAAGCTATTTCCAACTTAATTTCTACCAACAGCTTCTAACTTAATGGTCGTGATCCACAAACAATTTTCATTTATAATTTCTTAAAACTAATTCTTATTTAGAAAGTCGATAATGGAATGAACCACAAATAAACACATTCTAGACTATCATATATTTAACGAAGAATCCACAAGGATCTAGTTCAAAGACACTCACGACTTTTCGGACGCAAACTAGCAGCAGGCCTAGAACCAGCAACTTCTGTTTAATCACGAGAATCATATTTCTAAAATATCCTCCGATGTTGGTTCTTTAAAATCTCTTTTTTCCGAGTCCGAATGTACGTAATTTAAGAAAGCACAACGTCTTGACTACGCAGAAAGTCTATCCTTTTATAAAGCGTAGATGTAAGGAATAAAAAACTTTTTTAAATAATTTTCCACCGCTATGCTCTCGACGCAGATAAGTCTCCGAACGATCCATGTAAAATAAACACCAACCAACCAACCTACTGCCGGCACATGCACACAAACTCACACGGACGAGTTATTTTCGAGTAAAAGTAAAGCGAATCTAGTTCAAGTTTGAAAAAAACAAAAAAACTTCATAAATTATCCCGACAGCAAAAAAATACCGCAGCGACGAGCACTGAGACAAAAAACTACGGCTCCCGACGCCTTTAGTAAGCTTTTATACGGATGATTTAGAAGCCCACACGCTAGCTTTCACTTGCCGAGCAATTAATTGTATTTAATTTTTTCTTCGCATGTCCATTTAATTATTTTTATAATTTTCACTCACGACACTTTAAAAAGAATCGCTTTATAAAGAAAATTGACACTGGGTTCCATCAATGTCTACTAATTGCGGATGTGGAAAAATTTAACAAATTGATTCAAACTCTGCGTGGCGCAAGGCCGTATTAAAAATTCAACTGCCAGAAACACAAATAAATTAGTTTTTTAATTATTCAAAAACAAGTTTTTAACCACTACACCAACTCACTTGCACGCAAATGATTTAACTGGAAAAGATTATAAAACGAAAAGTTTAATTGCCATGACAACCGACGACAAGTCACTGAGTGTGTGGACGTCGGCATGTCGCTGATTACGTCGCTGCCTCCTCGTTTAAGGCGCTTGCGTTTCGTTTTAATTTATAATTAACTTTTTTTTTTACAATGCCGAAAGCGTTCAGCGAAGTGCCTAAAAGAATATATTCCGCTGGTCGGAAAGAGATCAACAGACTGAAGAATCAGAGAAAAGAGTTACTCGTGAGTCTCAGAGACTTGAAAGACAAAAACAAATTTCTGATGAAAGAGAAACGTCTCATGAACAGACTTTTGAGAGAGTATCAAGGAGAGGGTAGGATTGCATCTAATTAGGAGCATAAATTTTGTTTCATTTATTAATTACACAAGATTCCATCTAGTGAAAATTTATTCATCTTAGTTTTTATCTTTCAAAGGGGAACCATATGCAGTCCTGATGAAAGAGCATCATGATGAAATCAAATCAATGAAAAATGCCCTGAGCAGTTTGAGGAAGGAATTTTATGAGGAACAGATGTATCGAGGAGAGTTGGATGCCGAGATATTTTCTTGTAACAATCAACTGAATCAGTGCAAGGAACTCCTCGAAAGGGAAAAGAAAACCGATACCATGGGAACTTTGATGGAGCAACTCGAGGCTTCCAGGAAGAAAGCGAACAACCTTGCAGAACAAATAGAAGTTGGCATAATTGTTGAACTCTTCTCGATTAGAAATAAACTGCTATAAAAATATCTAAATGACAAAATTGACGGATAAAATTATTTTTGACGACGTGACATAACACTTTTGATCAACCACCACACGAGTTTTGAACAAAGTCAAGCACTTTCTTGAGGAATGTTTCAGATGTTGTTCTGCAAATTGCCAGAGGTCATTAAGTTCATTAGTTTTTTTTGCAAAAAACAGTTGATTTATTGCTTCATTCTCTAAGTGATCCTTAAACACTCCAGTTTACATTTTGAAGTATGTGGTTGATCTCCACAGAGTATGTTACACTATTTTTAATTAACTCATTGTTATGATTCTTTTTAACTTATATTATTTTTAATGTAAAATTATTTACTTGTTTAATCAATTGTAATATATTGTATAATCTGTGTTTATTTAATATAAAATTAGAATTTTATTTGGTAATGTTAATTATATTTAGTGATAATCTTTTTTATAATGTGCTTAACACATTTATATTCCTATGTCAAGTGCATGCCAAACCATGCCAATTTCACCCTATTGCAGGACAAATGTCAATGTCAATGTCATTGGTTATAAACAGCTCAGTCACATTAATTATTTATGACTCCTTTGTACATAAAATCAATGTAAAAAAAAACCAAAGGTCAATGGGTTTGAAATCATCAAATATCTGCAGACCCTTGTCGTTGTCAGCACTGATTGAATGTCAAATATCCTAATTAAAACCTAATTAATTATTGATGACTTTGGGCCATAAAAAAATGACACATGCAAGAACACGACCTCTCAGATAGTTTGAGTTGGTTGGATGAGTGGCTAGGGGGTTTGATGCTAATTTGAATGTGAATGACATGCAATATTGATTATGATTATGCATGCTTGAAATTCATTGCCTTTTGAACATTGACGGCTTCATTTTTGAATTTGGTTGACTCCGCATACAGATGTACGGGGTCCGGATCTCGGAACTGACCGAGCAGTACAAGGAGGAGTCAAAAGGGGAGGAGTTGGAGCTGAAACTTGTCCAGGAGAAGTTGAGGGCTGAATTGGAGAGACTGGCACTGTTGAAGTTGGACTTTAGGGTAATTAAGTCCTCATTAATTATGCATTCTTTGTTCTTTGATCTCAAATATTCAGTTTCCATATACACTTGTTGATCTTTAAAGCACCTAGTAGACACTTAACAAACAAAGTCACGGATTCCAACATGAATAAAATAAACACTTAGTGAATTATTAATGAGATTTCCACTCAGTTGAAATTTTGGGCAAGATTTATGTCATTGCCAGAAGAAAAATGATAATTTGCCCTTTGAAAAAAGATAAAGAAGTTAAAATTTTAATTTGATTATTTTAGCATATGACAAAGAAACTGCACAATTCCAATCATCATCAACATCACAACCCAGATAAGAATGGCATGGGAGTGAACATAGCAAAGAAAAGTGTCAATCATTTAAATCTTCCAAAAAGCCAGCCAATCAGAAAAAAGAACACAGCTGATTTTCCGAGTTCAAGCCGCAATACCTTCAAGTCCCTGAACTTCTCTTTGGACACTGAAGTCAATCAAACCTCAACTCCAAATGGAATAGAAAAAGACCAAAAGTGGATTCCAAGCCCAAAATCCAAACACGAACTCATTTCCCCGACTATCGGTATTTCCTACGAGGGTCCTCTGACGTCCCTCAAGATCTCCGACGACGTTACTTCTGATCTCGGCAGGAGTGTCAGAACCTCAGCAGAAGAAGTTAGGGAAGATGTCTGGAACAGATGGGATGGAAATTTCAATTCTGACTCGACACAAGACAACAATCAGAAGTTGGATTCGATTCTTTCCGGAGATGCTGGTTTTCCAAAAACCCCTCGTCTCTTCATGAATGACATCAAAAGAACGGATGAAGACTGCTTTTTGTCGGACAGTGGCTCCATCACTGATGACAGCGTCAAGACAGTTGTCAATGACAACAAAACAAACAGCAAAGTTGTTAATGGATCCAAAGGTGACAACATGGTTGACAGCTTTAACAGCCTGAACATATCCAAAGAGCTTAAGCTGAAGAAACCTGCTGATTTGGCCTCCCGGTCGAAACGGGGCCAGCACCGAAAGTGTTGCGGGGACCACACGAGCAATGAACGACCCCCCGAAAGGAAATGTCAACTCCTCGCAAGGAGGAAAAACTCCCTGTTTCAGATAAAGACGAAACCCAGGAAAGTTTATGTCTTCGACAAAACAGTTGAATATCTTCACAGAGGGCACCCCACTAGAGTTCAAAGGGCTTGAAGTGCTTATTTTGCATCCTTCCCGTAGCGACTCAAGCATGTTTCTTAAATGCTTAATTATAGTTATACACATTATTTTAATTATAGCATTCAATATATTTACAATTATGATTCAGCAACGACTATCTTCAGATCAGTATTGGATCACAGGTTTGTTACCTGTTTTATCCCTCATTTTAGAGGCTGGTATTTCACACATATTATAAATAATTCTACCAATTTCGCTGCCTTACAAGTTCTGAACATGCAATTGAGGCATTAATATTAGATATCTGTTTTGTATTTTTTCACATTTTTGAACAGATTTTAAAACTCTTGATTCCTCAAAATATAATTCCTCTCTTTCTATGACTTATTGTTTGTATGTAGCTATCAATCATCAATACTTATCTGATTAAATTGAATGTTTTGCTAACTATTATTTATAATTGCAACATTTACGCATGCAATTAAAAATTTTTTTCAGCAAAAGGAGTTTAAAAAATTAAAAATGTAATCATTCTTTTAAAATCAAATAATTATTATTAAATTAATAAAAACCAATAATAAATTCATATCTTGAGCCATTCTAAACATCTGAAGCCCTTGAAATCCTGCCATAGCAATACTTGACTCAACTGTTACATCAATCATTAGTCATCCAATAAATAAGTACTCCCACATGAGGAGGGCCCCACTCACGTGCACGTTAAGGGACCGGATTACCCCGTGCTGGGGGATCTCAAGGCAAACACCCATTAACTGGATTACCTCCACTGGGATTCCCGATCTTTCATTTCTGTTGAGATTATTAATATTACAGTTATCATTATTAATATTGTTATTATTATCATAATCATTATTATTATCATTATTTTTACTTAGATTATTACTATTACTATTATTATTATTTATATTTGAAGATAAGTATAAAATTAAAAATAAATAAGGCTAAACACCAGGTAATAATCAGTGACAAGTAAGCAGTTACAACTGATGCAAAACCATGAAATATTTTTTTTTAATTCCTGAAAACACACCAAAATCCTCACCCAAGAACCACAGCACACTTGCTGGGGAACTTATACTCCTGCAGGGGTATGCTTTTCGAGGTCTGCTCCAAGGCAACAATGGTGTAGCCCTCCCTGGTCAGACCAGACAAATATGAGGGCAAGCCTCTGACAGGAACCTGGATCAGGTGATTAAAAACCATTAATTTCATAGTACTTAATTGAATGAAGTTGCTCTAAATTAAAAAAAAAGTTTAATTTAACTCAGAAATATAAACCGAAATCATTTGCACTAGTTGTTAGCGTGCTGCTCTTGTGGATGTGCATCATTTAGACATTTAATTTGTGAAAAACAAAGTTGCAAAGGTTTCAGCTAATACTCTAATGCAATGTAATAACAACCAAAACGTCCATGATAATAACCATAATAATATACTAATAAATAATTTATTAACTTATGGATGAGTACAATAGAACTACCTCCTCAATGTTAACCCATTTGTGGGCAGTAACGCTGAGCTTCTCGAAGTTCACATCACTGATGACCTTTGAACTGTTGACCACCATCTTGCTGACCCCGAATATTTCACAGGTTCGACAAAGACCTACCAGGTATTACAATAACAATGTATTAATATTATTATTGTTGTTATTATGTATTTATTATATTCTCCTTATTAAAGCAATTTAAAAAAGCAATCAGTCCAACTAAAGAACTACATCCAAATATTTTAATGACTAGAAATATTATTATTACTTTTGTTGTTGTTATTATCACTATTGACATCTCCGACCCACCTCCTAAGTTTGGAATTCGGTCAACCAGTGATGCCACCAGTATGAGTCCCCCTTCACCCTCAATGGCAGAAAGGCACCCGGAACTTTCCCCCATTCTTCCAGCGGAGAAGAGAAGATCTCTCCACGGAATGATTTTCTTCTGCACATTGTCAGAGAGGTTGATATTCGACAGTTCGGACAATATAGGTGAATCCCCGGTTATTGGGTTAGCAGTATTACTATTGCTGTTGTTATTATTGTTAGTGTTGTTGCTGGCAGAGCTATCCTTCCAGAGGTTTCCTGGCAGCAGACACTTCTCCCAGACTGACCTTCTTTCGTCTGATAACAAGACGGGAATTGAACCTTCAACATTTGGGTCAAAGTGTTGAACTTCGAGACATTCGTCGGATGAGAGGCCGGTCAATAAAGGGACAAAATGAGCAATAGCCTGAGAATTGAAGAGAAATAAATGAAATTTATGCAACATTGAATAAAATCAAATATGTTTTGATATTTAAGATAAACTCTTACATTATTAATTAACTAATAACTATTATTTATTAGGCCATTAAATCTAATCTATTAATGCCATCATTTTTGAAATGTTCATACAAATGAAAACACACCTCCATTGTTGCATCGAGAAACGGATCGAACTTGTAGTACAAACTGTCCAGAAGCTGGAAAGCATGTCGATAGGTGGACCTTTGATATAAATATATATTGATATTATTATTTAATAAAAATTTAATTAGTTGTTGGGAATTAATAACAACAATAATAATAATTGGCTGACAAATTATAAAAAGGTTACCTGTTCTTAGTCAGAAAGTTGCTAAGGTTGAGGAGGGAATGATGATCCTTCTTTCCTTCACCGTTCTTTCTGTCACCCGAACGAATGCATTCAGCCAGAAACAAGATGGCCGCCTGGGATGAAATCCTGGTTGAACTCTGAGGCATTGTACTCCAGGTGAGCAGGACATCCAGGTATTTCTGGATCTGGTGGAAAAGCATTAAGGATAATCATTGTCAGGCAGTCAATATCTAGTCTGGCCCAGATAACCATTGGTTAGATTTTGTATAAACTTTAATTTGAATTATCTAATAGTAATTGCAATAACAAAAATTATAATTGCACTGGTAATAATAATTGTTATAATAATAATGCTTTAAACTTTCCTAAATTCACTTCACTACAAATGTTGACAGCACATCATTCTATGCTGAAGTAGCTGAAGACATTGCTGGTCATAATTTAATAATTTTCACATTCAAGAGATCAGTTCAGGAGATCACACAATAACAACAACAAACCAAAAACAACCAAACAACAGCAACAACAAACCGTTGGAGGTTGTTGAGTCATCCCGCACGTCCTTATAGACCTGGCGACAACGTGACTGATGACGTGGAACATCGAAGTCACCATAGACGGCTTTTTCATCTTGTCTCCGTCTGACTGGAAGAAATCAAAGTTATTTATATCTGTCAATCTGCATATGTTAATGGGACTGATTATGATAACATTATACTATTTATTAGCTGTTACATGGCACTGTCAAGCGAATGATGACATTTAAATAAATAAAAAACAACAATAAAACAAATAACAAAAAAATATCCAACAAAATATTTTATAATTATAAATTATTATAATTACATTTATAGTAAACATTATCATTAAATTGTATTATATTGCAACATATTAAAAAAAACAACAACTTAAAACATTGCATCGACACTTCACCATTCCTACCAACCTCCTCAACAAGTCTCACCAGCGACTGGAAGTACTTGGACTCCACATCCCCGATGATCCTGATGAGCATCCACGATGCCAGAAACCTCACGGATGGTTGGTTCTCCACCGAGGGAACCTCGAGGAGGAACTTGATGACCTGACCTTTCTTGACCTGAGGCAATGATGGCATTTAATAATCGTGTGATCTTTATGAAACTCTATCTACCTATCTATCCATTCACCTGCCCATCCAACTATCTTTCTAACAATCCATCCAACCATCTAACAATCCATCTGCACTGAATAACATAAATTCCAGCACAAAAACTACAATGAAATGACGTTAACAAGCATAGTGGGATTCGAATCCCCAGCAGAGGCGCACTAAATAAAAATCCTCGATAAAAAAAATTATACCATGAGGAACTTTTCCATGGCGAACATGGCAACCATCATCCTGTGCTTGCACCGGTGGAGCATGGAGTTTCCATAGCAACACAACGACCTGGTTATGTTGTTCCTGTAGTTTAAAAGAAGCTCGTCCAAGAGGGAGAAGCCAAAGAGGGACTGTTCGTGGCTGATTGGACGAAGGGTGAGCAGGAATTGAAGTAGAGTCATCCTTGCTGACTGATCTTCTGTTATGAAGTTGCTGCAATTTAATTTGAAGCAATAAAAATGATAATTAAATTATTATTTATATCCATATCCATGTCCACATCTTATTTAGAATGAACAAACAACTGCTGATAGAGCATGGCAAACCTTTCGTATTCTGGCCAATCATGTTCGTAGTTTTTGATGAGGTCATCTCTGAATCTGAAGACAGAAACAAAATTCACATCCTCAGCAATTAAAATATTAAAAATAACAACAACAATGAATCAACTAAAAAACAGCAACAACAACAGAAACAAATCATTCAGCCACCTGCTTGCTCTATCCTGGAGTGGTCCAAAGACAAGAGCTCTTGATATGAACGGGATGAGTGGCACAAGCCTGACTACGAGGTCCTTATTTGCACTCAACTGCTCACAGATGGTCCTGATGATGATGCTCAACAGCTGCGGCCTCTCCTCGCTTCGAGCGAGTATTTCCGATGCAATCTGAAGAGTAAGCGGTGATGGTGGAGTGATTAACAAATTATTAATAATATTTAGATAAATAAACAAATGTAAAATAATAAAATCCCTATTATGACAATAATAAGGTCGTTGGTCGAAATTAACTTCAATATTTAGATGAATATTATTCTTACATCTTACTTCTACTACTACTACTACATCTACTGTATATCTCAACAAAATACTGTCAATATCAGCATCACTATAATCATCATTTTCCTCATCACAGCCACCACCATCACTCGAATACTAACACCAACTATGGTAGAGAGGAGAAGCTGTTGTCCCTCATCAAACGGATCACTGTCGTTCATGTCCATCAGTTCCAGCTGGAAAACTGACGACACAAACGACCGGAAACAATCCGGGAAGTGCCTCTTCTTCGAGAGTTCTGTTATCTTTTTCCAGGTGAGAGCGATCAGTTCACCTGCTCTAGACTGGTCGACCTGGAATGAATGAATGAAAGTTGGTTGATTCGAAAATTATAAAAAAAAAAACAATATAAAATAAATCCTAAACAACAATAGCCCACCTCTCTCAAGAGCAGTCTCAACACCTGACAACATTTGTTACAAGTGTCAATGGATCCGCACTCTGCACAACTTTCGACAAACTCGCTGATCTGATCCACCAGTGACAATGACGATAACAGATGTGATGATGATGATGTCTTCGTGGCAAGCAACCACCCTGCCAGTGCAAGTTGAGACTCCATCATGTGATCTCTCACGACATGCAGCTTCTTGGGACTGTTCGATAAACAACAATAACAACAATATTAATTTCAATGACAGCAACAACGATACCAATAATCAGCCTCAAAAAAGAACAGAAAACCAACTCCACAAAGCTCGCTTCAAACTTGTCCAGTGCTCGGACGCCCAGAATCCACTCGGAGGTCAGTAAGTGCAGCAGAGGCTCAACGTAGGATGGCGACGACGGATGCGTGGATTGAGGAAGAGTTTCAACAGCCATGGTGAGGAGCTCTAGGGACACCAGCTGAGTGGCTGACATCTGCATAACGTTGTCATTGGCAACATGCTTACAAAAGCAACAATCTTTTTTTGAGCAATTTTATTTTTTAGAACTATGATGTTTGTTACAACGTGCATAGAGAATGTAATAGAATTCCATTCTGAATAAATGAATTGCTGCTGAGCTAGGATTGACTGATAGCATAAATAAATTAAAAATTAAATTTAGTTACAATTGGAATTTTAATTTTGTAATTATAGGCAGTTGTTTTATTTAGGATTATTATCATGACAACCTTTCCTTTATTGGTGGACCTCATCTGCCTCAGGTTTTCGATTGACCAGTCAAAGAGCTGTTTGAAAGAGGACAGGCTGTGGAGGGTCTGGAAGCCCCCCTTGTCGTGGAGGCAGGAACAGGCCCCAATCATTTCCAAGTACAGTCGTGCGGCCGAGTAACTCTAGAAGAATGTTCATTGAATGTGTTAAAGGAATGCAGTCATTCAAGTTAATGAATTTCAAAATCATTTGTTTCTACAGGAAATTCCAATTTATATTTATTTATTTATTTATATTCATTCCAGTCTACACAGGCTGCTAATCCAAGTTTAAAATCCAAAAAAATTGATTTTATCTGCTTTATTTAACAAAGATTGAACTAAAAACATTTGCGTTAATAAGTAAATATTCAGTCCATAAAATTTTTTATTCAATCCACTGACATTTTATTAAAATTATTTGAAATATTTAATATCACAGATTCTGACAAACTCACCCGCATCTTCTGCGCAAACTTCCTCGAGGTGAAGACAACGATTGACTCCAAGAAGCTCTCAGTGAGGTCGTAGATGCTTTTCAAAAGGCTGCCCTCCTTACAATGGTAACGATGGAGAAGTTCATCTGAAACGAAGATGGAAATAATTCAAAGTCTCTTAAACTTCTATAATTTGTCGATAATTTAACTGCTTGTTATTAAGAAATATAACAGAAGTTAAGGCAATATGATTTTATCCTCTGTTTAAAAAAACAATGTACCTAAAGGATGTTATTGGAAATTCAACACAAATTATAACAGATCCAAATATGATTATTGTGGTATAAATTACAACAGAACTTCGAGGCAAAGCTGGAAACAGTTCCTTGAGGAGAAAAATGTTTCGAGACCAATCTGCTGCTTGTGCTAGGAAAGTTCCAAACTCTTAACAAACTCCTTGAAACAAAAGCATTGAATTCAACAAACCTTTCAAATACCTCTGAAAAGTCAAGAGCATCATAAAGACCCAGTGAACTTTATCTTCAGAGAGGTAAGCATGCCCAATCAGCTGCTTCAGAACATCTTCCAATGGCTGAAGAATAGCTGTCTTGAGCTTGTTCCTGATTGGTGAAAGTTCGTGGTCAATGAATTTCAATTCCAGAGCCTTGTCGACCAATAAGATGGCCCTGACAATCGTAGAACACTCCTGCTCGGATGTAAACTCGTCAAGAGAATACCCTAAAAAACATGAGGCTTAATTGTTAATTAATTAACTTAATTGTTGCTTATACAAAATCGATTCCTCCCACAACAACCAATTCCTGCTCACTTCCATCCAACGAGAGGCAGGGAGATTTCAAAAGCTTCTCCAATCGTCTCTTGAGCATGCAGTTCAAGTTGGACTCAAACTCTGACCTTTCAACCCTCAGACATCTGCATGTCCACTCAACCATGTTTTTTAATTCCAAGAATTTGGCATCACTTGGGATGACAGAGACCAGGGACAATAAATCATTGGGATTGACAGAATCCTGACAAAAAATATATATCCTACATTATTAAATAACATATTAAATAATATCAAAATAATACAACCATTATAAAATAGTATAATTATTAAATAATATCAATCCAATAATATCAAATAATATAATAATAGTCCATTAGGCCGATGACCTTAGATGTGCACTGACCGGGTCAACAAAATGGGCGACCAAAATGGCTAAGTAATGTCTGGCGATAGCCTTGATCTTTGAATCGAAGGATGCGATCGTCTTTGAGAACATGGTTCTGAATTTGCAATCATTACTCTCTCAGTGAAAATATTCTCTAACAATATTAACAACGAAACAATAACAATATTAATGAAAATTTACAAAAAAAAATAATTTAAAAACATTTTATAACCTCAAAATGGGCAGAATCTCAGCAACTCCCAGGAAGTGCTCCTGTCCAACGAAGTCAATGCTTTTGAGTAGGCTGCACAGGATTGGTCCACTCCAAGACCTCGATGTTATTCCAACCAATAGGGATAAGAGAAAGGTTTCTGAAATAATTTGGTCAATTGGCTTCTAAAGGCATCTCGTGATTAATCATAAACAAGTAGTAAATTATTAATAAAAATTATCGGACAATTATGATTTACAGTAGCAGCATCAACATCATCATTATCAACAAGTTCATCTGTCAGCTCACTAAGCTCTTCTCTGTCGAGGTCGATAGACCTGAAGAATTCGTTAAGTGCCTCTGCAATGTCATTGGTCGACATCTCCGCTTCTGAGACCTGTTCCGATTGGCGAGAATCTGGATGCTTTTCATCAACTTTTGTAGACCTGTAGAAATCGAAATCAATTTTCAGGATACGCCTTGAAATTTTTACAGACAAGATTAATTAATTTTGACGATCTTGTGGTTGTCCTATATTTCCGAATCAGGTGTGAGGTATTACCATCACCCAACCGTTTATATTGCACCTCCTCTCAAGGATGCCCCTTGTCAGTGTACTATTGAATGGAGAATTGATTCAAGTGTTGGTCAAATCACCTGTGAAAAACAGAGGAATCTTGCAATGAGTCCAACAGATGGTGGCAGAAAAACTGAGGAAACGAAAGCAATTATTGTAGCAGTTATCATAATCATCACCATTAACTCAACTATAATTTTTATAAAAATAAAATAAAGCCATTCAAAGATTAAAGATAATCACCCACACAAATCAAAAAAAAAAGTTCAACTCAATCAAAGTCAAATGAATGGCCACTGAATCATACCCCAGTCACAAGTGTTTGGCTCCCTCTGAAGACGTTTATGGATGTGAGGAGCTTAGACAAGCCACATCTCTTTACCAGGATACAGTCATGCTCCATCATCCTCTTGAATACGATCAGCAGCCAATCGCAGCTCGGCAAGAGGCAAGAGGAAGATGCTACAAGGCGCAAGTTAACACGATGACAGAAATAATATATGTATATCCTATATTATGTAAATCTTAAAGAAGTTATTGCAAGAGTATATGCAATAATTTAGGATGATAGAGGTAAAACATAGTTAAAATGTTCCATCATTTTCATTTCCCATTGACATTTACCATGACAATTAACACTACTTATAATTAATTGTTTTTATTAACCTGGCATATCAAAAATAAAATTTTGTGACGTTACCGAAAATTCATGCCAACCCAGATGATTGTAAGGTAGATTGAAAGCAATAATTCCAAGCCAATAATAATAATAATAATAACGACATTTATAAAATGAATAATGACAACATTAATAATAACATCATCATTTCCACACCAATTGAAGAGCAAAAAATCTAACCTGAAGGGCTGCTGGTTGTAACAGTGGTAACAAGATGGTCAATTCTCTTCAAAACAGGTTCTATGAGATGGAACTGAACAGAATAAAACAATGCGAATATAAATGATCGAGGATCCAAAATTTTAAATGTTGAAGCAAAACGTGCCAGGGAACATCTATAGAAGACACGAGCTTTGGTATTATCGTTATGATTAATAATTTTAACAATATAATTAATGTTATTATTACTGTTATCCTTGGCATGGGATTATTGCTTTCAATAAAGCAAAAAAAATAGATAGACAAAATGTAAAACAATCACCTGAGTTTCTTCCAAAGTTTCAGTGATGAGGATGAAATCATCCCAAAACTTCCTGGTTGTCTTTTGTCCAGGCTGCTCAGCATTTCCAAGGTGCCCTGTCACCCCGGTGTTCCCCGGGCCTGCTCTTGCAGCATGATCCAATAATTTTCCCAGGAGAAACAGTCCCCTCTTCCTTGCCAAAACATCGGGTGAGATCAATCCGCTCTTAAGAACGTGCCATAGTTGAGCATTTTCCAAAAGGTATTGAGTCTCTTGGATTTGTCCAGGTGGGAAAAATATGTCGGACAACCCGCAGATTAAAAAGAGGCTCTGACTGCAGGAGGTCTCTTCTGCGACTTTATCTCCTTGAATCGAGAAGTTCTTAAAGCAAGCTCCACAGAGAGACTCGAGCAAGTGGACTTGATCCGGGCTTTTCATCAACAACCTTGGGATCAAGTTTAGAAAGACTTCAGCCAGAATTTGCTCCTGGAAAACCTGAAACGAATGTTCTAATGCTTGGAGGATGCTACTCTGTTCAATCAATGATAGTGTACTGGCACTCTGATCCAAATATTGACACATGTAATCAACAGCAGTTAAGAAAACTTTGTCATGGGTGATTTCAGTTTGGACTGAAAACAAGCTCAGAAGGTGATCAAAATATTTGGCACGGTTCTCATCTCCAGTGAAAAAGCAACATTTAAGCATAATTTTATATAGTGAATTCATCAACCTAAAGACAGGTTGAGAAGCACTTGAGTGAGATTGGCAATTATTTGCAGACACAAATTTAAAAATCAGATGAAACAATTCATTCCCAATTGTTTCAAAATTTTTAGTTTGCTTATCGCCTGATGCTTTGACTAGTTGACCGAAATCGTCATTTGTTCCAGGTGTTGACAACTCCATTCGTTCAATAAGAACCAATACGAAATCAGCTAGGTGTGTAAGGTTCTCATTTTCTTCTGCAGAACCTGTAAACTTGCTCATCATTTTCTGAAGCGAATGAAGGCAGTCTAAAACTAATCTGTTTTCATCCTTTGCAAAACGAAGCCCGTGCGCCAAACTCGAAAAAGATTCCATTTAGCTTTTATGAATTTGATATGGAAAAATTCCCAACAAACTTGCAGTAATTTGTATATGATCTCATAAAAATGAATTCCGAAGTGTTGATGTTTAGTTGCTTAACATTCAAAACAACCGGCTAAAAAGTTATAAAAAAATTACGCATGGTTTAATAACGCTCAAAAGTGTCAAAAGGGCAACGAGGTTATAACGAAACAGAAATTAAGTAACTTTTCTGTATTTCTATTTGAAATACTGGCAATAAATACAAAATAATCCACGCGCAAAAATATTTATTAATCAATATATTTCTAGCAAATGGTTGAGCGTTGCGACGTGACTCTTCAGCATAAGGACGAATCCAGTGTATTTTATTAATGTCCATTTCATAACTAGATGATTAGGGCGGGGACAACAGAGAAAACCTATTACGGTATTTTCACGAGTGTAACATAACGTAATATACGTATTCCTCTCTTTGGCATCCATATATTTAAGAAATAAGTCGGATTTAATCAAATTTCGTTTTGAAAAAACATTTTATAATCATATTTAATAGAGCCACGAGCAGTAATTTAGGTATAAAGTGGATTTTGGTCCAAAAGGTAAAGAAACAGTTTTTATGAAATATTGAGATTGCTAAAATAACATTAATCGAACCTGTACATACAGCAAAATGTTCAAGTCTTGCACAAATTAAGGATGAAGTCCTATCTAAAGCGGAATTTTTCTAAATATGATATGCCATTTTTTTCAAATTTTTAAATTTATTTTACAGCTTTTTTAAAATCTTAAATATTTGGAAAGTCAACTATACAATTCTGCATTATTTTGTTTGATTGTATTTGTATGAAACATAAAAAAAGTCCACAGATAAAAATAACAAAAATAGACATAAAAATAATACATTGCTATCATGCATTGCTACAAAGCAGTGACGTACCAACTGTTCTCGCCGCCCGGGATGGTCACAGGATTTGCCGCCCTTTACCGTCAATAATCCGTTAACATTCAAAAATTTAAAAAGCTCTCAAATATTTATTCTCATGGAACTATAATCAAATAAGAATTTACAAACACATTTTCAGCGCTTTTCTTTCCGGAAAGTTCAAAAATTTGAAAAAGTGAAATTTTTACAAATATTTCTAATTTTCTGAGCTGCATTCCTCAAAAAACATAAATCACAAATTATTAATTTTGATATTAGTTAATAGATTAAGACAAACAAATATCCGAAATATTATTGCTCTATCTCATTGACAACATTAGTTATAACACATTATGTGTGGTCGATTTTCGAAAAAATCATAATTCGAAAATTAGGGTGACCATGTAAAAATGGCAATACCTTCTAAAATATCGGTCATATCTAATCAACATTTTGTATTTCTCAATTATGCAGACCATTCTTTGTTGTATCAAACTATACAATTTTTTGAAATACTTTGATGAGAAAATTTTTTCAAAATTGGTTGAATTCATTTGATCTGACCCATTACATATCATCTGGGATCAGATTTTTAAATGATAAAATTTGAACTTACGAAAATTTACAAGGCATCACCAAGGCGACAGAAGGGCAGAACTGCTAGTTAGGTAAGACGTTTTCCATCATTTTCGGTGGCATTGATATCCATTGACGGACTTACTCAATCCTAAAGATTGTGTAACGTTCGTTCATTCATTCATTCATTAATTCATTCGTTCGTTCGTTCGTTCGTTCGTTCGTTCGTTCGTTCGTTCGTTCGTTCGTTCGTTCGTTCGTTCGTTCGTTCGTTCATTCATTCATTCATTCATTCATTCATTCATCATTAACAATTAAAAATGTTGCCGATGGCAACATACCGTGTAAGACAAAAGTCCTACTAAGCAGCAAAATAAAACTCATTTGATGATTGATCTAAACTCCACATAACTAATGTAAAATTTACCAAACCTAAATTAAAAAAAAACACAAAAATGATTTATTCATAACCACCTTGTTAACATTATTTCTTCATGGCTTCATCGCTCTACGAGTTCGATACTAGCAGAAATAAGGAATCCAAGAGACCTAAGAGTGGTGTTCAAATCTTTATCATCGATCAGTCTATAAGGATATTTGCGCCTCAATTTAAAATCTTTTCTCGAAATATTTTTGCCTTTGCATCTTACTTCAATAATATCCCATAAGTTACGAAGATTCGAACTCCGATGAACATAGAAATTTTCTGTCGTGCCGTCTGGTAGCAGGACTTCAAGTTCGACCCTACCTGCGATTTGTTGGAAATCAAAATAGATTGGAAACTCGGAAGCATTCGAGACTTTGACAGGAGTCTCCTGTTTAGGTGGTACATTTTTCAGCTCGATCAAAAGATTAGCTGATGGAGAGAGACCGGCAGAACTGAGAGTGGAAGACATGTTTTCATCGCAAACTTTACGAGGATAACTCTGAAGCAGGCGACACTCACTTCTTCGCGCGTCCTTGTAGCTCGCTTCGATTTCATCCCAGAGCTGTGAAATTGTTTTCCCATCACTCATAGTTATCTTCATTTTTGATCCATCCAACTTGGTTAACTGAATTCGAGCTTCAACCTCACTTCGTTTATTGGGAATAATGGGCTCTTCTTTGGCTAACTGAACCTCTGGTTGTACTCTGACAACCGGGCCTTTTTCTTCTTTTTTCTCTTCGCTAACAACCTTTCTTTGGAACTTCTCTAAACGAAGATTGGCAGATGGAGCAAGACCGAGAAAACTGAGAGTAGATGCAAAACACTCTTCGTCAAAAACTTTGCGGGGATGCGATTGTACCAAGCGATAACTGCGCCTATCTATTTCTTTGTATTTTCCTTCAATTTCATCCCAAAGTTGCGAAAGAGTGTTTTTATCGCTCGTCACCATTTTCGTTCTCGAGTTATCTAGCATAACGAGCTGAATTCTAGTTTCACTTTTTCCGCCTTTATTTCTGGTCGATTCTGGATTCTCGACTGGTTTAGTTTCCTGAGGCGTTGGTTTAACTACCACGGCCGGTTCCACAACCAAAGTACTAGGGCGATTAGTCACTAACAAGTCTCCGCTCGCTTGTGCTTCTTTTGGCGCAGTTTCTTTTCTCGTATCGTCCTTTCCTAGTCTCTTCATGCGTTCCTTGTGATACTCTTCGTAGAGCAAACGGTTATCATCTTTTTCTGCTGCTTCTTTTAAGTCGATTTCTGTTTTTTGAAATCCAAGATATCCATTCGGAGATAGACATAGAGACGCAAGAGTCGATGACAAGGACTTGTCGTAACATTTGCGCGGGTATTGCTGTACCAAGCAGTATTGCTCTCTATTAACGTCTTTGTATTTGTCTTCAATCTCATCCCAGAGTTCTGAAATCGTCCTTCTATCATTTATGGATATCCTCAGTTTTGAGCCGTCCAACTTAGTCAGTTGTATTCTAGTTTCAACTCCGTTATCGTAATTAGCAGCAGGATTATTTTGCTTAACGATGCCCTCAAGTTGTATGTTATGCTGGTTTCCTGTGATTTTCTTATAATTCATCATGATCAACTGTACTGCGGCCTGCGATTTAGCGCGTGATTCTTCTTCCATTTGCATGGAGACAAATAATCGCTTAGTTAAAATCTTCTCAATTTCTTTTTGATCTTTTTGAAAGTTGATCTTTTCAAAGATGGACATATCTCTGGATTTCTTGTCAAACCCAAGTACTCCAACTGGGAAAAGATTGAGGGAAACTAAAGTAGAGAACATACTGTCTTCACTGTAAACTTTACGAGAGTGAAGGTGGACTAAATCGTATTCATTCCGGTTTAAGTCCAGAAATCTTGCTTCAATTTCATGCCAAAGTTGCGATATCGTTTTAGTGGCATGCATAGACATCCTCACTTTTGATCCATCCAGCATAATGAGTACTATTCTTGTTCGGTTATCGCTCCCCTCATCGTCACCATCACCGTCGATAATAATACGACGCTTATTCGCTTCTCGAGCGTCAGATTTGCGCAACTGGATCTTAATTGTAGATGGTGTCTTGAACAGCATTTCTGACTCAGCTATTGCGGATGCTAAGTCAAATTCATTGTTAACAACCACCTCAATATATTCAAACCGACTGAAACCAAGAGAAGCTAATGTCGATGAAAACCTCTCTTTACCGATCTTTGCTTGTTTAAATTTCAAAGACAACTGATACTGAAACCTATTTAATCCTGCGAATTCACGTTCAATTACTTCCCATAGTTGTGAAACTGTCTTTTCAAAGTTCAATGAAAAATATTTATATGAACCATCCGGTAATTCAACCTTAATATAACTTGTTCCGTCTTCTAATTCTTCAAACAATTCATCGTTAATCGTTTTACTTTCAATCTTTACATTGTGTCTAGTTGGAGATGTAGTTATATCTTCAAGAAGTGGTTCAATACATGGGCCATACATAATTGTATCTTCCATTGCATCTTCAACCTCTGCACGGTCCACAGTTGATACAACTACAGGAATTGATTCTACCTTTTCATGTTCCATTACTCTATCCCCAATCATTGCACTGTCCGTAGTTGTATCTTCTACCTTTGTATCTTCCGTTGTATTTTCTATTATTGCAGTGTCCATCGAAGTTGAATCTTCCATCTTTGTAACTTGCAGTACCTTTGCATCTCTTGTAGTTGATGCAAGTTTTTTCCATGCTGCGCGATCCATGTTTTTCGTAGTTTAGGAACTTTTAATTGTATCGGATTACTCGTCTTCGTGCGACTGTTGTGAATGGTTGGTTCGTTTATTATGTCGGAGACATCAAAATCTATTTCGACATCGAATTCGAAAAACACTGTTTAGCAAAATTATGATGCGCCCTTTTATATTTTTATTTCATTAAAATAACAAAATTTTAAAATTAAAATTATTTATTACTAAAGATATTAAATTATTTACCAATTAAAATGTTTTTTTTTAAATTCTTTATCTTGCACTTTATGATATCATAAATTGAAAGACTTCATTCTTCTGAAACAACAACTTTTGATGGAATTTTTGTTTATGAATTTCGTGGTGAAACCCTCAAAGCATCATAATGCTTAATTAAACACCACACTGGCTAAATAATTAAGCAATATTAGTGTCGTTAGACAATCCAAATTTCAGCAAAATAAATTAATTTTAAAATTACTCTCTTCTCGCTCGTTTGATCAGTCAAAGCTTCCCACAATGAAAATACCAAACCGAAATATAACAAGCAAATGATCAAATTGCCACTACTATTGCAAGTTAATTCGCCCATGATTTTTATTGAAGATTCGAACCTCAGAAAACCACGGTTTAACATGAAAAGGAAGTTTTTCAGTCAACGTCGTTTCAAAGCCTGCTGTCATCGGTGATTTTACGGAGCTCAGGGAATTCTTCAATTGAACGTCGACATGCGAGTTTAGCGGGCAGCATGGTTGCATTCACGAAACCACATCTAAAAGAGGAGCTTCCATCTACCTATCGGAAATTTTTGTTCAAACTTCTTTTTAAAAGTAAAGTTTTCCTTGAGAATTTTAAACGTCCATAGATAAAATGAATTATTTGAAATATCTAAAATTTATTCTCACTTAAATCATTTCAAATTATAATATCTAATTAAAATTACATTATAATTAAAATTAATATTATCGCGTGAAACTTTTCACGGATGTGACTATACAAAATTAAATTATCTATAAAGTGCAGATTTTATTATGTTGGAGAGTTAAATTTTAAAAAGTTCAAAATTTAGCTTCACATCTTTCGTACGTAGCAAAATATTTCGATTTTCGCAAAAAATGTCAGAAATAATAATCATAAATTTTGAATAAGTACCAAATTATTTTGCAACTGGGATTTAATATTAATGCTATATTTTACGCAATGATATTTGTAAAATATAAATAACAAATAACACTTGTATTCTCCAGTCGATTTCCCAAACATTTTCCAGGTGGAAATCGCAATTGTCCAAGATATAGAATCTCATAAAAGAATGAAATTCCAAATTTGATCAGATTTAAAATTTAACTTAAAGCAGTTAAAACCTTAGTTAACCTTTGTTAAAAGTTTTTGTGTCGTGTTGCACCGACGAAAACATAAAATTCTTAGATTGTTATTTATATTTTACAAATATTATCTATTAAAATATAATTGTTATTTATATTTTACAAATATTATCGCTTAAAATATAATAACAATATTAAATGCCACTTGCAAAATAATTTTTATATATTTTGATAAATCAACATTTCTGACAACATTTAATTTTCCAGAAATATATTTTGACCTCCCACCTTGCTATGTTAATGAACTGACGCCTAATTTCGTAAACATAAGGCAATTTATGACTAGAATCCCACCAAACTTCCTTCGTAATAAAAATGCAGGTGACCCGTCATAACAGCCCGGAGACAAAATAGCCCCGTCAAAACAGCCCCGCCAAAATAGCCCGTCGACAAAATAGCCCAAGACGAAACAGCCCCGTCAATATATTAAAAACAATTTTTGTAAGTTGCATATATTAACTGATAACTGATTCCAAATTTAATTCGAAGTTAGTGGTTTGAATGCTTTTATGACCGTAATGAGTTTAATTGGTATCACGGAATTTCATTAAGTGGACGATTTATCGTCTAAAATATTGTTTGGATTCTGGCTACTTTCTCACTTTACATGGACTTTTCAAGTTGGTATTTAATTCAAATTATCGATTGACAAGCAACATGTGAATCTGCACAAAGAGAATTTACCAGACACTCATTAAGTCAAGTAGGTTCTTTTGATCGTTTAATTTCTTTTCATCCTTCCCCGACTTGCAATGTGTACAATGAAGGGTTTGAATTGGAATTTAATCTATGTTATCGAATTACGTACAACATATTCGAGCCACACCTTATCGGACTCACCTTATCATGTGGACATGTAACAAATCCGTAATGATCCAATTTTACCGCTATTTTGTCGTTGGACTATTCTGACGGGGCTATTTTGTCCTGAGCTATTTTGACGCCGAGCTGTTATGACGGGGTGCCAAAAATGCAACATGCCGCATGATGGTGATACACAGCCTCAAAATAATCTAAATTTTTAAAGATAAAAAAAATTTCCTCCAAGTTTTTCCACGAAATGTTAAAGCTTTTCCAAGTACTTTTTTAGAATTTTAGAATTTCTTCGCCAATTTGGCAGCATTTCCCGGAAGTTCAACCGATTCGGAATTTTTGGAGCTTCAAATTTAAAGTCACAATATATGCCATCAATCTACATATTTATTGGAAAAATTGATAACCTCATTACTTCTCGCCAAGTAACTAAACTGTCGCTTTCCTGCAGCGGTGCATAATTCGTAAAATAAAACACAAAAAACCCCACAAAAATAGGTTTATACTATGAGTTGGATAACATCTCATCTGATAAAATAATCGCTTAATGGCTTACAACGAAGATAAAAAAAAAATACAGATGAAAAGCCGACGTCACTTTGTGAAGCACCGAAGCGTGTAAAATGTGATGATGCAGGAACAAAATAAGATGTCAGAAGATGTGTTTTTAATGCATTATTATGCCACTGAAATAAATTAAAACTTCAAATATTAATAAATTATTATTCTTAAATGTAATAAACAAACAAATAGAAGAAAATCGCAAAATTTTAAACATTCATCACAGAACGATCAAATCCATCAATCATCAGGAATTTAGATGGACTCCAGACTTTCCAGTTAATTTCAACAATCCGACGTTCCGACGGTTTGCCTGTCTATTTTTGATAAATACGACTAGACTGAAAGATAGCATGGTTTTTTTCTTCCCCAGCACAACAAAGAGTGACGGATAACCTGCCATTAGGGAGTGGAAAGAATAAATATGAATAAATATGCTTTCCCTTTGTTTCAAGTTTCGATTTTATTTGCAGTCCAGTCTGAAGTCCTCTGCAAATGAAGGACAGCTTATATTTCCTACAAAAACAAGCGGATTTTTCGCTCCTTCATGCAAAATGGCATGCAGGGGTGGCCGAATGGGTTACGTTCCTGCATTCGGCTGTAATGACAGCAGTCGCAAGGTGTCGCGTTCGAAACCCAGTCTAAGGACTGCAACCCCACAAGCGCTCTAGGATGTGTTACAAATGGTTACATAAAGTCAGGGACGCCCCTTGAGGGGGGCAAGAGGGGGCAGCTTGCCCCCCACTTGGAACAGACTGAAATAAGTTGGGAAAATTAGGATACAAAATTTAAATGCATATTGTAATAATTCCTACAAGGTTTAGGATTTAAAGTTACAACAAATATTTAAAATGAAATAATGTCCGCCCATCTCTCTTGGTATTAAATTAAATTCGCCATCGGTTGGATATTTCGTTGTCTTGGTGATTTAGTTTACTTTCATAATTTGTTGACGGTTATTTGAAAGTTTGAGTTTTTTAATACATGTTATAATAAGGGTGACCCGTCATAACAGCCCGGCGACAGAATAGCCCCGACAAAACAGCCCCGTCAAAATAGCACGGCGTCAAAATAGCTCAAGACAAAATAGCCCCGACAAAACCGCCCCGACAAAACAGCCCCGTCGAAACAGCCCGGCGTCAAAATAGCCCAGGACGGAAAAATCCCGTCAAAATGGCCCCGTCAAAATAGCCCCGACAAAATAGCCCGGCGACAACATAGCCCAGGACAAAACAACCCGGCGACAAAATAGCTCGGCGACACAATAGCCCCGTCAAAATAGCCCCATGATAACTCCATGTCAAAGTATTTTTTAAAAATGTTGTGAAACTGAATCAAAATTTAATCCGAAATTAGTGGCTTGAATGCTTTGATCGTTTTGAGTATTGTTTGTTGTTATTATTGTTCTCCAGAAGTTTAATTTGCATAGTCTTGCTTATTCAAATTTGTATCTGGCTTACAAATTTGTGTTGACATTATCCTCATCACAAGTTGCTTGTGAGGGGTCGTTTTCAAAATTGAAATACGTTTTGAACAGATTAAGAAATTTTCTGAACCAGTCAATTCTACGATCATTCATGCTGATGTCTTGTGAGAAAGACTCTTTTCCAAGAATCAATAACAATGAAATCATTGATGTTTTAGCATCGACTAGTGAAACGATGAAAAAGCTGTTATAATAGTTAATAGTGGATAGAAATTTTAAACTGTGTTTTTTTAGTGTTTCTTATGCTTAAGTTGATCAAAGTAGGAGTTAAATAAAAGTTCCCGGGCCTGTTTTTTAAGCCAGTCCGACCCTGGTGACAGGGCTATTTTGACGGGGCTGTTTTGACGGGGCTATTTTGTCGCCGGGCTATTTTGTCGCCGGGTTGTTTTGTCCTGGGCTATTTTGTCGCCGGGCTATTTTGTCGGGGCTATTTTGACGGGGCCATTTTGACGGGATTTTCCAGTCCTGGGCTATTTTGACGCCGGGCTGTTTCGACGGGGCTGTTTTGTCGGGGCGGTTTTGTCGGGGCTGTTTTGTCTTGAGCTATTTTGACGCCGGGCTGTTTTGACGGGGCTGTTTTGTCGGGGCTATTCTGTCGCCGGGCTGTTATGACGGGGTGCCTATAATAAGCGCTTAATTGGTAATAATAACAAGTATTACTATAGTTTAATAAATCTAATCAACAAGTTGTTATTATGATTCTGCAGTAATTACCAGTAAATAGTACATCTTATGACTATTTGATTCTATTTTAAAAGGATGGTTTGAGGACGTTAAGCTGAGACCTTATCATGTTTCATATCTGAGCCATAGATCGCAAAATGAATTTGTTTAATTAATTGCGAACATGCTCAAAAGTAAAATCATTAAAGAAATTTCTGACAATCAGTTCTACACTGTTATGGTGGATTCAACACGAGATAGTTCGATGAAAGATATGTTGACTATTGTAATCCGTTTCGTAAATCAGGAAGGAATTGCAAATGAAAGATTCTTGCAAATAACCGAAATAACTGAAGACTGGCGCTGGAATAGGAAAGAGTATAGTCAGTTGCTTGCAACGCAATGCCATTGATACTGACAACCTTTTTTTTCAATAATATGATTTTGCTGATTCAATGTCGGGAAAGTTTAAAGGAGCTCAACAGAAAGTATCTGAGTTGGCCATTTTGTACCATATGCTCCTTGTGAAGCACACAGAACAAACACCGCAGTTGAACATTGTTGCCGTGCCAGTACGATCATTTCCGATATGTTTAATATTTTGGAAGAATTTTTGGAGTTGGGAAAAACTGTCCTTCATGCCCACCACTATTTTGCCTTCGGTACGTCCCTGCATAAAGTGCCTCTGACGCTATACATATGACGTTACATAAATGAACTACAAAAGTATGGACTGACGTTGAACATGGGCTGCAGTTACAAAACTTTTAACCTTAAAAAGGTTATAAGGATAGCTTAACTCTTTAAAAATAAATTTGAACTCATGAGCAAAAGTTGAATCACGAATTCAAAAATCAAATTTTCCCAGTAAATGGTTGTGCATCTGCCATCTTCTTTCATTCACCGGATAAATATCGGGTGAATCGATTTGTATTCTTCCTTCAAAGAGAAAACAGAAACAAGAAACAAAAACAAAACAAACGTCTGCTACGAAGGCCTCCAAAGAAAATTCAGGTAAAGAAAAATCGGAAAAAATAAATGGCAAAAATTTAATTAAACGCACGCGGATGGCAAACGTTACAATTAAAGTTAGTGTAAAAAATTCTAAGTCCACAATAATATCAAATGATCTTTCCAAAGAAAGAAGATTGCCTAAATCACGTTCGAACGAATAAAATATTATTAGGTAAAATTTCTAAAATTAAATTCATGTTATCAAAATATCAAATAAACTAAAAAAAATTATTTATTTATTTGTCATGGATACGAATTCATTTCGGTTGACGCAACTTCGGCCATATTTTTTCGTTGAAAAATCGAGGTTAACCTAGAAATAAATTTCGTAGCCGATTTTCGCAAATCTTTCTGGAAAATTTTATACTTTTGTGCAAATTTATAAATTGAAAATATACTTGCGAACTTTCTAAAAGAATTGCTTGCTTAAAACCGGTTGGTTTAATTTGCGACGTGATTTTTAAATTTTAAACGGAAAATGTCAGTAAATCTTAAGACACCTTGCTTTTTTAGTGTCAAGAAAATAACGAAGTCAAATGACATTATTTTATTTCGTGCTACAAAATCATGGGAGACTTTTTTAATCAGTTTTAAGCAGTTCATCCCTACGACTAAGCTTCTCCTTTGAATGAGTTTTGCAAGGATTTCAGGATTTAATCTAAAAATCTAATTTCCCTTAGTTAATAAAACAAATAAATGCAAATAAGTCGGAACGTTGTCCCCAGTCTAAGACATTTTTCTTATTTATTATTTTATGGAGAACATTTATCTAGCGCAAATTCGTAAGAAATGATATTTTTATCCCGGTTTGGACTTATTACGAGAGGACTTTCGTAAATGACGTTTCCTGTCTTAATTTCCGTTCTTCATGCATCACAATCATCGCATGCTCTCGGCTCGCCAGTGAGTTGCATCATTTATGGATGTCCCTTGAATATATTATCTAACGATATTAATACCACTCGGTAACCGTATTGTGATTAGAAATGATTGCATCCTTTTTCTTCATAAATTTTACTTTTTCTGACAAACCTTCACATTCTGTAATAATTGACATTATTCGTTTGCGCCGGTACTGCACTAAGATACGGAATGGCGCCCATGACAGACTCAAGTGATGAAATGACTCATTAGTTAAAGACGTGGCTATGTACGCTAGGAAGTTGTTTCATTTTTCCTGGAATGCCTCGTCTATTCCGGGAAGCGAATATGAAAAAGTTGCTGGAAAATTAATTCATGAAAGGCCTGGAGATTTAAAAGAAAATTTGCTTTTTAAATTCAATTTAAGTTGCCACCCTGATGATAAAAATCACGAGGCTAAACAATAATAAAAGCGTTTAACTCGGATTTTCCACTCCGTCGTCTTAGAAAATGTTTTTTCAAATGAATTTCACTCTTTCAATTGCACCGCGTACTGACTTGGATTATGTTGTGTTTTTTTTGGTTTTTGCTTTTATTTAAATGTAAATCAGGGCTGGAAGTAGGCAATCCATTTCAAAGAATCGATAACCCGTTTTCCAATTGTCAGACCTGAGTGTTTATCGATCATTCCAGGAAGTAGTAAACTCTTGCATCAATTTTACGGGTAAAACGAACACATGAAGTTGACATAAAAACAGCACCAACAAAAAAATAAAAAAAATCAAACCTATTTTTCTGCTTTTCTAAAAATTCTCTGAAATTGAACGTTAACGAAAATTCCAGTTCAAAAGAGTGAATTTTAGCCTCAGATCGAAACCGACAGCACAATACGGCATATTTACAGAAAGTCCAAGAAAAACTTCTAAGAGAAGTTCAGAAGTTAAGGGGTTAACTGAATTTCACTTTCAAACCTTCAACCTCAGAGATGATCTTCATGATGAATGACGAGGGCGATCATGGCGTGCAGAAATGAATTAAGCGAGACAGACGACTCAAGTATCGCTTTGAAGACAAGGCAAATGTTGTTTATTAATTTGTTGGGGTTTTTTTTTGGTTTTTTTGGGAGGGAGCAAGGGTGAGAAGGCAGATATGGTTTTTTTGGTTCTTATCATCGTCTGCGCAATGGACCTCGGTTAACGTCATCATCCTCATCATTGCCATAATCATTATCATCATCATCATCATCATTGCCATAGTCATTATCCTCGTCATCGTCGTCATTATCAACATCATGGTCAGTTGACATTTATTTTCGAATGGATGATCGATGAAATGCAAATGACACTATTAGTTGAAAATTGCAAGTTGATTATATTAAATTAAAAAATGTTAATTACAATAAATCATTCACTTTGTTATTTTACTATCCACTTTAATTAATTAATTAACAATTGCAACTACATTATTATATTTATAATAATAATAATAATAATAATAATAATAATAATAATAATAATAGTAATAATAATAGTAATAATAATAATAATAATATTAATAATCATCTGCAATAATTATGTATATTACTTGTAATAATGTTTAATATCTATTATGTTTATAATATTACTGATAATATTCATTAAATAATTTTCTATAATTACCTCAAATATACTCATTGACTATGTCAAAAATAATTTCTGCTATACATTAGCAACAATAATTATTTATAGTAATTGTAGTAATTTTTTATGCATTATAAAAATAAATTTCATTAATTACGTATAAATAAATAAACTCAAATTAATTGTTGGCAATTATATTTAAAAGTACATTTTTATCGAATCCACTTAAAACATTTTCCAATAATTTGATCCGAAGTAAATATTTTTAAAATATTTTTTAATTCGATTATTCAAGCTCAAGTATTTACTCATTTCGATAAAAAATCTTTCGTTTTAAACAATTTTCTTAATTGTCAAAAATTCATTAATTCCACAAAAAAGGTTTTAGTTTCAGATTAATTTCTCTTATTTCAAATGTAAAAGTGCATTTTGAAATAATATCAATTTTTATTAGTTATTTCTCAATTTTATTCTGAAACTAAACTCTAGATGTGAAGGTTGAAAAAAACAGGATAACATAAAAATAAATAAGAATATATTAAAAATAGGAATTTGTTAATCCTTTTGAGAGCTGCACATCATGTTGTCCATTGAAGAAATCTTCGGAAGGATGGAAGGATGGATAGAGGAGATGGATGAGGTGCTTGGTCACGTGCCCTGCAATCCTTTACGAATGTTACTGAAAGCGCCAATCATGCTTTCGTTTTTATTAATGATTGTTGTCTTTGTAAACAAAAATCTGATGATGATGATAGTAATAATAATAATAATTATAATAAAAATAAATTATTACATATAATAATAATAATAGTATTATTATATTTATAATCCCTTATATTTATATTTTATATTTATGATCCCTTGTTGGGGTATGGAGTCGTTGTTTTCTGGCAGAAGGCCGTGATTATATATAAACAATGATAATAATAATAATAATAATAATAATAATAATAATAATAATAATAATAATAATAATAATAATAATAATAATAATAAATTAATAATAATCGTTATAATTACTATGTAATATTACTATTATTATTAGTTATAATTACTATGTAATATTACTATTATTATTATTTTATTATTATTATTATTATTATTATTATTATTATTATTATTATTATTATTATTATAATTATAATTATTATTATTATTATTCCAGAAAACAACGACTCCATACCCCAACAAGGGATCATAGGCAGTCATAACAATATACATGGAAAATCAAAATTCAAACAAAAGTTAACTCAAGCAAGCCAACAATTCTAGTGTCGTGGTCCAATATAAACGAACATAAGACAAATAAAACAACCAAAGCAACTGTACAAGCAATCGTATACAAGAAGGTTATTCAACAAAATTAGATTAGTCTCAGTCAAGGACTTTTTCTTAAGATGTGTGCTGTCCCGCACAGAGCAATTTTCTGAGTTTCAATAGGCGATGCAATTCAGGTAATCTTTACATTTCTTTGATATTGTTCCAAGTGCACCTATAACCATTGGTATCACCTGAGCACTCAACCCCACATTCTCCTAATTTCTATCTGTAAGTTTTTCTATTTAGTCAATTTTTCCACTTCCTTTTGGGCCACATTGGAATCATCTGGTTCAGCAACATCAATTATCAAGCATGTTCTTTTATGTTTGTCATGATAGATGAGGTTTGCAGATATTGTCCTATCTGTAATTACTGAGTGATCTCACATCATCCTTGATCTAAATTTGTGACTCCACTTGGTGTATGTTCATACCATTTGTTGGTCAGTGGATTTCCATATTCTTTGCTGATTGTTGTGCCTATCTAAGTATTCCTTGGCATCCTGATATTACATGGCTGATACTTTCAACATGTCGGTGGCACATTCTACATGAACTGTCGGTGTCTTGATGTAGGATCATCTTGTAATATTTTGTCTGCAAGGCCTGATCTTGAGCTGCGATTGTTAAACTTTCTGTCTCAGCTTTTAGATCACACTTTCTATGCCATTGTACACATTGATTCTTTGTCTATGGTTGCGTTATCGAAATTTTTAATGAATTGTCCGTGTAGAGGCTTCACCATAATTCTTTCTGATTTTTCTGTTTCCATGGCTTTTTTTAAATCCTGTCTCATTTACATTCCTTTTGTATCATTCAGTTTATATTTCAATTTAATTTTTACACGTTTCCTTCTACAGGGAAATTTTCTTCTGGATTCATACTATGTTCTCACCAATTGTATCCATCTGCTGTGGAGGCACCCCGTCATAACACCCCGCGATAAAATAGCCCCGTCAAAATAGCCCAGAACAAAACAGCCCCGTCAAAATAACCCCGGCGTCAAAGTAGCCCAGGACAAAATAGCTGTTTTGACTGGACTTTTCCAATTATGTGTTTGATTAATTACTTTTTTAAGAGTAGTTATTAACTACTTCCTAACTACTTTAAAGTAGTTATTAACTAGTAGTTAACTACTTATAGTTAGTAACTACCCATCACTGGATAAGACTAAACATTCCAGCAACTTAAACACGATGTACTTTCCTTCTGCGTTTCTCCCGCTCTGTCGCCATTCGAGTCGTCCTTTAGAGTCTAGAGAAGATAAAATAGAAAATGATGAAAATTAAAATCAATGTTTAAAAATGCTGCGAAAGTGAAAAACGCAATAGCTTTATTATTTCTGTTTTTTTTTAATTGTTGAAAATAAATTTCAAAATGTTGAAAGCAAAAATTCCGAAATACATTTCGATGTTTTTTAATTCTCTGTATGATTTACTGATGTTTTGACATTTTAAATCATTTCTTTTGAATTTATTTTTCTATGGTCTTGACAATCCGTTAGACCACGTGCCACCTACATAAGCGGACTCGTTGTCGTTGTCACCATCTCACAAAGTTTTCGTGTCAAGAATATTATGTTCTGAAATTACGTCGAGAAATTATGTTTTATAAAAATATTTTTACTTTGAAAAATAAAATTACAAAGTTGAACACCAGTCACTTTTATTTTGGTCAAATTGAGAAAGCTTGTCAATTTTTGAAACGAGGGATAATTATAATCTCTTACTAAATGATGTTTGACCCCTTGAACCCAAACATTGTTCTAAATAAAACTTTTATACGATTTTAATTTTAAATAAAGTCGAACCCGGTTATGTCGCCGGCCTAGGGGTTTGCCAAAAAGCGTCGGATAATCAACGATCGAGATAACCGAAAATCAATATGGCGACTGTTCATTAATATACGCTTGCAATTTCTTTATGTACATAAAGTGCATTAATAAATAAGAATGTTCAGGCACGTGTTTTTAAGGTTTTTCACACAACAGCAATTGATATTTGATGTTTGGTAACAACAAAAGGCTTATGAAGGCTTAGGATGGAGCTTACTTATTGTGTTAGGTGGGAGGTAAAAAATCTTAATTACCTTGAGACCAAGAACATCCGAATGAGCTCTACAATTGTCCAAGATTCTTTTTTCTGCTTTCTGTCCCACTTTTTCACCAATGAATAGATCTAGGATGTTGGTTGACCACCGTCATCGCGGAGAACTTTGGTCCGCTTAATGCATCTGGGATTCTTGGATTTTCCTATAATGAAGAGCGGGAGTTTTTGGCTTCCTTCCGTGTTAGCGGAAACTGACACAGTAAGTCGGTCCATCGATTTTTTTCCACCGTGACAAGCTTCCCCTTGAAACGCCGATTGTTGCTAAAACAACGTGGTAATTTGGCCAATTTGGCGGTTCCGCTTCAAATTCGGCGATTAGTCAAGGGATCGAGATTACCGATGTAAAGTGGCAAATTTGACCTTCTTTTGTGCTCGAGATATTAGATTTTTGCGACATAAAAGAATCGACATAACCGATGAGAAAATGATAAGATAAAGGAATTTGGCGGTTCCACTTTAAAAGCGTCAACATAATAGGGTTTGCGAGTTAACCGAGGTCGAGATAAGTGGTTTCTGAATTACGATGACATTGTAAAAAAACATTTTCAAATGTGTAATCAATTAATATTTTAAAATTACATCAGACAGTATTTTTCGCATTAAAATGTTTGTTTTTAATTTTATTAAATAAAAAAAACTGACAATTAGCATTTTCAAATTCGGCTATTCAAAACAAGCCAAAATTAGATTCATTTTCTCATGTCGATGTTCACCAATTAATCACGATTCCCATTTTGAGGCTGAAATGTTTTACGATGCTTGGCACCCCGTCATAACAGCCCGGCGACAGAATAGCCCCGTCATAACAGCCCGGCGACAGAATAGCCCCGACAAAACAGCCCCGTCAAAATAGCTCAAGACAAAACAGCCCCGACAAAACCGCCCCGACAAAAACAGCCCCGTCGAAACAGCCCGGCGTCAAAATAGCCCCGACAAAAACAGCCCTGTCACCAGGGTCGGACTGGCTTAAAAAACCGGCCCGGGAAATTTTATTTAACTCCTAGTTTGATCAACTTAAACATAAGAAACACTAGAGTCTAAAATTTCTATTCACTATTAACTATTATAACAGCTTTTTCATCGTTTCACTAGTCGATGCTAAAACATCAATGATTTCATTGTTATTGATTCTTGGAAAAGAGTCTTTCTCACAAGACATCAGCATGAAGGATCGTAGAATTGACTGGTTCAGAAAATTTCTTAATCTGTTCAAAACGTATTGCAATTTTGAAAACGACCTCTCACAAGCAACTTGTGATGAGGATAATGTCAACACAAATTTGTAAGCCAGATACAAATTTGAATAAGCAAGACTATGCAAATTAAACTTCTGGAGAACAATAATAACAACAATACTCAAAACGGTCAAAGCATTCAAGCCACTAATTTCGAATAAAATTTTGATTCAGTTTCACAACATTTTTTAAAAATACTTTGACATGGAGTTGTCATGGGGCTATTGTGTCGCCGGGTTGTTTTGTCCTGGGCTATTTTGTCGCCGGGCTATTTTGACGGGGCTATTTTGACGGGGCCGTTTTGACGGGGCTATTTTGTCTTGGGCTATTTCGACGGGGCTGTTTTGCCTTGAGCTATTTTGACGCCGGGCTATTTTGACGGGGCTGTTTTGTCGGGGCTATTCTGTCGCCGGGCTGTTATGACGGGTCACCACGATGCTTAGGTGGTTTGATGGGTCTCAATAGCACGGATTGGCTTAAATCTTTGAAGATAAAAAATTTTACTATCGTTACAAAAGTCCCATTATCAATAGCAAGTACAGTTCATGTGAAAATCTATTAATTATTCATGATAGTCATATTATTCATTTTGTA
>JAJTWR010000251.1:0-100000 GCA_021613335.1 Whitmania pigra | reverse complement strand
TTATTTATTTATTTATTTATTTATTTATTTATTTATTTATTTATTTATTTATTTATTTATTTATTATTTATTTATTATTTGTTTATATGTTTATGTCTTTGTATTTTTAGTTTATTTTTTTGGGTTCGTTGAGTCCAGTCAACGACGAAGGGTTGATAAATTGTAGAGCAACGCGAGTTTTTAGAATTTACTCTTTGGAAAAGAAAGATTAAGTAAAAAAGATAATTTGATAGATTAATCATTCCTTGGAAGTTCCTGAAATTCAGACATATATCTAAAACGAAATTCGAAAGAAAGAGTGATGACGACGATGATGAAAATGATGATGATGATGATGATGATGATGATGATGATGATGATGATGATGATGATGATGATGATGATGATGATGATGATGATGATGATGATGATGATGATGATGGATGATGATGATGATGATGATGATGGTGATGGTGATGGTGATGGTGATGGTGATGGTGATGGTGATGGTGATGGTGATGGTGATGATGAGGATGAGGATGATAATGGTGATGACGATGACGATGATGATGATGGTGTTGTATTAGCTGTACAGTCGCCACCTCGCTACTATTCCACTCTCGCTATTATACCACTTTTTCTCGGTCCGACAAAATTCAATACAAAAAAATTTATTATGCCATCCCCTACTCTCGCTACTATGCCACTATTGTGTGACTGTTAAAAGACACGAGTCGTGAAAAAGTCTGTATTTCTGCGCAATGTTCGATTATTTATAATAATCTAATGAATGTACATATAAATTTACACATCACTAAACTAAATTAATTTTATTTTATTTTTAAAAATTAGACAAATCTAGACGGTTGTTATTCTTTGATTGGTTCTAGAACCTATCCCTTTTCAATCAGTAGTTCTTATGTTTTTATTCTTCAAATTCATCCCATAATGTCAGCTCAGAAAAGCAAGCGAACCGACTTTACGCTGAAGGAAAAAAAGGCGTTTTTATTTGAGGAAGTAAGACTGCTTTTACAAACCCTCGCTATTATGCCACTCTCGATACTATGCCACTTTTGCTCGGTCCCGACAGGTGGCATAGTAACGAGATTTGACTGTATTAGATGTTGATGTATTAGGTGTTGCAATCGATTGAAAATAATGAAACATAGGAATAATGTTTTTTATTGAAAGATTTTATTTCTGAAACATATTTTAAAATGGATATTCTGCTATTGTTTGTTTTTGTTCGCGATGGAGACACATGCTATTGAATTTCAAATAATTCACAGATTCAATTATATAAAAACACGAAATCGACGAATATGAGTTACCGGAAGCAACTGAGATGGAAATAATTATTATTTGTACTATGATATTTAATTATTAATTATTATATTATTATTAATTAATTTATTTATTATTATTATATTATTATAAATGTTATTAATATTGTTATTAGTATTGTAATTAGTATTCGAGATTAAATTATTACAGAGTTAATTACATAATTCTATTTTTAGAGAGATTTATTAAACAAAATATTCAAACAGAGTTATAAAACACGCTTAATTATACGCATAGTTATAACTTAAGGCGTAAAAAAAGTCAGCCCGATGGGATGTACTCCCGCTGATGAGCTTCTGTTCCAATGACAAACATTTTAATCCGATTATCACCAACGCCCCCAAATTAAGGAATCGTCCAGAAGTTCAAAAATAAGGTGGCAGATCCAAAACACAAGAAATCTGATGCACGTCAAAAAAGCCACATAAGATGATTTTACTTAGAATATAATATTTGTAAGTAGGCTTGAAAATAGATATGAACTTAGAGGAAGTAATGGTGATAGGAATCTGGGAAAAATATGCATGGGCCAGAGCACTTCAATGGAAAATTTTTGAGTGTGGTTCGAGAAACTTCAGATCTATATTTGTAGACGGACCGCGAACAATATGAGTGAATATCGGATGAATACGATACGAAGAGAGTGTTTTTGAGATATGTGAAGACATTTTAGTCTTATATTTAAATATTTTGCCAACGTTCAAAATTTGTATCGGAAGACATTAACAATCAAGCATCATACATTCATAAAACTTATCAAAAAGCCAAACAGTTATATATTCATCTTGCAATAAACTTTAACCTTTGCGTGTTCCCTTTTACCTTTAAAGTTTGCGTGGCAGGTCAATGCGTTCAATGGGCAAGGTTGATGAAAACGACCACGATGATGATGATGACGGCGATGATGAGGGTCATCCTCATGACGATGGTGATGTAATCAAAGATTAGGAGCATTCTTCTCCGGGGACATCACAAATTATGCACCAAGATGTTTCAATAAAGGTGATGTTAAATCAGAGTTAAACTTGAGACTTAAGAATTCGCACCTAAGCTATTTGATGACGGCGATGATGATGATGGTCTTGACATCTGTAACATTAATGAAAGAGAATGTTCGCGTCTTTGAGGAAAATAAAAACGATTGAAAAAGTTCAGTTCACTTCTTAGAGGAAATTGAAATAAAACATTTGAATTATTGGAATGGACTCTGGATAATTTGATGATGATGATGATGATGGTGGTGATGACGACGACAATTTTGATGGCAGGAAACGCTCAGGAAATGAAAGTCGAGTCTTGAAAAAGTTTCGTCTTTTTTCATTAGTTCCTTATTTTAACTTTAATATTTTCACTTTTGTTCATTTATTCCTTATTTTAACTTTAATATTTTTACTATTTTTTTCATTTATTCCTTATTTTAACTTCAGTATTTTCACTTTTTTTGATTAACACTTCTTAATTTCGCTTGAAACGGAAGGAGCAGTTGAAAAATATGATTCCGCGAATGTTGCGCACTCGACAATTGCTTACATGGACTATTGCGCAACATGGCATGAGAAATATAGCATGTCGTCATTGAAAATTGCCGACTTGAAGAATTGAACCTAACGACATCCGATCGCTCCTCCCACTGTTGGCCACATCAGTCATTCGCAAATAGGAAACCATACGCAGTTTAACAACAGGTAACCCTTCCCAATCCACGTCACCTAATAGGTGGATGTGATGGTTTTTTAACGACATGATGCGTTCTGCTGACCTCAATAACAGTTGAATACGAGACACGTCTGCGGAGTTACTCTTTGCAATTAACCCAATCATTCATTCATTCTATTCCCATTCCATCCAGGGAATACTTTAACTAGTGTGGCCTGCCAGTACGTATGGTTATTTTGCGATTTAATAAATAATTAAAACAAAATGAATAACAAACTATTTAATCTCCTCCTGAGGCTTCTCTGTCAATAAACCCACGTTTGTCTGAGCAGACTTCAGTACTTGAACAATTTATCCATTTTCAAATTCTTTCTCTACTCAATTCATTCCTTAGTTCGTTCATCAAATCACTCCCCAATTCACTCCTCAATTCACTAAACAATTCAATTCAAAATTCTTTTCGACACTCCATCATTATTTCAATCCTTCACTCTTTATATCTTGTTCTCGGGATCAGCTTTCCTGTCTGGTACAATTGAGGATAACCATGACTCCTTCGAGACTCGAGTCGTGCCTGAGGAGACGTTTTCCACGTTTGCAACTCCAGGTGACCCTCACTTACTGGCGACAGAATAGGCATCCTCTGCGTCTGAGGTCTGTTTGGACGTTATTCAATCGATACGCCATGATGATGATGATGATGATGACGGTGGTGGTGGTGGTGGTGGTTATGATGACGATGACCATGACGACGATGGTTATGATTTAAAGATACAGGTGTGATCAACTATGTGGAAAAAGAAACTTCAAACCGTCACTTTGAGGTCAAACTCAAAACCTTTTGACCGAGTTACGTTTCAGTTCTCATGAATAATGGAGGAAGTCAGCCAATTATGCAAAACCAATGGCAGTGGTTTTTTTTTTAAAAGTAATTAGTTATTATTTTTGTTTTTCGAAAATTAGCTTTGGACAGCCGGCAGTTAGTTTTGATGATAATAATAATAATAATAATAAGAATAATAATAATATATTATTAATAATTGTAATAAAAATTATTATTATTATATAATATTAATGTTATAATATATTTATTAATAATTTAATAATAATAATTGTTATTATTTTAATTATAATATTAATATTTTTAATAATAATACTAATATATATTATATATTATATTATAATAATATATATTATTTTTTATATATATTATTTTTTATATATATTATTTTTTATATATTATTATTATTATAGTATTATAATAATTATTATTATTATTATTATTATTATTATTATTATTATTATTATATAATATTAATGTTATAATATATTTATTAATAATTTAATAATAATAATTGTTATTATTTTAATTATAATATTAGTATTTTTAATAATAATACTAATATATATTATATATTATATTATAATAATATATATTATTTTTTATATATTATTATTATTATAGTATTATAATAATTATTAATTATAATAATTAAAATAATAATAATAATATAATAATAATAATAATAATAATATAATAATAATAATATAATAATAATAATAAATAATAATAATAATAATAAAATAATAACAATAATAATTTAATATTTTCTTAAAATTAAATTTTATAAATTATAAATGAATTGTCATTTAAAATAAAATATTTTTAATCCTCAAGGTTTCTTTTAAATGCTTTTTTAAAAAGTAACGTAGGATTTGTTCACAAACATGTTTTCCAGGTTTCCAAGGAAATTAATCCTGGATGCTGTAAAGAAACGAGATCATTAATCTCCTCGCTGCAGTAGCATGTCGTCACAGGATACCATGACAAGAGTGAACCTCATTAAGTACTGAATCGTTATGAAAATGGGTGTCTTTGAAACATTAAGGGAGTGGGAGCTGTGCACCAGAAGGTTTGATGGAAAAGGGACCTCACTCCGATCAATCAAATAGTGCGCGCATTAAGGATGAAGAGATTTTCAATCAGTGAAGTAAGAGAAAAGTGTCTAAACATAATCGACATTATTATTATTACTATTAAAATAATATTAATGGATATTATTATCATGACTGTTAAAATAATATTAATAAATATTATTATTACTATTAAAATAATATGAATCGAAGCAGTCCCGCGAGTCATCGGACAATTAGTTATTCCCGCTAAGACGCGGATTTGGACACGAGACAGTTAAATAATGCAAATGGCTCATTGAAGATGTGATGACGACGACGATGATGATGATGGTGATGATGATGATGATGATGATAACGATTGAGGGGATGAGGAAGACGGAGTATTTTATTTCAGCTCCGATGTTTCAATCATTCCAGAGCCAATAATATCGCATCGTCGAACTGCAATCGCCGTCGAAATTCGACTCAAACGTTTCATACTATTTTTATTGCAACACTTTTGTTTTTTACACAATTTGTCATCATCGTCATTTATTATTATTATTATTATATTTCTACTTTCAATTAATTAATAATTTATATTAAAAAAATAAACAAAATAAAGCACTTCCTCGCCAGCTAGAGACCATCGGAGATGAATATTCGATAACTTCCAAGCCATTCCCATCTCATGAATATTCACTTAGCTCCTAACGAATATTTGTAGCTCTTAACGAATATTTTTAGCTCCTAATCACCTGACGGGACGAAAGACGAAAAGGATTCCGCTTTTTTAAAAGCCAGAGAAGTATGTTTAATCGTCACGGGCGGAATTACTTTTTGCAAATTGAAAGTTCCAAAGATGAAAGTTCAAAAGATCACAGTTCAAAAGGGCGGATATCACATTGAGTTAATTGCGCGGGCAGATAAGCAGGGGAGTCCATTTTGATTTCAAATGATTAAAAAAAAGCTGTATGATTTCTATTATTTAAATTAGCATTTTAAAAGTAAAATTACTATTTAATATAATACATTAATTTTATTAAATCATAATTTATTACATTATTAATTTATCATGGGTAGAATGGACTAACGACCGAAGAGAAAGGTAAAATTCAAGAATGCAATGCATATATAACATATGAATAGAATAAATAAAGTTATAATGTTTCAGTCGAACCCGGTTATGACGCCTAGGGGTTTGCCAAAAAGCGTCGGATAACCTATGATCGAGATAACCGAAAATCAATATGGCGACTGTATATTAACATGTGCTTGCAATTTCTTTATGTACATAATGTGCGTTCATAAATAAGAATGTACATGCAGATGATTTTGTTATTTTTTACAAAACATCAATTGATATTGGATATTGATAACAGCAATATGTATGTACGTGCTTGCTAACAACAAAAGACGTGTGAATCAACTAACAGCAACAAGTTACTGTAAATATGCAATAAGAAGTTTCAATTGAATATTTTCTGATAAATTTAACAGAGGTATATCTTCCCTCAGTGCTCACCAGCAAAGAAAAACATGAGATTTACGGTGGCTTGCAAAGGGGTTGCAGGGATGCGACGGCTCCGGGCATCCAGCTGATTGAAAAGCTAGGCGGTTGGCATTGACCCAGTCGCATCTTTTACGCTTGCATCGACGTATTACATATATATTTAATTTGAATAAAGTTTTTATGTTATGTTTTCCATACAGACTATACTGTGATTAGTAATAGTAGCCTAACTTCCTATGCGCAAATTACAAAATCTACAACTCGGTTTCCGATCGTCAAAAAAGGCTAAATACGGCAATGAGCAATTGCCTCCCAATTGAATGAATTAGGGAAAGAACAATTTAGAGGCATCCAATCAAAGTGTTGGCCCAGGGCATCGGAGAACCTCTGCACGCCACTGCATTTGTGCAACAGAAAATGTGAAAAGTCACAAACAAGTTAAAAAGGAACTAGTCGTACATATTTTCCAAAGTTCTGACCGCAATTACTGCTTTGTGTCCAACTGATCTCATGACAGCGGGCGAGGCGGTCGTGAACTCGGCACGTTATCACCGCAAGCAGGAATGCTATCTACTCGGCCATCCTATAAGAGGCCGGCATAATTATTGGGCGCCAAATAAAATAATTTCTTCTAAAACGTATCTTAAACTTACATGCAAGGTTAAGGATAATATTTTATCAAAAACATGTTTTTAAAAAATATTAGAAAAATTAAATTTTGGTCCCATGTCTGCCCAAAAAGAAAAAGAAATTACAAAAACAAGTAAAAATAAATAAGTTCACAAGACATCTTATGGCAACATTAATAGCTTTATTAAACTGCTGGCTAATAATAACTCTAGAAGTTAATATCTTTCTCAGAACAATTTCTATTAATCATTCCTGTCTTGTAAGTTGGAAAAATTTCGTGGAAAAGAAGACGCGATGGATGGACACGTTAAATCATATAATTTTGAATTTAAATTACTTAATTGTTAATTTGTCTTTATTTTAAGGCCTTCCATTCTCGGGTTTAAAAAAGTTCTCATCATCTAATTATCCATCAGTAGCATTTTAGAACAATTTAAAGATGCCATTACTTTGAGTGACTTTAATGTCTGGAATATCGGAACAAAAACCAAACAAAGATTGAAACTAATTGCATTAATTAGTTCATTAATTAATGGACGACTATTTGAAAGTTTCTATAAATTCATTTCGAGGTTTTCTGTAGAGCGCAGTTTCGCACCGAACGACCTGGCGCCACGTGATGCATCAAAGGATATTAATTTTTTACTGGATTAATTTCTGAAAAGTATAAACATTTATGCGATTTTTCACTAAACAAAAATTGACTAATTATGGGGAAAAATATATATAAAAAAATAGATATACAGCATTTCCGCCTTAATAATTACGTTCGTCAAAGCCATATTCTTATTCATCATCACAACTTGTTGTGGCCTGTTACGCACTAACAAACAAAATACCTTTAAAAAGAGCAGGAAACAAACAAACAAAAAATAGAATTAAATAAAAAAATATAATAAAATATAATTTAAAAAAAATACACGAACATAGGTATGATCGACAGGGAGAAATGTTCTCAGCAGGGTTAAAGATGGCAAAGTTCTAAATGTCAAGAGACTACTAAAGAAAGAATGGAGACAGCGAATAGTGTTTCGGTTCCAGAATGTGGGATTTCTACTTTATGGAGGAAAACAAAAAATCTTTGAAATCACAACCTGATATTTGGTCTCCGTCTTGAATATGTAAACTTTTCATTTTATTGTATTTTTTAAATATTAATTTTTATTTGTTCAACAATTATCCAACTGTCACATTTTATTATAAAACATTTTTTATATTTTCCTGCTCAAAGCCTTTGAACTGTGCATGACATATAGCCACGACTCACAAAATCATATTGCTTACACTCAAGTAGAATCTAAATTTCCAGGGAGATGTTGCTTGTCAATCGATAATTTATATTAAATACCAATTTAAAAAGTCCATATAAAGTGAGGAAGTAGCCGGAATCCTAATAATATATTAGACGATAAATATTACACTCGATCAAATTCCCTGATACAAATTAAACTCAAAACGGTCATAAAAGCATTCAAACCACTAATTTCGAATTAACTTTGGAGTCAGTTATCGGCATTCAACTCACAAAAAAAATTTTTTTAATTACATTTAATTATTTTTTTGCCGGGCTGTTTTGACGGGTCGCCTAGTCAGGTAATATGTTAAAGTCAGTTAAGACCATAACTATTCAGATATCATTTACGTAACACCTAATCACGTCATGCATCAATTTAGAATTCTGCATTCAGAGTGTGCCGTATAATCGGTAATCGGATACCATTATTACATTTGCTAAGCTTTATTTTTTAATCATAATTAGGCAGATATTCATATTCAGGTAACGTATACTCTACACTAATTCAATATTCACCTTATACTATAACCTTAAAACAGGTACTCCTAAGGCCGCCGATAGAAATTTCCGGCCACTAGACAGAACAACAGTGAGTCTCCGGGCTACGGCAATTTAGTAATGGAACAGAAAACAAAGGTTTAAATCCCCACAAAGGCTGTCCCCACAATATTTGGCCACTTACACCTTGATGGGTGACTGAGTCTTCTGATTATGGATTGTCACTAAAAGTGCTTTCATTTAAATCTAAAATATTTTTTATTGTCAACTTTTTTTTTCATTTATAAGATACTTAGAGTTTTTGAATGTAAAAACATTCTTGTTTTAAATTGTAATCTGAATGTTTTCTTTTGCAAATTCTACTTAATTGCATTTTTATTGTACAATGCTGAGATGCTTTATGGACATTGCTTTAGTGCTTTAGTCAATTTAATATCATATATTATTATTATTATTATTATGATTATTATTTTATTATTATTATTATTATTATTATTAATTATTATTATGATTATTATTATTATTATTATTATTATTATTATTAGTATTATTATTATTATATTATTATTATTATTATTGATTATTATTATTATTATTATTATTATTATTATTATTATTATTATTATTATTATTATATTATTATTATTATTATTATTATTATTATTATATTATTATTAATTATTATTATTATTATTATTATTATTTTATTATTATTATTATTATTATATTAGTTATTATTATATTATTCTTATTATTATTATTATTATGATTATTATTATTATTATTATTATTATTATTATTATTATTATTTATTATTATTATTATGATTATTATTATTATTCTATTATTATTATTATTATTATTTATTATTATTATTCTTTCTTATTATTATTATTATTATTATTATTCTTATTATTCTTATCTTCTATCATTATTCGCTTATTATCATTATTATCATTATTATCATTATATCATTATTATTATATTATTTATCATTATTATTATTCTTATAATTATCATTGTCATTATTATTATTTTATTATTATTATCATTATTATCAATTATCATTGTCATTATCATTATCATTGTCATTGTCATTGTCATTGTCATTGTCATTGTCATTGTCATTGTCATTGTCATTGTCATTGTCATTGTCATTGTCATTGTCATTGTCATGGTCATTGTCATTGTCATTGTCATTGTCATTGTCATTATGTCATTGTCATTGTCATTGTCATTGTCATTGTCATTGTCATTGTCATTGTCATTGTCATTGTCATTGTCATTGTCATTGTCATTGTCATTGTCATTGTCATTGTCATTGTCATTGTCATTGTCATTGTCATTGTCATTGTCATTGTCATTGTCATTGTCATTGTCATTGTCATTGTCATTGTCATTGTCATTGTCATTGTCATTGTCATTGTCATTGTCATTGTCATTGTCATTGTCATTGTCATTGTCATTGTCATTGTCATTGTCATTGTCATTGTCATTGTCATTGTCATTGTCATTGTCATTGTCATTGTCATTGTCATTGTCATTGTCATTGTCATTGTCATTGTCATTGTCATTGTCATTGTCATTGTCATTGTCATTGTCATTGTCATTGTCATTGTCATTGTCATTGTCATGGTCATTGTCATTGTCATTGTCATTGTCATTGTCATTGTCATTGTCATTGTCATTGTCATTGTCATTGTCATTGTCATTGTCATTGTCATTGTCATTGTCATTGTCATTGTCATTATCATTATCATTATCATTATCATTTTATTATCATTATCAATATCATTATCATTATCATTATTATTATCATTATTATTATCATTATCATTATCATTATCATTGTTGTCATTGTCATTGTCATTGTCATTGTCATTGTCATTGTCATTGTCATTGTCATTGTCATTGTCATTGTCATTGTCATTGTCATGTCATTGTCATTGTCATTGTCATTGTCATTGTCATTGTCATTGTCATTGTCATTGTCATTGTCAATTGTCATTGTCATTGTCATTGTCATTGTCATTGTCATTGTCATTATCATTATCATTATCATTATCATTATCATTATCATTAATCATTATCATTATCATTATCATTATCATTATCATTATCATTATCATTATCATTATCATTATTATTATTATTATTATTATTATTATATATTATTATTATTATATTAGTATTATTATTATTATGATTATTATTATTATTATTATATTATTATTATTATTTTATTATTATTATTATTATTAGATTTGATTATAGTATTATTATTATTATTAATTATTATTATTAATGATATTATTATGTATTATTATTATTTATTATTATTATTATTATTATTATTATTAGTTATTAAAGTATTATTATTATTATTATTATTTGTATTATTATGAGTATTATTATTATTATATTATTTATTATTCTTCTTATTCTATTATTATTATTATTATTATGATTATGATTATTCTTTTATATTATTATTCCATTATATTATTAGTATTCTTATTATTATTATTATTCGTAGATTATTATTATTATTCTTATTATCTTAGTCTTCTATTATTCGTATTATTCTTCTTCTTATTCTTATTATTCTATCTTCTTATTCTTCTTATTCATTCTATCCTGCTTCTTCTTCTATTCTTCTTATTATTATTCTTATTCTTCTTCTTCTTCTTATTCTCTTCTTCTTCTTCTTCTTATTCTTCTTTTCTTAGTCTTCTTCTTCTTCTTCTTATTATCTTCTTCTTCTTCTTCTTCTTCTTATTCTTATTCTTCTTCTTCTTCTTCTTCTTCTTCTTCTTCTTCTTCTTCCTTCTTCTTCTTCTTCTTCTTCTTCTTCTTCTTATTCTTCTTCTTCTTATTCTTCTTCTTCTTTCTTCTTCTTCTTATTCTTCTTACTTCCTTCTTCTTCTTCTTCTTCTTCTTCTTCTTCTTCTTTCTTCTTCTTCTTCTTCTTCTTCTTCTTCTTCTTCTTCTTCCTTCTTCTTCTTCTTCCTTCTTCTTCTTCGTCTCTTCTTCTTCTTCTTCTTCTTCTTCTTCTTCTTCTTCTTCTTCTTCTTCTTCTTCTTCTTCTTTCTTCTTCTTCTTCTTCTTCTTCTTCTTCTTCTTCTTCTTCTTCTTTCTTCTTTCTTCTTCTTCTTCTTCTCTTCTTCTTCTTCGTCTTCTTCCTTCTTCTTCTTCTTCTTCTTCTTCTTCTTCTTCTTCTTCTTCTTCTTCTTCTTCTTCTTCTGCTTCTTCTTCTTCTTCTTCTTCTTCTTCTTCTTCTTCTTCTTCTTCTTCCTTCTTCTTCTTCTTCTTCTTCTTCCTCTTCTTCTTCTTCGTCTTCTTCTTCTTCTTCTTCTTACTTCTTCTTCTTCTCTTCTTCTTCTTCTTCTTTCTACTTCTTCTTCTATCTTCTTCTTCTTCTTCTTCTTCTTCTTCTTCTTCTTCTTCTTCTTCTTCTTCTTCTTCCTTCTTCTTCTTCTTCTTCTTCTTCTTCTTCTTCTTCTTCTTCTTTCTTCTTCTTCTTCTTTCTTCTTCTTCTTCTCTTCTTCTTCTTCGTCTTCTTCTTCTCTTCGTCTTCTTCTTACTTCTTCTCTTCCTCTTCTTTTCTTACTTCTTCTTCTTACTTCTGCTTCTTATTCTTCTTCTAATCTTCTTCTTCTTCTTCTTCTGTCTTCTTCTTCTTCTTTCTTCTTCTTCTTCTCTTCCTTCTTCTTCTTCAGTCCTTCTTCTTCTTCATTCTTCTTCTCGCTTCTATACTTCTTACTTCTTCTTCTTCTTCTTCTTCATTCTTCGTCTTCTTCTTCTTCTTCTTCTTATTCTTCTCCTCTTCTTCCTTCTTTCTTACTTCTTCTTCTTCTTCTTCTTCTTCTTTCTTCTTCTCTTTCTTCTCTTCTTCTTCTTCTTCTTCTTCTTCTTCTTCTTCTTTCTTCTTCTGCTTCTTCTTCTTCTTCTTCTTCTTCTTCTTCTTCTCTTCTTCTTTTTTCTTCTTCTTTATTCTTCTTCTTCTTCTTCTTCTTCTGCGTCCCTGGTGTGGCTTGGGGGCCTGCTGCCCCGTCGCCCCGCGCGGATGTTCGCCCCCCCGAGGTCGCGCCCCGCCCCCCCTGCTCCGCCCGCCATAGCCCGAAAACAATAACCAAGGAGGTAACAGGACATTTCTCGTGACCAAGACAAGACCAACCAAGAGAGAATTGAGAACTCAAGATCGACAGAAACAAAGAAGAAACTTCAAACCCTGATGAAAAGAACCCAACGAAGGGTGCACAGTCGTTTCTCAATGAGGATTATGGAGAAGAACAGAAACCATTTCCTCACGATAAGTTGGTCGAGTATTGGCGACAGGTGTTTTCTAGTGAATCGGTCAGAGATGAAAGACCCGTGGCACCAGTAACGGGACCATGTTATGATTTGGAGGCTCCAATAACATGCGGAGAGGTCAAAATAGCTTTGAAGGGTTTGAAAGATGCCGCTCCAGGACTGGATGGAATGAAGAAGAAACATCTCGAAGGGATTAAATTTATTGATTGCGCTGTTCACATGACGTTATGGATGTTTGTTGGTCTACCTCCATCTCCATTCAATGAGGGAATCGTCAGTTGCATTCCGAAAGTCAAAGAGCCATCCGCCCCGAATGAATTTAGGCCCATAACTGTCAGTCCCATCATGAGCCGATTATTTCATCGGATAATCAACAAAAGAATGCTGCAGTTTTGGCCAATATCTGCTCGACAAAAAGCGTTCAGAAACGGTGATGGTCTCGGTGATAACGTATGGTTTGTCAAAGCACTAATCGATAAAAAAAGACAGGAAAGGAAAAAATTGAACATGACCTTTGTAGACGTGGCAAAGGCTTTCGATTCAGTGAGCCATCATTCCATCCTGATAGCCGTTCGGCGCCTCGGCACCCCCCCAATGCTGACCAAATACCTGACGAGTTTGTACAGCAACAGCAAAGTTTACATGAAAATGGAGAACGGACTCAGTGAGGCAATTCCGGTTGGTAGAGGAGTGAGACAGGGAGACCCAATGTCTCCTATGCTCTTCAACGCGGTCGTTGACATGTTCATGAGCAACATGGACAGTTCTATCGGCGTCACCGCAGGATCCGGGTCACAGAAGTGTAATTATGTTGCCTTCGCAGATGATCTCCTTCTGCTGTCCGCAACCGACATTGGAATGCAAATGATGCTGAGACAACTGGAGACAGAAATGGCTAAAGTCGGTCTCATCATGAATCCAGGAAAATGTGCCTCGATGAGAACCGAAATTATCAGCAAACGCAAGCAGTGGATAGTTAATCCCACACCTTACTTGAAACTGCAGGAAAGGGAAATCAAGGCTCTCAGCATCACAGACACCTACAAATATCTCGGTGTTGAAATAGGACCACGTATGAAATATTCCTCGTTGGGCGAAAGAATTCAGAAGGGTCTTCACTCCATTTCGCGTGCTCCACTCAAGTCTTGTCAGAGATTATTCATTCTGAAGAAGCACTTGTTGTCAAGTCTAGTTCACAGGCTCACCTTTGACAAAATTTCCCTTAAGGCCCTCAAATCGGCCGACGTTGCAATCAGAGGTGCAGTAAGAAGATGGCTGCGATTGCCAAAAGACACAGTGAATGCGTTTTTACATGCCCCCGTCAGGTTTGGGGGTCTGGGGGTTCTCCAGCTGAAAAGTTGGATTCCGAATGTCAGGATCCAAAGAATGACCAAAGTTATACAACAAGCAAAGCGTAACGAAGACGAATTCCTTACGGAATTGTTGCATCACAACACAACTGTTATGAGCGAAGTGAGAAGATTCGGGAAACCTCAGCCGAACAAGGGGACTGCGGAGTCATCAAATCTCCGACAAGTGATTGCTGCGGAGCAACTCTATCAAACAGTGGATGGTTACGGCCTAAGGTCCTTTATGAGTGCTGTTGTTCCCAGCGAATGGCTGGTTGATGGTATTGACAGGATGCCAACCCAGAAGTTCATGCAATGCGTGAGGGTTCGTGCTGCGGTCCTTCATAACAAACTGCGATCGGCAAGAAAAAATCCAATGGCCAACACCACTTGCGATGCCGGCTGTGAAGAGGTCGAGTCTCTGGGCCACATTATTCAGAACTGCCACAGAACCAACGGTCCGCGCCACGCAAGGCACGACGCCATAGTGAGATGCTTAGAGCAGATTGAAGGAGAAGGGATACGCAACGAAATTGGAACCCAGAATCCCAACGGTATAGGAACGAGAATTCCAGATCTTTGCGCTTGGAATAAGACAGAATACATCGTTTGCGATGTGGCGATTATTAAAGATACAATGGGACTAGACCGATGGCATGAAATTCAAGGTGAACAAATATGACAAACCTGATATTCGAGATGGATGGAGCAAAACAATCCGATTGCCAAGTGGATAAAACAGAAGGCTGATCATAATAAATATAAAGATATAATAATAATAATAATAATAATAATAAATAATAATAATACTAATAATAATAATAATAATAATAATAAGAATAATAATAATAATAATAATAATAATAATCATAATAATAATAATAATAATAATAAGAAAATAATAATAATAATAATAATAATAATAATAATAATAATAATAATAAGAATAATAATAATAATAATAATAATAATAATAATAATAATAATAATAATAATAATAATAATAATATAATAATAATAATAATAATAATAATATAATAATAATAATAATAATATATAATAATAATAATAATAATAATAATAATAATAATTAATAATAATAATATATAATAATAATAAACTTAATAATAATAATAATAATAATATAATAATAATAATAAATAATAATAATAATAATAAAAATAATAATAATAATAATAATAATAATAATAATAATAATAATAATACTAATAATAATAATATATAATCGTTATCGCTCAGCTGAATTGTTTTCGTGCTGAGAAATCCGAGTGATTCTTGCTTAATATTCGATAAATTTGCGTACAATTTGTTGAAATAAGCATTAATTGATTATCCTAACGGATATTTACTTTCTCGGTTAGTTTAGTTACGTATATTTCAAGAACAATGGCCGAAGGTGTTCGGACCAGAAGAGACGTTAAGTTTGAGGTTGAAATTGCATCGAAACTAGGGCTACATTTGTGCGAAAAGTGCTGCAAAGAAAATGTGGATCAAATTAAAAGACTAGCTAGCTCCACGAAGTTGGAAGAAACTACAGAGATGATTTTGAGTGACATACACGATTTGACAACCGAAGTAAAAAAAATCACCAGTGAAAGAACAGAAAGAGAAGACAAATTAAATGGACAATTGACAGAATGGAAAAATAAATTAGAAAAGATGAGCGCTGAATTTTTGGAGTTGAAGCAAAAATTTGACAGCTTTGTGAATTCAAACACAGAGAAAGAAATCAAATGGTCCAATGGATTTGACCAATTAAGTACTAAAGTTGAAAGTTTAAAAGTCCCAGACATAACAGACAAAGAATTAACAAAAAGATGGTCTGACTTATTCAGGGAGAATGTTGCTGAAATTAAAGATGATGAAAAACTGTGCAAAGGACAGTAACTGATGCAAAACAATCAATGGACATTACAGCAGACAGAAGCTCTAGAAGGAACAATTTAGTTATTTATAACTTGCCAGAGGATGAAAAAGAGGCCAAGAATAAAGATAAAGATTGCCTTGTTGAATTGGCTAAAGAGTTTGGCCTGGAGTTTGATTACAATAGAGATGTTTCCTCCATGGCTAGAATGGGTAGGAAAAGTGAAGACAGAAACAGATGCAGACCACTGATGGTCAAGTTTTATAGTTACACAACAAAGAATATGATTCTTGAAAGTTGTTACAAACTCAAAAAGATGCAGAAGTTTAAATCATTAATTGTAAGCCATGACCTCTCCAAAGAAGATAGGGAGCAGTGTAGAATACTGATAAAAAAGGCTAAGCAGGAAAAAGAAAAATCAGGTGAGGTTGAAAAGTTTATTTACAAAGTCAGAGGAGATCCAGGGTCCTTCTATGTTGTCACAGTTAGAAGGCCAAATTTTTTGTAATGAAAGAGTCAAAAGCAAATAGTGAAATGAAAAGAGACAGCAAGATAAATACAACACCCTGTGCTAGCATCTCACAGAACAGAAGACAGAAATGGACAAAAGAACAATATAAAGAAATTATCTGGGCATATCATTACGCTATAAAGACTGGAAACGAAGGAGTAACTTCGGATACATATAAAATATGGAGAGAAAGAAACCCTGACATCTTCCCAGGAATGAATGCAAAAAATCTGAGTAACCAAAGGCGGTTCATTATAAAAGAAAACAGACTCACAGCATCAGAGATAGAAGAAATCGTTTCTGATATTGAGTCCAAGATCTTGAATAACAATGTTGGTGCTGAGGATAATTCAACAAGGTACCTGAGAGCTGATGTGCAAATGGTTGATACAGTTGAAAGTAACAATGCTGAACAATCAGGTATGGAAGAATTGTTGGATATGGAAAATAAAATTACTGCACGCTTGAATGAGATCAAAAAGTATGAAATCTGTGATAGAAAATGCCTAAGCAAAATCAAAAACATAAAACGGACTACCAAAAAAATAGAATTAGCAAATAAAGTCCTTAGCAAACTTGCAGCTGAAAAAAGCTTGAATATCACAGAAATAAATGAACTAATGTATGCCACAGCTGCAGTGATTGCAGATGTGAAAACTGAACAACCAAAAATTCAGGTGAGAGGCACGGGATGGAGAGAAAGAATCCAAAAAGTGATCAATGAATGTAGAAAAGACCTGTCATACATAAAGGAATTTAAACAAAGGAAATCTGATAAAAAAAGTAAAGTTGAAGCCAGGATGAAAGTATTATTAGATAAAGCATCATTGTCAAAAAATCAAATTGATGAGTTAGAACAAAATATAAAGATGAAACTACAAGCCAAGGCCCAGAGACTACGAAGATATACTAAAAGAAGTGAACAGTATCAACAAAACAAAACATTTAAAAATGATGCCAAAAGATTTTATAGAGAAATGACTTCAAACCAAATTAAAGTTACTGACCCACCTGACAAGGAAGGAATTGAAAAGTTCTGGAAAGGAATATTAGAAAAAGAAGTTAGCCATAACTCCGAAGCAAATTGGATTAGTGATGAAGAAGCACTATACAATGAAATAAATCAACTTGAATGGAAAGAACTTGAAATAAATGAATTGACAACAGTGATCAAATTCTCTCACAACTGGAAGGCACCAGGAATTGATAAAGTTCATAACTTTTGGTTAAAGTACCTGACATCACTACACAAACAGTTGTTATGGGCATTTAACAAGATATTGAAAGAACCAGACAACATGCCTGGATGGATGACGGAAGGAACTGCATATTTAATACCAAAATCCAGAGAAACCAGAAATCCCAAAAATTATAGGCCCATAGCATGCTTGCCGACTACATATAAAATATTGACAGGAATCCTATGCAACCGAATATACAGTCATCTCCAAAATAATCAGATATTGCCAGAAGAACAAAAAGGTTGCAGAAAAGGAAGCAGAGGATGTAAAGACAGTTTAATGATTAGTCAAATGATTATGCAGAAGACAAAAAAAGGCAAACACGATTTAAATGTTGCATGGATCGATTACAAAAAGGCGTTTGACAGTGTCCCCCATACCTGGATTACCCATGTTATGCGCATATACAAAGTTTCTGATGTCATCAGAAGATTTATGGAAAAATCTATGTTGCAGTGGCGCCTGACCTTGATATTGTATCATGAGGGAGGATATATAAAAACAGATAAAATCTCTATTAGAAGAGGCATATATCAGGGAGATTCGCTGTCACCGTTGATATTCTGTATGGCTATGATCCCGCTATCGAGACGTCTTAATGCCGCAAAAATTGGCTACAAACAAGGAAAAGAAGAAATCAGTCATCTATTCTATATGGACGATCTAAAGATATTTGCCAAAGATCACGAAAGTATGGAAAAGTGCATTAAAATTGTTGAGGAATTTAGTGAAGATATACGAATGGAATTTGGAATTGAAAAATGCGCAACTACTGAAATAAAAAAGGGCAAAGCTGCAAATGGGAAGGACATAAATATCAAAGAGGGAATTGTCATCCGATCATTAAAAACGGAGGAGTTCTATAAATATCTCGGCATGGATGAGAAAAGCGGCATAAAGGACAAGGATATGAAAGAGAAAGTGAAAAGGGAATATTTCTATCGTGTGAAGAAAATATTGAAAACTCAACTAAGTTCCAGAAACAAAATTATGGCTATTAATAGTCTTGCCACACCAGTCATGACATATAGTTTTGGAATTTTACCGTGGCTTAAAAGTGAAATAGATAAACTTGACAGGAAAACAAGAAAAGTATTAACAATAAATGGAATGCATCACCCGAGAGCGGACGTAGACAGACTGTATGTCAAACGAAAGGAAGGAGGAAGAGGCTTGCTCGAACTGCAATCTCTTTATCGGCAAAGTATACTGAGCCTTGCAGTATATTTGCAGACAGAAAATAGCAGACTGATCCAAAGTGTGAAAAAGTGGGATGACGTCAAAAAGAAATATTCATTGCAAAAGGAAGCCGATAAAATCAGGACAAAATACAAACTAACAAATTTATCTGAAAATGGAAATCTTGTGTGTGAACTCAAAACAAAAATAGAAAATGAAAGGATCTCCAAAATAACATCCAAACCACTCCACGGCAGGTTCTTCAAACAGCTACAAGAAACACATATCAATAAAGAATTGACAGTAAAATGGCTAAACGATGGAAGAATGAAGGGAGAAACAGAAAGTCTTTTGATTGCTGCACAAGATCAAGCCCTGAATACAAGATTTCACCAACGACATATTCTCCATCAGCCAGTTGCTAGTGTTTGCCGGTTATGCTTTAAAGCTGAAGAGCATATTAGTCACTTAGTGTCCGGGTGCGAGGCCCTAGCGGCAACGGAGTATTTGCAGAGGCATAACAGGGTGGCCGGGTATGTGCACTGGAGAATACTGATGCATCTTAAAGTACCAGTTGTTGAAAAATATTATCTGCACGAACCAGATAAAGTTGTAAAGACTGAAAATCAGGTGATCATGTGGGACCACGCGGTGACAACGGATAGAAAAGTTGTGGCCAACAGGCCTGATATAATAGTTCTGGATAACAAAAGGAAAGCGTGCTTAATAATAGATATAGCCATACCCGACGATGTGAACGTTTCAAAAAAAGAAACTGAAAAAAGATTGAAGTACCAAGACATAAAAATTGAAATTTCCAGAATGTGGCAAGTGAAAGCAAGAGTCATCGCGGTGGTGGTTGGGGCACTAGGGACAGTTTCAGACAATTTTAGGAAGGAAATTGAAAGCATAGAGGCGGGGCTTGTGGCGGAGGAGATTCAAAGTATTGCGTTGATGGGGGACAGCACGAATTTTACGAAAAGTTTTAGGATGAAGGAAATTTCTTTTTGTTTAGTTAAGAACAGCCATTGTTTTTTGTTTGTTTGTTTTTTTTCTGTATGATTGCCTAAGGTCTCTGGAAGAGACTTGGCATTTTTTTTGTCCCGGGACTCTCGAGATTTTTTTTGAATAAAAATAATAATAATAATAATAATAATAATAATAATAATAATAATAATAATAATAAAAATAATAATAATAATAATAATATAATAATAATAATAATAATAATAATAATAATAATAATTAATAATAAGAATAATAATAATAATAATAATAATAAGAAGACAATACTAATAATAAGAATAATAATATCGAATAAATAATTAATTTAATAATAATAATAATAATAATCATAATAATAGAATAATAATAATACTAATAATAATTAATAATAAATAATAATACAATAATAATAATAATAATAATAATAATAAATAATAATAATAATAATAATAATAATAATATAATAATAATAATAATAAAATAATAATAAAAAAAAAAAAAAAAAAAAAAAAATAATTAATAATCATAATAATAATACTAATAATAATAATAATCATAATAATAATAATAGTTACAATAGTACACAAAACAATAATACCACAATAATAAAAGTTTTACATGTCATTCAATCCATCCATCTACTCAAGGAGTATATAAAAGAAGGCATGCGCTTCAGAAGAAAAAGCTAAGTCGATCATGCTGTTAAAATTATAAACGAACAATTTATTAATTAATAAACTGTTATTATTTACTAATATTTATTAATATTGTCACCGAATCAAATATTTCATCATAAAATTTCTTGTTTACAATAAATAAGGAAAAGTATATGAAAACAATAATAACTTATTATTAATATCAAATTATTATTATATTATTATTATAATATCATTTGAAAATGAATGAGCCCTTAGTGAGTAATTATATAATCCTATAGTTTCTGAACAGTTGTAATATCAATTTGAGGTTCTGTGTTGAGTCTCCGAAATTACCTGAAGAGGTTGGGATTTCAATTATTTTGCAGATTAATTATGAAATGATGCGCTTAATAAATTATATCATAAAAGTGCAAATAATGGACATTTACTTCCAAAGTTTTTCAAATATTTTTTTTGATGTCTTATTAATATTACCAATATTACTAATATATGTCTTCTTTTTGCGTTAAAAAGTATGTGAAATAATTTATAATTTAATAATTTTATGTTTTACATAATGAGACCTGTATTTCATAAGTTATTAACTTTTATATTAAAGTCTTAATAAAAAAAATTTTTCTTGATATAATGACCAAGATGACAATGCTTATGATGATGATGACGACTGCGACATGTGACAATGATGATGACGTCTCCATGGCAAGAATAGTAGCCATGGCGACGGCTTATTCGACAACGGCAACATTAACACTTGATTCCCAGTGCAGTCATCCTCATCCTCAACAATAGCAACGATGTTCGCCATCTACAACGAACAACAAATCACGAATTCAACCAACAACAACGATACGTTTCGAATGTCTTTCCCCAGCAACTATTCGCTGAACGAGGACCAAACAGCTCTCGTCCAAGACCTCAATAACTCCGCCCTCTTTTACTTGGAGCAGGACAAGTTCGTTCCATTCATCAAGGGGATTCTGTGCCCCTTCTGGGCTTTCGTCACCCTCGTCACCAACACCATGGTGTGCGTGGTTCTGACTTCCAAGGTAGGAAACGCTTAAGGCTCTTTATCGACGTCATCATCGTGGTCGTCGACGCTTTCAACGTCGTCGTTTCCATCATCATCATCGCCAATGTCGTCGTCGTCGTCATCTGCTTTCAAGTTAGCTTAGAGGCTAGCGTTACAAGCAACAGTTGCTTAAAAGCAACAGTCGTTACGTGCCGCATTCGCAACTCGTTCAAGTTGAACTCTATAAATTGTAAATAATTAGATCATTATAAATCTATAATTCACTAATAATTATAAGTTATAAATCAAGTTAGAGCGTACTGTAATTCACCTATTAGTTGTAAATCACCTTAAATCGAGGTCAAAACCCTATTGTAGTACAATGTACAATGTATTGTAGTACAATGTACAATGTATTGCAGTACAATGTACAATGTACAATGTATTGTAGTACAATGTACAATGTACAATGTATTGTAGTACAATGTACAATGTACAATGTATTGTAGTACAATGTACAATGTACAATGTATTGTAGTACAATGTACAATGTATTGCAGTACAATGTACAATATATTGCAGTACAATGTACAATGTACAACGTATTGTAGTACAATGTACAATGTGTTGTAGTACAATGTACAATATATTGTAGTACAAGCTAAGAACCACATAAATAGCTCTCGATATGCGATGGCCGCAACAATATTATTCGTTAAGTTTTAAATGTTTTAAAGTTTTAAAAGTAAAAAAAAACATGCAAACAAAGGAAATGAAACTCATAAATTGAGAAAACATTTTATGGCGATTTCGCCGGGAATTCTATGTGTTTTTTTTTATTTCCTTGTTGAAAAATTTCCTTTTTTAGTTTTTAAACTTATTCTACCCTGGTGATGCACATCGTTTAATTTGAATTTTAAAAAAAATTCGTGTCTTTCTTAGGTTTAATTCTGTAAATTGAAATTAATAAAAATTTAAACAATATAAAAATAAATGTAATTATGTTTCTGTTGCAAAAATAAATACGAAATAATAATAAGGGTGGTTTCCTTATGGAATAAACTAGATAAGGAAACCATCCATGCGGACACAGTAGATAAATTCAAAATTAACTTAAGTAAATTCGGTTATTAGGATTAAAAAAAAGTGGTTATTACACAGATCCAGGTCTTCTTAACCACTATAAATAATTGTTATGTTATGTTATGAAATGTGAAAAATAAAGAAAACAAAACAATCGCCTTTTCGACAAACATAACTCGAACTTCCCGCGCTTGTTCCCGCTTCGGCACTTTGCTTTTAGGAACTTTCTGGCAAGTTCAACCGATTTCCGTCAACAATTTGTTATCTCCCCACATTCGCATCTAAGTCTGTTCAGTGGGTGGTTTAGGGGTGGTTGAGGAAGATTTTTTGAGTGAGTTGATGTGAGTATGAGTGAGTTTGGCAAATTTGTTTTTGTTTTTCATTTGTAGATTTTACGTTTCAAACTCAACGTCGAGGAAAAATAGAAGTTTGTTTTACTTCTGAAACAATTGAAATAAATCACGCGACAACTGATAACTCAAACGTACTTCACGAAAATCTCACGGGAACCATTCGAGCGTGACCGGACAATTCGTCGCAAAAAACGGACAATTCGTCCAATAGAAATATTAAAACTAAAAAAATTTTAAATTTATATCTTTTTAAATGGTTTCATTATTTTTAGATAAGTTATACATCATCACGCATCAAAAAATGAACTGAAATAATGATGAAAATCACACAAAAAACAATGATTTTAAATAAAAATAAAATAATCACACAAAAGATGTTATTTCGCGATTTATTATTTCACTGATTGCCTTATTACAACGCTGCAGCGGCGTCGAAATAAATGGATGATTTGCGAATTTGTGGTCCATGAATATAAGATAATAACCTTATAATCTTATTGTCTACGGTATTATATTTTACTTAATACTAATTCTTGACATAACTTTAAAGAAACATTACAATAATTAATAATATAATTATTCTAATGGTGAAAATATTAAACGCATTATACTAATAATTATATTGTCATATGGCACATTTTCATTAAAATACATTTATGTTAAATGCCTTTTTCCAATTGGTTTTCAGGCCCGTATTTAGGGGAGGTTCAAACCCCTCGAAATATCAAAAAAAAAATTTTAATTTTAAATTTCATTTATTTGTATAACATCATACATTTATAAAATCTTAAACCATCTTCATTTATAATTATTATTATTATTACAAGTTGATTTTGATTTTGAAAAATAACAAAATAAACCCCCCAAATCAATATCTGGCTATGGGCCTGATTGAATTGTCGGCGACGAACTGTCCTAGCACTCCATTTGAGAGACACACCACATAACCACATAACCAATTCGCTAAAAAAAGTCCACATTGAGACAAATTGTTTTTTTTTTAAATTAAAAGCGAAAAGAATTGCATGTTCCGGACAGTTTTGCTTTTCGACGCTTTGCGTGAGCTTGGATATTAGAATTAAAATTATTTTTATTATAGTTTTGTTATTATTTCGAATTTATTATTACAGTCACACCTTTCCTTACGAACTTTTCGGTTTTCGAAATTGGAGGTTTGCTTCGCCTTTCGAACTTTTTAAAAAAAAATTTCCGCTAAACTCTCCATGCACAGGTTACCATATATATATTTTATATATATATACATATATATATTAATATCAATTTTTTTAGCTGAAATTAATTTAATGGTCTTTTATCCGCAGAATTTTTAAAAGGTAGTCTAGGCACAAATTGTTATTATTATTATTATATATTATTATTATTATTATTATTATTATTATTATATTATTATTATTATTATTATATTATTATTATTATTATTATTATTATTATTATTATTATTATTATTATTATTATTATTATTATTATTATTATTATTATTATTATTATTATTATTATTATTATTATTATTATTATTATTATTATTATTATTATTATTATTATTATTATTATTATTATTATTATTATTATTATTATTATTATTATTATATTATTATTATTATTATTATTATTTTAGGAAATATTGCAAACACTGGTCTGTACATTGTGAAATATTACCTCGATCAAAATTTCATAAATTGCTGAACCTCATTGAACCCTATTTTCGTGGATTACGAAGATTTCTGCACAGATAAAAATTTACAAGCAAATATTTGCATCCGTTCTAATGTATGTGTACATAAATATAATTTAATATACTTAAATACAATTAAATACAACCACATTCTATATAGGTATTTCTGCCAATTGTAAACAGAGTTTCCGTGACGGACAGACATGTCTGGATTTCTTAAAGTTTTTTTTTTAATATTTAAAAAATTGAATTCATTAATATTATTAATAAATTAAATAGCATTATCAACATATTGTTTAATATTTATAACAGCTTCAAAGTTCATATTAATCCTAACAAATAATAGAAAATAAATCATAAATTTAAACCAGTCTTTGTCTCCTGAGATTTGGCAAAAACCTTTCATGTCGTGGCGGAAATTTTAGGATGCTGACAGAGATGACATTCTCACGGCGGATTCAGTGTGGGAAATAGCAGTACGTTGACGATGACGATGATGGTGATTGGTAAATTTATCTCTAGACTAGTCATGATGATGATGATGGTGATGATGGGTAAATTTATCTCTAGACGAGTAATGATGATGATGATGGTGATGATGGGTAAATTCTTCGTTGTGCTAATGAAAATACGAAAAAAATATTCGTCACATAAAAATCCTTAGAGGACAGCCGTGACAGGAGATGGAATGAGGATGATGACGAGGACAACGACGACGATAATAACAAAGAAGAGATGCTTAATTAAGACGAGACAATAATTTTTAATGTCGAAGAATTAAAAAAACTAAAAGAGGCCTTAACATTTTGAAACCAGTTTGGACACCAATACAACTAATTCATCACACGAAGTCAGAACAAAATTTCCTCCTCTTGAATTTAGTAGAGTTTGTTTGAGCAACTCGCACCTTGATAGTTTACTTGAGCGTCTGCTCAATAAAGGCGGCAAAATCTCTTTGGAAGTTTTTTATTGCCCCACCCATTTCTTTGGAATTGATTGGAATTGAACACATGTGCAGGCTGAAATTAATTTCAATATTTTAGTTTTTATTGTTTATAAGTTAATTTTAATATTATTTATGACATTATCTGATCAAGTAAAGATGAATTTGATATACAATGATTAATTTGATAATTGCAATTTATTTTTAATAAAATATTAATTGACGATGACTCTTGACGATGACGATGACGATGACGATGATGATGATGATGATGATGCATATGGCTGGTGGCAATGACTTAGACCAGGGGTTCCCAACCTTTTTGTGCCCACGGCTTCCTTAGAGGACAAAATGTGGTCCACGGCCACCTATCAAAATTTTTCAAGAAAAAAAGTAATGAACAACAATTTAATGTCAAAAAGAACCATACAATGTATTTTGAAAGCAAATTTTTAATGTGAAGATTGCTCCTGCTTCTTGTTCACAAGTAGATGGAATCTTGGCTTTGATTTTGATTGGGCCAATCTCATGTCATTCTTTGCATCAAGTTTGTTTCGCGATTTTGTTTTGATTGTCAGCAGGGTTGAAAATCCAGCTTCGCAGAGGTAGGTTGTCACAAAAGGAATGATGGATGTCATGGCTCTTTTGGCTAGAACTGGGTATGGTATCATCATGGAGCACCAAAAGTCAGCCAAACTCTTGATCTGAAACTCTCTCTTTAGCAACTCATTGTGCCTCATATCAATGAGATCATCTTTGGCAAAGTCCTGATCATCCACACTTTCAAAATTGACCAAAAATGAATTCCTGACTCAGGCATTATAGGGCTGCAACTTTTTTGTAATAAAGTAGTCATAAAATAATGCCATCAGAGTTCCTAGGTGAGCCAAAATGTCGCCTTTAAGAGAAGCTGGTAGGGTGCCAGCTGCCTCCAGACTGGGTTGCAGAGACTCTTCTAATCTTGGAAAATTGGCAAAGTTGTTATTTTCCACTCTTGTGATCCACAGAGGCAGCTTCTCCAGAAATGAGCCTAGTTTCTCACCAGCATCAATAACAGTCATGTTAGGACCCTGATTCTTAGTGTTAAGCTTATTTAAATGGGTGAAAATGTCAGCCAAATATGCCAGTGATAGGCTGAATGCTGGCAGGCAAAATATACTTTCAAGGTCACTCTGTTTCTCTTGTAAGAACATGGACACCTCAATATTAAATGTTTTTGCTAAAATTGACATTTTCCCGTACTTTATCATAAACTCTGCTCCATACTCATTAATTGTGCATAAATATTATTCTCGGATTTTTTAAAAAGCTAGTTTAAAAATAATTTTGAAAATATTTTATGCTGATTTTTGAAAAGTACTCCACGGCTCCCAGGTTGGGAACCCCTGACTTAGACCATTATTCCAATTTAGATTTTTGACTTTTGAAATACTGGATGATTTTATGAATGGAAAGAATGATGGAGTGTAAATAAATAAGAAATATTTCATCATTAAATAATTAATCATCCGATATTTTATAGATTGATGGATGGATGGATGGATGGATGGATGGATGGATGGATGGATGGATGGATGGATGGATGGATGGATGGATGGATGGATGGATGGGATGGATGGATGGATGGATGGATGGATGGATGGATGGATGGATGGATGGATGGATGGATGGATGGATGGAACAATGCACTTTGGGGATGAAAATGGGACGTTAAGCTAAATGGATGACCTTCCCTGTCGTAATTCTTCACTTACGCTTCCAAGTTTCCTTCGAGTTTTATGCCTCGTTTGAGGCCGACAAACGACTCCGGAATGATCTTTCTAAGTCTCACATCTTCACTGAATTACTTTCACAAAATGATGTTTCGTTCTTTGGAGGATTTCTAGAACAAAATTTTATTGAAAAATCAGAGAAAAAATTTTATAAAATAAATTATAAATTTTGATTTAAAATATAAATTTATTTTAAAAATAAATTATAAATTTTGATTTAAAATATAAATTTATTTTAAAAATAAAATATAAATGTTATAAAATAAATTGTAAAAAAACTGAAAATAATAATTTATTATTAATAAAAAGAATAAACAATTCTTTTGTTTGTCAACTCCGCTTCCAACAATTCTTTTGTTTGTCAACTTCGCTTCCGATACATTAAGCAAGTACAAGGACAATATTTTTTGAGACGGTGTGAAAACGCAACCTGGGGCCTTAAATTATTGGGAGACAAGAAGCCTGTCATGGTGTTTCTGTTTTTCAATGTGGCTGCTTTTGTTTGTGTCTTTGTATTTGTTCGCTTTCCTCTGCAACTCATGCCCCTATCAGTTCTTGATGAAGGGGCGGATGAAATGATGACTCTGGAATGTCGTTCGTTAAAAAACAAAAAAAGAACACTTGTTGCTAATTAAATATAAAAACAATGGATGGATGGCACCAACACTTTTTTTTACCCAACACCCCGATTTTAACCGATTTAACAATCAAATAAAAAAAAAAAATTGCCTCGCACATGGTCAAAAAAACCAATTTAGAAATTCGTCCGTTGGCGTGAAAATCGTTGCCATGGTAAAGCATGTCACTCCAGCGAAAGAATCGGAATTGAGTGAACCAATAGGGCCGTCATTCGACAGCAAGTCGACCGTGAAAAGGAAAGCTAAGTTCGTTGGAGCGTGACAGGGTAGTGATTTGAAGCGCTTACCCGCTTAAAATCGTTTTCATTTTTGAAAAGGGCTTTTCAGTATCGTAGCTATGGGGAGGGAGGGTGGTACATATATCCCCGGGCGCCAATATTAGGCTTATAAACGACTCTTTTTATATACAGCGTTATATTGTCATAACTGAATAAAGATAATAAATCGGTCACAAGATGACTTCAGCGGCTACATCAGTCGTATTATACGTCTGCCACCCACTGTGGACGAGTTTAAAAAAGCTGAGCCAATCACAGTACAGCGGGACTCTGACACACAGTGGAGCGCACGATCAGAAGCAGTTAAAGCTATCCATGAAGGACTGGACGAACTTTAGTAGTGCTGCCAGATGAATTATCGAAGGACTAAACTATGACGCCTAAACCGAAAAATGCAGAGCAGTTACTGGCGTAGTAAATTTCAACTTCATAGCTTTCTGGAATGCCATTCTTGGAAAAATTGATCGAGTACAGATGTACTTACAAGATCCTAGTATAAATTTCAAGGAAGCAACAACTGATATTGGATCTTTGGAGCAAGAAGTTGTCAAGCTTCATGATGATTTGAGCCAAGTTGCTGTAGAAAACGCCAAAACAAAATGCACAGCCTGGGGTAGTTCAGGAAATTGAAACTTATTTTGTCGTATTTGCTTGCTTCGATGGGAGGGGATCATCTGGGCCAGTGGTGCACAACCTCAGGCCCGCGACCAGCAGTGATGTGGACCACGAAGGCTGACTTGACAAGTAAAAAATAGGACATTCAAGACAAGTTTTGCGACAGTGAAATCAAGAAAAATAAATCTTTTATAAACTGTAAATCAGAATACGGCAGTGACTGAATGAGTCATGCAATATAGTTTTTTTTATAAATTTGCTTCTTTAAATACAATTAATTAATTCACTAAAATTTAATTTTTTAATTTAATTCCGTCAGAGGAAGCATGTGCTTCCTTAAGGCTATCCCTTTGGGTTTATTTGAATTTACTTGCTTTCGCTTTTTGTTTTTTCTGCATATATAACGGCTTGTTTGTTTGTTTGATTCAATAAACTCATAAACCAAACCAAAAAAAAATTTTTTCCTTATTCGACGTAATAGAAAAATTTGATTTAACGGGGTGGATGCCAACTTTATAGTTCGTCCCCTGGCGAAAAATATCTTAGCATGCCTCTGGGGCCTTTACAACCATCACTTAAGTTGCCAGTACGAATCGATCGGGGTAATTTTTTTAGCCGGGTCCGTGGCACAAAATACATGTTTAGATATGAGACCTTCTAACTTAGTAACAGTGTAATTTTCTGCTGTTCTTCAACATTTTCAAACTAAAGCAATGCTAACTTGCAAATTCATTGATTCAGTTACTTGGCTTCAATTCCATCATTTCAAGACTCATTTGTACGCATAAATCTTGAGTTTACTATTTCTTCATTAACTATATTTGGTTATCAATCTTAATCAAAGTCTAAAGAGAAATTCAGTCTTTTTGAGTCGCTTGACTTTAGGATTGAATGAAAAAGTTCTCCTTTTAAAGTTTTACGAGGGTTTGCTCCTTGGAAAAGCTGAAACGACATCACTGTAACTGAGAAGGCAGAGATAGAATAACATAAAAAGTATAAGAAGAAATGGTGTTTCGGATGAAAACAAAAATTAATAGCTATTATTATTATTATTATTATTATTATTATTATTATTATTATATTATTATTATTATTATTATTATTATTATTATTATTATTATTATTATTGTTATTATTATTATTATTATTATTATTATTATTATTATATTATTATTATATTATTATTATTATTATTATTATTATTATTATTATTATTATATTATTATTATTATTATTATTATTATTATTATTATTATTATTATTATTATTATTATTATTATTATTATTATTATTATTATTATTATTATTATTATTACAAGTATAGATTTCTAAATTTCTAATACATGTTTTACAACATTTCCCGGCTAATGTTAGCGTCGATTTAGTTGTCGATTCTTAATTTTCAGTCATCTTAAATTTGCAAGTGTTTTTTGTTACAAAACTGGTAATTTTATTTGTAATTATGCGGCTTTGTAACTGTGTTTAATGTCATTTAATTTAATAAAAAAAAAAAAAATTAATAGTAATACTAATAATAAACATCATAGTCATCATCATCATCGTCATCGTCATCGTCATCCTCATTGTCATCGTCATAGTCATCGTCATCGTCATCGTCATCATCATCGTCGTCGTCATCGTTTTCCCTCAGAAAATGATCAGTCCCACAAATGTACTCCTCGTGGCCATAGCATGTTCAGACATGTTGACGGGGTTCTTACCAGTACCCTGTATGCTGTACTTCTACGCCTCTGAGAGGTACAAGGACTGGGTACCATACGAATGGTGCTTTGCCTACCAGTGTCTCACGGACTTCCTGCCAACAATCTTCCACACGTCCACCATCTGGCTGACAGTTACACTGGCGGCACAGAGGTACATCTACGTCTGTCGACCAGTAAGAGCAAAACTGTTCTGTACGATTCCTAACTTCATCAGGTGAGCTTTTCTGATGGCTGACGAGATGAGGGAGAATTGTGCTGAGTAATTATCGATGTTATTATAATTTGGTTGATTAATTATATGATTTGCTATTGTTATATGTTTTGTAATGCTACTAGTAGCAGTTATTGTTATCAGGATTTGTAAATATGCTGACCACATAAATAATTAAAATAATTTTTGATTAATGCTATTTTTATTATTATTTAATTTATTCTACTTTAATTTAATTTAATTTTTATTTTTATCTAGAAATAAATTTTAATTTTGTATCTCAAACCATTTGAACAATTGCCCACGTCATGCATGATTCAGGGTGAGAATTTTGAGTGCAAAGGTCGTACTTTATGAGTTTAAGGACATAAATGACGCCGATGACGACGACGATAATGGTGATGATGATGATGATGACGATGATGAAATACATTGCTATTATATTATTTTAAATACAATACTATTATATTAATTTTAATTACAAAATCATTACATTAATCTCAAATAAAGCATTGACATATTATTTGAAATGCAATATTATTATATTAATTTTAAATACAAAATTATTACATTAATCTCAAATAAAGCATTGACATATTATTTGAAATGCAATATTATTATAATATTATTTCTAAATAAGGACCACGATGAGGTCAAGTCATATTTTAAGACACAGAACCGAAACTTTGATGCAAGAAGCTGTCTGACAACAAGCTTATTTGAGAGGCAAAGAATATTGGCGATGTAAGGTGTGCCAAGCAATAATGATAACAAGTAATCAAGCAATTTCTTTTTTTTTAAATTTATAAAACAAATTATCAACAAGTTTTTTAGGATCTTAAAATAATTTTTAAAATATGTTTCAGTCATCGTCAACGTCATCATCATCGTCATCATCATCATTACCGTCTTTAAAGGCGAGATTGGAAGGTTGAGTTGTTCAAAAATCGGATTAACGAAACCAGATTTTGGAAACCAGCATTTGCGGAGACAAAGAATTTTAAAATATGTTTGTTTCGCTTTATTAAGAATTGATTCATAAATACTTTTAAGTAATAGTTTTTCATCGTCATCATCTTATTTTCCTCATCTTCTTTTTCTTTTTATTATTATCATTATTATTATCGTTGCCGGTTTCACTTTCTTTTTCACGGTTTTATGGAAACGATTTCACGCTCCAATTGCTTCGAACTCCCGAGAGATGGATGGATGGATGGACGGACTGGGACTTTGATGGTGTTTCAAATTGTTTTGTCGACATATTTTAAAATGAGAATAAGTGGATGGATTGACGGACGGACGGACGGATGGATATCTTCATTCACACCGATGGTGAAATAAAGGACCTGAAAGTCAATGTTTGACTATGGTATTGCCATAAAAGCTGACAAACAATCCTTGAGAATGTAGGAAGGTGTTTTAAAAATATGGAACAACTTTTTCAACGAAATCTCAGTTTGTCATCAGAGAAGCAATTCAACACCAATATCATCATCATCATCATCATCAACATCATCTCTCCACCGTCATCATCGTCGTCACCATGCAGCAAAACAAGCATTTTCCTGGATGACCTGAAATTCTATAGCACATTTTATATTGACTTCTGTTTGTTATTGATAATTATTATTTATTATTCATATCGGTATTATTACTAAAATTATTAATATTTTTTGCTGCTTTCTGTTCGTCTCGTAATATTTATCGTTACTCTGAGTGTAAATTTCAAATTCGGAAACACGATTTTATGTATTTAAAATAAAAGTAACTTAATGTTAAGATACTAAAATTAGTCAATAATTTGAATAAATTGTGCTTTAAAATAAAAATGTTACTTTACAAAGTCTCCATTAGCCATTTGGATAATGCATTTGCTTCTAAATAAATATTCAAAAGATATTTCAAAATTATTTATGAAACAAAACTGTTTCTTAAATTATAATTAATTAATGAAGCAACAATTATCATTATGTTTGTTTATAATATTTTTAAAACAATTCCTGGAAACTTTTGATAAAAATAAAAGATTTCAATTCTTTTGAAATTGAAAACACAGGACTCAAAATTTTTTTAAATTGTTTCAAAGACAGATGTAATTTTTCACTCCATCAATCATCTGAATAGTATTTCCATAATTTTCATTAAAATTCTAACATCAGCCGAAGAAATAATAAAATAATCTTTCCGATGTTATTAAAATTCTTTTTAAATCAAAAATATTGATGTATAATTACGAATAACATTTATAAAATTAAGAATATAATTTTTAAAATTAAGAATATTATCAATAATTATCAATATTGTTTATGTAATTCAGAATATTATTTGTGCAATTCTCATTATTAATTATTTAATTTAGATTTTTATTTATATAATTCGCGATATTTTTATATAAATGAAAACAAATAATTAAGACAAAAAAAAGATAAAAACTTGGAAAAAACAATTTTTTAATGAATTAATGCGACGCAAAAGTTTGAAAAATAATTCAGCGATTTGTCAAGGCCGGTGTAATTGCCGGGTGTAAATAATTTATGGGCGACAATTTGCAAAGAAAGAAAGAAGCCACGACTCGTTCCTCATTCTTGATCTCGGGTCTCGAAACACGAGACAACCACTTGAATGCCTGGTCCTCAATCATTCTGCATTGTGTGTCTAGATAACTGCACAGGAAGAAAAATTCAAACATAATTTATCATTATCATTATCATTATTTTTTTTTTTTTTATTATTTATTGATTGTTGTTTCTTTTTTATCGGTGTTATTAATGTGTACATTCGGAAATAAATCTATTTTTTTTAAATATTCAGCGAAATTCAGAAACAATATTTCAATTTTTTGTATTAAAAGTATTTGTTTTTCGCAATTTATTATTCAAAAGACTTCTTCACTTTACCCAGGACAGCCTGCAGAAATTTCTGGCCCCTAGGCACAGCAGTCCATAAATGTTGATTGAAAAGCAAAACAAAGTTTTAAAACCCTGGCGTCCCCAAGAAATTGGTACCTGGGCGGTTGCCCCCTACTTTTAGGCGGCCCTGCTTGATGGTCACGTTTAGTCATTATGTGATAACTTAAAAGATTTGCATATTGCAACATGTTATTTTTATTTTATGTTATTTTAATATTCCGAATATAATTTGTGTAATTTGTAATTTTTGAATTGATTAACGTGATAATGAATTTATGATTGTCCACTTCCGTTATAATATTATTATTTTTTTATCGAATGTAACTTTAAGTTTTTAAATTAAACTAGTATTTAAATTAAATTAATTTATTTCCAAATAACATTTATAAGAATTTTAGAACATTATTAAAACATAATTTTTTAAATTATCTAATTAGTATCGTCAAAACATTTTAATCGTAGTATTATAAAAGACGTCATTCCTAACTTTAATATGTATTCGTAATAATCATAATTTCCAGAGTCATAGCCGGCATCTTCGTCTGCTCCTTCTTATTCCATTTGTGCCGCTTCTTCGAAAACGAATACGTTCCAGTCAAAGCCATCTCGCGTCTCTCTTCTCCTTCACCATCACCGTTTTCTTCATCCTCATTATCACCATTGTTATCATCATCATCGTCGTCATCGCCATTATCACCGTCATCATCATCATCATCATCACTGGAGTATTATTACGACTTCTCGAGCGACCAAAGACTCAAACCGCTAAAATCTGTTACAACTCTACCTTCCCACGTGATCTCTTCAGACGACGATCAGCCAATCACAGAAAGGATGGTGATCGTATTGGCTTGCAGGAAGTATCTGAAAGGATTTATAAATGCCAACAAGCAGACTTACTTCAACGTCTACTATTGGTCGAGGGTCGTCTTCATTCACATCCTACCCTGCGTTTCACTGGTCCTCCTAAACGCGGCCCTCATCGGTGCTCTGAGAAAGGCTAGTGCCAGACGCCGACGACTGCTCCACTACGGCGACAAGAAGTCGTCGGACGCTCAGATGATCGTCGGGCGAGAAGAGTTGGTTTGCGTGCTTGAACCGAGAGAATCTCATTACGGGTTAGCGAAGGGGGCAGAGGACAAAGTGACTGCGTACGGCAGGGTCGGTCCCCCCAAGAGCCAGCGAACGACACACGAGCATGGTCTGAAGACTCAAGAAACGTCAGTTCACATTAAAAAGAGCAACTGTCGTCTGATTTCGATAGCACCAGTCGACCATAGTAAAAGCGCTAATATCCGCAGTATTCCCGCCAGTAATCATGGCGACGAAAACACAGAAGACAAACTGCAAACGAAGATTTTTTCGGAAAATGCCTCTCATCAACGTGGCGGCTCGGGGTCACAAAGATCGAGCAAGGGAATCGTCGGAAGCGCCAAAGCTCTCAGCGTCGGAAAAGCCGCTCTGAAAGGCTCCAAGAGATCGCGAGCGACAACAACTTCTGTTGCCATGGTTGCCAAGACGAAAAACAAGCAGAGACGACAAGCGGAGTGCAACTGCACGACTCTCATGCTCGTGGTCGTGGTCGGTCTTTTTCTGCTGGTCGAGCTTCCCCTGGCCGCCATCTTTGTCCTTCAGATCATCGACAATTCTCTCGAGTTGAACATCATCAACTACAGTAGCGGGCAGATAGTGACTTGGGTCATCAACATGCTAATCCTGGTCGGATATTCAGTCAACTTCGTCGTTTACTGCGCCATGAACCGAGACTTTCGGTCGACGTTCAGAGAAAGGATCATCTCTTTCGTTTTTTTCTGCGACCGGAATTCCTTCCCCTGCCAGACCAAGGACGACCATGGCAACTCAGCCAAGATCCAAGTGGTCGACCAAGTTCTACCCTCAAGCAGGTCTATCTCTGGCTTCTTCCACTACGGCAAGCCCCACAGTCACAGGCACAGATCGTTCTTCCACATGAGTCCTAAGAACAGGAGCTACATCAAGGACAAGATGGCCGCTCGGCCGCAGTCTGCAGCGGAGACTTGAAGAGGATTTCTTTGTCCGGACTTTTCTTGTTTGAATTGTTGTTGGTTGATGTTAGTTATCATCATAGAGAGTTGTTTTGAAAAACTTAGTGTAATTATAAGAACAACATTGTTATTGTTATTATTATTAATATTAATATCATCATTAATATTTTATTTTTTATAATATTATTATTAGCGTTATGATAGTATTATTATCATTATGAATATATTGCTTGTATTATTGTAGTTTCCGTTGATAGATATAATTACGTTGCATTATTGATATTGTTATTGATATTGTTGCGTAATCAATTTATAGTTTGTCAAATTATGGTTTGGTGATAGTCGTAAATATTACGTTACAAGGAGTTTTGGCTTTTGAATTCAATCTCTATTAAATTTTACTGGTCACGATGATGATGATGATGATGATGCTGACGGTGATGATGACGGTGATGATAGTGATGATGATGGCGACGATGATGATTAGGACGGCGGTAATGATGGTGATGATAATGATGATTGTGAAGGGAAGATGGTTATAATGATGGTGATGTTGACGACGACGATGAATATGGAGAAAAGCAATGGACGACATTGTTCATCAGTCATCAAATGTAACGCTCGGTCGTCATGGCGACTCTATGGACACGCAAAAAAGGAAATACAATTTAAACCACGAGCTGAGGACGGCGTGAATTAAAATTTTATTCTTTGTCGATTATTCCATCTTTCATTCTTTTCTCTCGTTTAATTTTCATTTCATATTTAATCTTTATTTCTTGTTTATTTCTTCAATTTGTTATTTATTTATTATCTATTTATTTCTATAAATGCTTATTTCTTTATTTATTTCTGTATAGGTTTATAAATTTGTTAATTAATTAATTTATTTATACCAGTTTCCTGTGAATAAATAACTTATCGAATACTAGTGTTTCTCATCAAGTATTGAAAGTCTGGCACTTCCCGGCGAAAAATATTTTAAAAACAAAAAATGAAAAATCGCTTCGAAATAAAAACAAAAGCAACAATTTGCACGCACTGAAATATTTTTATTTATAAAGTAAGAAATGTTATATTTCACATGGCGTGATATAAAATTACATATATTATTTTTTTGATGTTATGTAATAAGTACTACTTTACAATTACTATTGCACGTATTAATATTGCTGTAACTGTAATAAATGTTATAATGATATAATTAATATATTGCTATATTATTACATAATAATATTGTGACTTCTCCAAGAGTGATGCGAATTAAGACTCCATAACTATTCGCGTCTTGACGTCACGAGATAACGTAAGCCATGATGGACAATATCTTCACGATCTTTTGATGGCCTTTGAAATATTAATAGCATTTTTTTACGATAAACAATGGAGTGATAATGGTATTATTATTTAATTTTTTATTAGACCAGCCAAAAACATAACGGACATAATAATGTTTAAGAAATCCAAATCGTTAATTTTTTGGTCCGCACATGGGTCTGGGAAATCCCGTCAGAACGTGAAAAAAGGCTTCAACAAATCGTTCCAATCAATTCATGTCTATCAAACGAAGTTTTAGCGTCTTCTGCCTTTTTCTCGAGATTCCGAATCTCCTCCAAAATCTCCATGATTCTTCGAAAATTGCTCCGCTTTAGTTTAAAATTAGGGCCGTGACGTTTTCTTTCTGCCTTTGAAGTTCCGAGACTGGATTATTTTCCTTCATCCGTTGGTGGATTCCCGGCAGGTCATATTTTGAAACCTTTGCGAGAGGAATTTTATCCAGGTCGGCAGAGTCTGATCCCACTGCCACATCGCAGGCGACATATTCTGAATCTTTCCAAGCACACAGATCTGGAATTTTGGTTCCTTCATCAGTAGCTGATTCTGGATTCAATCCTGGCAATGAACCCATGGCACTTAATTTCCCTGCCAGCATCTTCACTAAGGCATTATGTCTCACATGTCTAGGACCGTCAGTACTGCGACATCGCTGTATGATGTGCCCCAACGACTCATTAACATTGTCAGCAACAGTGTCAGCAAACGGCTTGTATCTTGATTCTGGCAGTCTGTTTTGTAGAAGTGCGGCTCTAACCTTAATACATTTCAGCCATTGATCCGACGTCATTCTGTCAACTCCGTCAGTTAGCCACTCGCTTGGTCCAATGGCATTGGGATAAATAATGAAGTGATAATGGTATTATTATTTGATTATTTTAATATTATTAGTTTTATTATTATTATTATTATTATTATTATTATTATTATTATTATTATTATTATTATTATTATTATTATTATTATTATTATTATTATTATTATTATTATTATTATTATATTATTATTATTTATTATTATTATTATTATTATTATTATTATTATTATTATTATTATTATTATTATTATTTATTATTATTATTATTATTATTATTATTATTATTTATTATTATTATTATTATTATTCTTATTATTATTATTATTATTATTTATTATTATTATTATTATTATTATTATTATTATTATTATTATTATATATTATTATTATTATTATTATTATTATTATTATTATTATTATTATTATTATTATTATTATTATTATTATTATTATTATTATTATTATTATTATTATTATTATTATTATTATTATTATTATTATTATATTATTATTATTATTATATTATTATTATTATTATTATTATTATTAGATAATTAATAATAATCACGGCCACCGACCCGTCGACAGAAATTTTGTGTCTTTATGTCACGTCAATTTGGTAATGGAAAATAAAAAAGGTTTTAGAATCTGTGGAGCCCCTGGGTCTTTCCTCTACTTGATTATGATGATGATAATAATAATCATAATAATAATCATCATAACAATGATATTAATAATAATGCAAGTTTAATTCAATGTAAAATACATATATCGAGTATAAAATTGATAACCCAATTTGTAAATAATTTATTAAACATGTTTTAGATGTTTAAACAGCAAGGATGTTAACTTTTAACGTTTCAGAATAATACTGAGTCTCTTTAATTTATTGCAATTACAGTTGTTACTAAGTATTTTTTTTGTTTTTTCAATTAAGGGAAAATCCTAAGATAAACTTTTCAAATTTGTTCATAATAATTTCAATAATTTCTAAACATCCTCGAGCTTAACTGAAATCAAAAGTGCTTCTAGTTACTAAAATTCTAGATAACTCGAGAAACAGCAAAATGACTTTAATGGCTCACTACATCAGTTTCGAATTTAAATTTTTGTTGCCAGCAAAATTCAAAGTAAAATACTTTGAAATCACAAATTTAAGAGATTTCTGCCAACAAACAAAGCAAGTAATAAATGACACAGTATTATTTAAAACATTTCAATTTAATATACAATAAAATTTCTTTTGAAATATATCTAATTAAACGTAATATTAATTTAAGTCTTTTATTGTAAGCTATTTTAACGGTTTCGTTTAAAATGTCACGCAAGACCATCTGAAATACTGAAACTGACAGATATTATTAAATAGCAATTATTCGATACTAAAATTATCCTTCGTCGGGAAATTGTTGACTAAAGCTCTATACTCTTCACTAATCGACTATTTTGTCTCCAAATTAAAAAACCCATCAGTTGTCCTTGGGATAAATCTCATTGATTTGGGGAAGCAAAAGCTTCAAGCACTGCTTTATGGCTCCCTCGGTGACTCCTGTTACCTGTTGGATTTCGCCATGGGTTATCTTCTTTCCTCCACGTGTGGCTGCTATGAAGATGACCGCAGAGGCCACGGTTGAAGGCGCAGAGCCTCTGGCAATGTTTTTGCTTTCAACCTTCAAAGCCACCTCTTTGGCCTTCTTGGCGACGTCGAAGGAAAGTCCAATATTGCTGCAGTATCTCGATATTAAATCCTCGATGGGGACTCTTCCATGGTCCTTGAGCTGCTGCTTGGTTTCCAGCAACCTGAAGACGATCTTGTAGACTCTACCGAGTATCTTTTTGGTAATTCCAGTGGAGGCGGAAAACTCGTTTAAGGTTCTCGTCACGCTCATCCTTCGGCATTCCATATAGAGGCAAATGGCCATAGCAGCTTCCTTGTCCATTCTTTTCAAGGAGTGCTTTTCTTGAATGGACTTGAAAAGATGCATGGCGTTTTCCATGACGTTTTGAGTGATGTTCATTTTTATGGAGATCTCCTTGATGTAGCCGAACGAAGAGTCTAAAAATTTGGCAGCCTTGGATTTTCTGAAGTTCGGAATTTTGGAGCCTCCTGATTTGTCCGACTGTTGTATACTTGTGCACAATTCGATGCCCTCGTAGAGAAGATTCTCAGCCTGTCCGACACGACACATGTCCTTGGATTCCCCGTCGTTGCTGAAAGTCCTCCAATCGTTCCCGACGTCAATGACTCGATCGCCGACGACGACGGCGCATACGGAGCAGACCATGTCCCCGGCGTGGTAGTCTTCTATCAGTTCGGCATTTGGATGGTACTTACATGCCAGTTTTCCTATAACCACTCCTTTACCGCCTGCGAGTCTATGAGCCTGCATTTTGTTTGTGTTGTACGAGTTGGCGATTTGTGTTGTTTTTATTGTAGGTGTTGTAATTTGCTTAGCACAACGTATTCGTTTATTTATTTAGGCTGAAGTTAAGTTAGTAAATTGTTGCTTTGACATCATCGTTGTGATCACCAGTATCAAACGAAAGATTCTGAATTGTGACTATAATTAACTTGTAAATATTTATTAATTTAAAATTTTATTCCAAAAAACACTTAATGCTTTTGAACTATATTTTTATTGTAATACTGCAAATAATTGATTAACCCTAATCAATACATTCTAAATATATAATAATAATTATAATCATTGTCTGCTTATTTAGTTTACAAAACGCTGGAGTCGAAATTGGCTAAAGTTCGTACTGGATGGGTCACGACACATTATCGCAGATTTTAGGGAAGCAACACATTCGGCTAAAATGCAAGCCAATAATGATGCTGCTGCTAATAATAATAATAGTTTTTAATATAATTTATACTTTCCATTTCACTTAAAGCATCGCAAGCCAAAGACATTAACAACTGCAACTGAAATAAATAATAAACAATAAATTTTTACAATTTATTGGCAATAAAATCAATTTGAATTGATGAATTTATTCTGTTTATTAAGAACAAGAATGGTGTAATTGCAACCTGGTACTATAAATTAATTAAGAAAACTAATTAATTCGGAATATTTATCGGTCGTAATATTCAGAATCTTTTTTCTCGGCTCGTATAAACTATTTACCAAAAAAACAAAATAACCAAAAATCTAACATCATGGAGTTTAAAGAAGGGAGCACTTTCTTACACAGATATCAAATCGAGAAAAGGGGGTTTTGGTGAAGTATTCGCGGCATTTGACCGGAGCGATCAGACGACCGTGGCCATAAAAGTCTCCTATTGTCACGGCACGATGAAAGAAAGAAACCTCACAGAGGCCATGCTACTGGAGAATATCAAAGAGTCTGAATCTCCTTACAGAGAGCATGTGGTGGAATTGAAGGCATGGTATGACTTGGAAAACTGCGTCGTATTAGTTATGGAGCTTCTTTCTCATGACCTCTGGGAAGCCATCACGAATGATGCTTTCGAACTCCACAGTATGTTGGACACTTACGCCAGACAGTGGGTAGAATGTCTTCTGCTACTTTCTGAGCTCAAAATTGTTCACGCAGATGTAAAACCAGAAAATATTCTCATCGGAAAAGGAGGAAAGGCTGCCAAATTTAGCGACTTCGGTTTGTCATATTCTTCTTCCTTGGGATGTGTACCCGAGGAAATTCAAACGCTTCACTACAGGGCACCCGAGGCTGTACTTGGTTATAAATGCGGCCCTTCTGTGGATGTCTGGAGTCTCGGATGTGTGCTCTTAGAATGCGTGACGAAGGAACTCCTGTTTCCAATTTACGAAGGAGAATTGGAGTTGATGCAGAAGATTACGTATATTGTCGGCTGCCCTAGTCAGAAAATGATTCGCGAAGCTCCTCACAAAAATAAGTTCTTCTGGTTTCATTCAAGGACACGGCGATGGATTCTGAATGGCCTTTCTCCAACAAATACCCCGCTGGGTCTCAAGAATTATTTCCAGTGTAAATACCCCGCTAAATTCTCTAAACCAGAAATAATCATGTTGCTAGACTTTGTTGATGGGATGCTGAAACCAGATCCTGATGAAAGAACCAAACCAGAAAACTTGCTCCAGCATCCATTTCTTTCCCGAACGATATCCAAATTTTCTCCTGCCACTGAAGAACAGAAAAGCCAAATTGGATGCTCAATTTTTTGAACAAAATCAAAGAAGATTTGGGATTTTTATTGCACTGAAAATTTTTTTTGTATATGTTTGCAGTATGGCTTATTTATCAACTCGTAATTCTCTGTATGTCGTTTTAAATAAATAATTTTTAAAATTAAAAAAAAACGTTTTTTAATCACCATCTTACAAAATGCGCTAGCACGAAAAAATCATCCGATTGACGAGGAATAATGTGCAAAAATTCCAAAAAATTATTTATATAAGGCATCAATTCTTACTATGGTTAACTGGCTCATAAACTTTATTTAATAAAAATATTTTAATAACATTATAACACATTAGTATAATACTTAATTTAACTACATTATAAAAAGAAACTGTTTGTTATGTCGAGCTAACATCGCAATGTTTTGTGCTGCGGGCGATAGTAGAACTTGTGTACGCCGACCGACAATTTCGGCAAACAGTGTTTCGTTGATTGAATTTCTTGCAATTAAAATCTTTTCGAAATGTCCAACAACTGTGAAAAAGTATCCTGCGGACTCGATTTTGCTATTTCAAGCGACTTAAATAAAGATCTCGATAGTTCTCTTAATTCAGGCTTCGACTTTATTTGCGTGCCACTTGTTCACCCACGATTTGAACGAGATTTTTTTCATGAGAAATTAAAAAATAGAAAAGGTCCGTTGACCCGTTCAGATTTTTTACTGAGTAGCAACGAATGGACATCGCTTATCGTCGGTCGCATCACCACCTCTCTGAAACTTGATGCCAAAGATGAAATTATCAGATCTAACGCAGAGTTAGCCTTCCAGCAAGAAATATCATTAGCTAATCATCTCAATCTTCCTGCAATTCTCATAGAATTAAAAAGCAGCGACTGTGCTAACCTTGCTCGGAACATCAATATCTGCGCCAACAATGCCCACTGCAACTTGCTTTGGGTACGAGTGCCGATGATGAGTCCGGGTTCAATGTTGGACGATGTTTTTGATGAAACGTCTGAGGGATGCATGAAGTTCCTCGAAGACTGCAGAAAGGAGGATCCCTGGCAGTGGTGGAATAAAATGAGAACGCTGTGCGGATTCAATAAAAAACTCTGCATCATTCTCGAGATGACGACAGATTTGCCGGACGAGGGGGAAATAGAAAGATGGTTGGCCGAACCCGTCAAAGCCGTTCTCGTCTCCACCAGGCTCTTCCTAACCAACAGAAAGGGCTTTCCGGTGCTGTCAAGAAGCCATCAAGTTTTACTCAAGAGGCTGTTCAAACTCAATGCTCAGTTGGTTCTTACTGGGAAAAATAGGCACAAGGACAAGGGCTATGCCAGTTACAAGCTTTACCTAGATCATCTCTATCAGAATCGAGACTCGCTTGACGAAGTTGCTCAGTTTGCCCGAGGTTATGAAGACTATCTCCAGTGCCCACTCCAACCTCTGATGGACAATCTCGAATCTCAGACCTACGAGATCTTTGAAAAGGATCCGATCAAGTACACGAAATACCAACTGGCCGTCTATGGTGCACTGCTTGACAAAGTCAAAGAAGAAGACAAGGACAAAGTAACCTTGACTGTCATGGTGCTCGGGGCTGGAAGAGGACCTCTGGTGACAGCTTCGCTCCAGGCCGCCTCGGCTGCAGATCGTCGGGTGAGGGTCTACGCTGTGGAGAAGAATCCCAATGCTGTGGTGACTCTCGAAAATCTCAAGAGCGACACTTGGGGTGACAAAGTCACGATCATCTCCTGCGACATGAGGTTCTGGGAGCCAGAAGAGAAGGCCGACATCATTGTCAGCGAACTCCTCGGGTCTTTCGGCGACAACGAACTGTCGCCGGAATGTCTGGATGGAGCGGAGAGGCTGTTGAAAGAAGATGGCATAAGCATTCCCAGCTCCTACACTTCCTACCTGGCTCCTTTGCACTCGTCGAAGCTTTGGAACGAGGCCAAAATGTGCGCAGAGATGGGAAAGCCATTGGATTCACAGTTCGAAACTCCCTACGTCGTTCGCCTCCACAACTACTGCCTCATTTCGGAACCTCAGCCTCTGTTTACTTTCCACCACCCAAGGTCTGCCTACGACGCACAGGGAGGCTTCGTGTCTAACAACAGGTACGAAGAGCTCAAGTTCCAGGTCAGCAGAGACTTGGTGTTGCACGGATTCAGCGGATATTTCCATTGCACGCTGTACAAGGACGTCACCATCAGCATCGTTCCGGATACGCACACTCCGCGCATGTTCAGCTGGTTCCCGATTTACCTGCCCATAAGGAATCCCCACTCGCTGAAGGCCGGTGAAGAACTGGTCGTGAACTTTTGGAGGATCAACAATGGCAAGAACGTTTGGTACGAATGGTGTCTGTCCGCCCCCAGGGCTTCCCTCATCCACAACACTGGGGGGCGGTCCTACACCATCGGCCTCTGAAGGGCCTCGGGGATTTTTGCCTTTCCAGTACAATGGCGTCCGCTAGAAATGTGACTTTATCATATCTTGTCGTATGTATTTAATACTTTATAAACTGAACCTCAAAATTAGTTTTCGTTGTTTACAAATCAAGTCTTACGTAGTTTGTAAGCGTGGGCTTTAGTTGCAGAGATGATCGTTGAGTAATTGGTTCATTTATCATCATTATTATTATTTATTAATGATAACACTTTTTATTAAATTGGAGAATTTATGAAGTCCGAATGTTTTGGGATGGAGGTGACGCAGACTTGACGCTACTCTGGTGCACTGGAAAATTTCCAACCTTGTTCTCTCGTTAACGCTAACGATAAATGCTTTTGCAAGTTAGCGATGAAGGGTTAAGCGCATTTACGAAGTCTGGTAACGCATGCGCTTGTTCAGCTTACTTCCACGGGGAATTCCCATAAACGAAAAATTTGCTGTGTCATTGTGCCGAAGATAAATCGTGCATAAAATTTGCGTACCGCCAATTTGTTTTGTAAAGTAAATGTTTATTTATGTAGGTTATGGTTACCTCAACTAGTATACATGTTTTAACCTAATTTTGAGGGGGCGGCGTCCGTAGTCGTACGAACTTTCTTCTCTTGAGACTAAAGGAGACTTGACGAGTTTGGTTTACTACAATTCTAGAGTTTTGTAATCGCTTGTAATTATTTCACAATTGGTTTGTAGTTACCATGTAATGACAATTCTGCTCTTGATTTGACACATCTCTGCTTCACGTGAGTTATAAACAAACTTTTTGTCAAAGCATCCTTTTGTAGTAAGTTCTACTTTAGAGTTCTACTTTTGTTTAATTTGATTAAAAATCGAAAGTATATATTTATATGTCTCTAATAATAATAATCAACCGATTTATTAGGAAAATATTTTCCAGCTAGTAATTTTTTTCCTGATATAACGTAGTAACAGACCATCAGCTGGTTTTCTGAAAAAAACATAAGTGCGATGATTTAACTGTAATTTTTTTATGGCGATGGTAGTTTTATGTCCATTGCGAATTAAATTGCGTTAAATAGATGTTCGCTAGATGCTCTCTGGGATTTTACGATGCTTTCTGTTGACAGGATGACATGTCGATTCGATGAAACAAAAGATAGATTTGCTAAAAAATATGCTGCTCGTTTTTTTACTAAGCCAGCTGCTTTATTTAATTTATAATATAACCATTGCTAACTGTTAAGATTTTTTGACTAACATTTTCTAGAGAATGGCAGCAGTTTTTCCAAATTTTTATTTATAAGTTTTGTAATTGGTAATGAAATTAGTTCTGGCCGACATCACACTTCCTTATTGAGAAGTCTCTGATATTTCTGCTAAAAAAATGTTGTTCTGATTTGGAAAGAAAATGAAAGTGGATGACATAAGCATTCCAAAGTCAGGCCAAAAAACAATAAATGTTTAAACAATTTGTAAATTTTTATTTTGTTTCTTCGTTAATTATGCGTCGATGCTAAAATCGTCGTTCGTCATCAGGACGTTTACGACCTCGAAGAAAAAGATGTCTTCTCTGGGCAGCACCCCGAAACTACGAACCAACTGTCGCATGTTGCTCATGAAGGAAAAGGCATGCCAAGAGGATCAGAGGAAGCGACAGAAGATGATGGTGAGTCGATTCTTCAGCGCCTCGGAAGGAAGAGTTTTGTGCTTTTAAAACCATCAGTTGGTTGTGCCCGTACTTGTGTAAATAATTAATTGACGGTTGATAATGAGTTGGTGTAATAAGTTTTTATGATTATTATTAATAATATTAATAACTATATTATTTATTACAATAATAATAACAACAATAATATTTTCCATAAGTTATATGAGCTGACTTGAAGGAGTGCAGAAGAATCACAAATTAAATAAAGAATTGTTGTTCATGCCATTTATCTTTTTTGTCCTTTATGTTTTCCATCATTTGATATCATTCTCAATTTGTTTGCTAAATAATTAAATACTTTGTTGTTTACTTCCTGCTGTAGTTCACTGTAATCACCTAATTACTAATATTAATATTATAATTGGTTAATTACAAATTATTATTATAATTTATAATTCGTTATTCTGAGTCCAGGAAAATAACCTTTAACAATTGGTAAACAACATCTTTAAAACGCAGCGCAGTATCTGACGAACGACATCTGTTGCAAGCATGAACTACGAAAAGTTAAAATTTAAAAATAACGACAACACCTTTAATAACAAATACATTCACTACAAACTTATTATTTCCAAACAACATTGTGATAGTTTTCCTATAACTCTGTAGGCATTGACATGAGGGTTGATTAAAAATTCTTGTCAATCACAGAGCAGCCCTAGGGGGCACAATAGCACCAGAGCCCCGTCTCTGCTCCCTCCTTCTGTCAACATGCCTAACGCCTTCCGGAACAACCACAACGACCTCGACCTCGGGCACTTGCAGCACTCGCACCTCGAGCCCATACTCAGCGACGATTTCACCCCTGCGGACTCCGTCAACACGCCCTACTCGCTCACCCCGAGCAGCATGACCACTAGTGTGTCAGAGGTCAGTGTGTGCGTGTGTTTTTTTTATTTATGGTTATTGTGGTTGAGTGAAAGTTGAAGGCGATTATGGTTGACATGCGGATAGATGGGGTTTGTTGTCTCTATTTGTGATGATAGAAGAAAGTCCAGAGGCATATGTTTCAAGATTTGAATTTTGTTATCATCATCATGATCATCATTACCATCATTGCTATAATTATCATCATTATCATTGTCATCTTAACCACCATCACTTATTTCTTTGTGGTGTTTTGATTGTTATATTTTCTTGTCTTGATCCTCCATTCACAATAATCATCATAATCATTACACCATCATTATCACCACCATCAATGGTATCACCATTCTTTATCAAATTTATTTTATTATATTTTATCACATTTAATTTTATTCTTTATTAAAAATCTCTTTATATACAAAACAACACCATAGCAACACTAACAACAAGACAAGAAGTTCTCCTAGTTGAGAGGCTTTTAATGACTCAAAGAACTAATTTAATAGCATCTTTATCGAGGTTCGAGGTTTACTTGTTCTTGCAAATTGCTCTCTGAGGACTCTGACATCCTGTTGTTTAAGTTGGATCTCATGTCATTCTCATGCATTCATTCATTTCTTTGCCAGTGCATTTGTTTGTTTACCAGTGCATCTGTTTGTTTGCTAATGCATTCGTTCATTAGCCAATGCATTCTATGCTTCGGTCCACTCAATCAGTGAAAGATTTCAAGAGGGGTCTTGTAGTTCAAGATCATGTTCTTCGATGTTTCGAGATCTGTACAACATTTGTGGCAGTTTGATTGTTGATTAAGTTCATTAATTAGTCAAGAATTGTATGTTTTGTTGTGGTTTTTTTGAAAAGTTGTCGTTGAAATGTTCAGAAATAATTTCCGACTTTAACTTTTTAATTGCTTGTTCAAAATTATTAACATCATTGTTATCTTCATTGCTGTGTCAACACGATAATGATTGTCATCGCAGTTTGATATTATTAATCATTATTAACATTATTGATGTTATTTTTTGCCCCTGATAACCCTTAAAAAAGTGATTGAGCAAATAAAGGTGGATCCATCTGAATCATTCCATTATATTTCATTTACCGACACGAAATACAGACTATTGGAAAGACAGACAGTGAAGTTCTCTCCATCGAATTGCTTCGAAAAATTAAATGCAGTCACTTGAGGATCGATTTATTGTGTGAAGCAGTAATTCGACCTCTCATTTTGATTTTATTTCCAAAACATAAAATCATAAAATCATTCATTGTTGTCGTTTTGACGATGAAATTATTACCATGATTATTAGGCAATTCAAAAATGCAGGTAGAAAATTGTTTGCCATGTATCCCTCCAACTCGGCCATCATCATCATCATCATCACCCACCACCATCAGCTTCATTTATACTCTCATCCTCGCCCAGCTTTGAATGCTTTTCTTGAGATGTATTTGGGTCAAAGTTGGCTCAAGTAACCACGGTGATCGGTGTATTATTTTTGTTTGTTTTGATTTTTTTATCAAGTATGACACCCTGTTCGAAGACATCAACGAAATCGTGGAGAAGGAGTCGCACGTCAACAGCGTAAGAATAACACATGTCCTTGAATTACAATTGAGATTTTAAATGATAGTGCTAACAACAACAACAACAACAATAATAATAATAATATAACCTTCTTCAACAACAAGCTGGATTTAGTTGTAGGAGTTCTTATTAGGAGCATTTATTATAACCTCTTTATTACAATGTCTTATTATAAGTTCTTATTATAATCTCGTATTGTAGGGTCTTGCTATAAGATCTTATTACAATGCCTTATTATAACCTCTTTTTATAGGTTCTTATTATAAGTTCTTTTCATAAATATTATTATAATTTTTTATTATAATGTTTTTATTATAATTTTTTATTATAATGTTTTATTATAATTTTTTATTATAATGTTTTTATTATAATTTTTTATTATAATGTTTTATTATAATTTTTTATTATAATGTTTTTATTAGAAGCTCAGAGAGATCAAGCACCTCTTCAAACTTGTTTATACTTTCAAACCATTTTAAAGCTCAAAACGAGTTTCGTCTGCAGTCATTTTCTGAAAAAGTCGACAAGAACCTTAAGGCGAAGGTGCCCACCAAGGCCCCCCTAAAAACGTCCTCCTCGTGCCCCTCTATCAGGCCGAGCGCCCGCCTCACGCTACCCTCCAAACTCGACCCCAGTGACTTCCCAGACATCGATGCATACAAGAAGGAGAAGCACAATATAGGTCAGTGGATGGTGGTGTTAGTGATGAAGGGACGATGGTGATGGTGGTGATGATGATGGTGGTGATGATGATGGTGGTGGTGATGATGGTGGTGGTGATGATGATGTTGATGAGAGTAATGAGCGTCATGTTGATAACAATGTAAATGAATTATTTGTCAGCTTCATCATCCTAAATACTTAATGGGTTATTTCCTACTTAGAAAGTGCGTTTGACCTTTTGAGTATTTGTTCAGATGATTAGGAAGATGACATGATAACTGATTTATAATGGCTCTGTCATGAATGTAATCATAATGATGGTGACTATTTATGATTATGATGACAATGGTGATTGTTTGTAATCAGCGATTACAGCGTGATTTTATTTATTACCATCATTATTGTTATTATTATTTTTATCATCATCATTTCAGTTATTAAAATTGTAGTTATTAAAATTATTCATCATCATCACATCATTAATGAGGACAATGATATTATAATATACAACATTAAGTGGATGAATTCATGGTTAAGCATTATAATCTCTGTCCTTTAAGCAGCAATATAACTTTGAAGAATAAATGCGACATTATAATTGTGCCTATAATTATCTCACAATTATGTTCGTAATTATCTGCTTGTCTTTGGCTCCACTTTTATGGCTGAGGCTTCTGAATGTGCAGATATTTTTATTTATTAATTTTTTGTGGGTGCAAAGAGTTCAGTGTTTCAGATGTTCTGTTTGTGTCTCTTTGTAAACAACAGCTCCTCTTGTTTGTGGACTTTCTTGTCGTTGCTTAGTTCTCTAAATGATTTTCTAATTATTATTATTATTATTATTATTATTATTACATTGTTAATTGTAATAATTATTATTACATCGGTTCATCTCCAGCCTTTCATATTGTGCCCTGCCAAGGGTGTTAAATATTTCAATTGGGTTTTGTCTTTTTCATGATCGAGAATTTAAACAATCTCAAAACGCAAGAAAATTTGCAATAATTATAATATTGATATTACTTATGTCTAATTAAAAGTCTATGACATGGAATATAATTTCAGTAATACTAATAAATAAATAATCGTGTTAAATAATTTCTCTACATAATAATAGGTCTAGTCATTGTAAAAGGAAGAATTAAGAATCCTCGAGAGGCGGGGAGGCGAGCAAGTGCTTTGTAGATATTAGCGATATATGATATTTTATGATATTTCAGTCGCATTTCGGTTCAAAGTATTTGTAATAATTTGTTCAGTTTTATAGAGTTGGAATATTCTTATAAAGACTCAACACTAATAAATGAATAATATATGTACTTAGTTGAACTTGTTGCCATAGCCATGGATGATTCATTTATTTATTTTATTTTTTGATTTTGTTTAACTCGACAGTTGAGAAGAAACGGAGGTACAAGATCAACGACTGCATCCAGGAACTGGCAGATCTCCTTCCAACGACATACGACGTGTCAGTGAATTATTCTCCTTTAAATGCTTCATTCATTCATTCATTCATGCATTAACAACGTCAGTGTAATGATTTATGATGTTCACGTCAATCGTCGTAATTTTTACAATCATCATCGGCATCACCTCGTTGCATAAGATAAAAGTCACACGTCTCTGCGACATGTCGATGACGACGTGAGAATTAACGGCACCAATCGGAACGTCTTAATGTACTTAATGGACGGAAGTCTTAATTTGTTTTGTGACTTCAGATGCCATAATTAAATGACAGGCTTCATTATAAGTGCTACTACAGCTGTTGCTGATGTTTGTAATTGCGTGTGAATTATTTTTCGTGCCTCAGTCTTGGACTTGGGCTTGGACTTGTTTGACTGGGTTTGTTATCTCGAAGAAATTTCATTATTTAAATCAATCTCCATTAATAAATTACAATAGTACGGATGTATCCTAATTAGCCGCCACCATCATCATCATTTTGTCCGTCATCATCATCATTATCAACCTATCCATAGTGACCTCAACATGAAGAAAGGTTACATCTTGGAAAAGTCAGTGGAGTACATCCAGGAGTTGAAGAAGGACAGCGAGAAGAAGGCAGAGACCGAAGGAAGGGTGAAGGAACTGGAGAGGGAGAACAGGCAGCTTCACCTGGAATTGCAGGTGATGGAACCATGATTGTTCAATCATTTTCCCAATAGTTTGTTGTTGTTCATCAGTTCGAATTTCTCTCCTTCCAAACTTTGCTTGAACAAATGCTTTTTCAATCAGAACATGAGGAGAACCCAGGAGGCATTACGACAACAACGTCAACAGCAGCAGCAACAACAGCAACAACAATTGCATCATCAACAGCAGCAGCAACAATTGTTTCTTGTCTCTCCGAACTTTCAATCACAACATCATGCCTCACCTCACTCCAATCCCATCATCTTGTCTCTGGCTGACAACTTCCTCAACAACAACAACAACAGCCATCACCACCAGCAACAACAACAACATCATGATTACAACCAGTCTGTCTTCATCTCCGATTTTACAAACTCCGAAGCAGAGGCCATGGAGCACGGCTGCATGACGGGGCTGCTCGACACGGACGCCCTCATGTCGAATCTCCAGGTTTCCAATGAACTGACGGATCTGGATCGACAGGAGCTGAACAGTTTCATCAACCTGGAGGAGATATCCGGTGACGACATCTTGATGTCCGAGTTCGGTTTTCATCAGCCCAGCGACCAGTTTTGATGTCTGCTTAGTTTTTTTATAGTCTTTTTATATTTTTATGTTTTCAAGAGGAGATGAATTTGGAGACTGTGAACGCTACGAGTCACGTTTTTATTGGTGGTTTGTAGGTGATTTTTGTGTGGTAATTGGAGTGTAGAGGATTTTATTGTAAAATACAATTAAAATGCAATTGTACAGGTCACTAAAGCTTCAAAATGTATTGTTGGATTCTGCTATCATGAATTGCTGATTTTAATTATGGGTTTGGGCTTAGCAATGTATAATTCTTGTGTCTTCCTTGTATTTCACAGGAATCATGATTCTTTATCAAATTATTTTACTTGTTGCAAATTTTCTGCCTGGCAATTGCCATAACGTCTCTTTCAGTGTTGTTTGAACTCTTTCGGACTTCCACCGGCTTCCGTTCTTTGTGAAGATAAATTTTTCTTTTTTGTTGTCTTTATTATTTGCTGTTGTTATTTTAAGCATTCAAAGGGTGCAGTCAAACAAAGACCGATAAAGCTCTTTTTATGGAACGTGTTTTTACTTCCGAGACGAACGTTGCTTGTTGTCACTGTCACCTTGTCAGTGGGATTAGTTTTAACTTTTCAAGTTGCTCTTGCTTTGGATTTGTTGGATGATTGTATGAATTGTTTGGGATTTCGTATTACATGAATGCACGAATGAATTCTGCAGCAAGTGTTAATGATGTTATTAATGAAACAACTTGAAATAAAATTGAAGCATATTGACTCTAGGTTGTCTCACCGATTTTGATTTGGTTTTTAATTTTTGTACCGGGTAATTTCGAAGAATAATTATTTTAGAAGTAGCTGCGTAATCCCGTGAAAGCCCTTAATAGCGGTGCCCAAATTTAGAATTACGATGATGCCAATTAAGCGTGCTATGTGGTTGATCGCCATCCTATTTCTTCTGCAGATGGTAATTGAATAATCTTTAATAAATATGCAGACAAACTTTAGTAAATTGTACTTAGGACAGCTTCTCAAAGCACTTCTTAAGTAGGGCATTCGGAATGATTGCACGAACTAATCTGCTAAAGTGCGTTGCCAATAATGTCAAGCAGCTTAAGCGAGTTCTAAAAATCTTGTTTGATGATAAACAGTAATAAAAGAAGCACTATTGTTTATCATAGCCACAGTTCAGCTTCATAGCGTGGTTCAAATCCAAAGTAAAATGAAAGCAGAAGATAGAACACTAATTGTTAATTGTCAGTAACTCGCTTTTATAATTCACCAATATAATTTTTATGTGTGCTGAAAGATTAGCCTTTGTCGATGATGATAATCAGAAGTTTATTACCTGGCCTCAGAATGTTTATTTGGGGAAGGATACCTGTGGAATATCGCGTGCCATTGTGAGGCTTCGTTTTTTTCCGGACTTTTGCATCTTTGTTTGTAAAGAGGAGAAAATATTTGTAAAATGGTGAGATTAATTATCGGCATCAAAATTCATTGTGTTGCGGTCGTGTTGTTTGACACTCTGTGCAGTTCGTTCATTTCATTGTTCCTACTGCGCTTTATTACTCTATCCGTAATGTAAATAACTAGTTTTATTAATTGGGCCGATTTTGAATGTTCTTACACGATAATTTATAATTATTTAGTAAAACCATCAGAGCAGCATACATAGTTTTAATGAGATAAACCAAAAAACTTAAGCTCCACGTCTACCACGACTATCATACTTAGTTGTAAAAATTACAAATAAAATGGAAAAAGATCAGGCCTAAATATTCTTTTGCAACAGATGCAGTTCATGTTTCTGTTCAGTAGGCAAGGCAAACTTCGACTTCAGAAATGGTTTGTTTCTTATCCTGACAAAGTCAAGAAGAAAATCATCAAGGAATTGGTGACAACTGTGTTGTCCAGGAAACCAAAAATGTCGAGCTTCTTGGAATGGAAAGACATGAAAATTGTTTACAAAAGGTTCCCTCAAATGCTTTTAAACTCAAAGATTTTTACAGGAGTTTGACATTTAGATTTATTTAGTTACTTAGCAGCTATTCACCAAATAGTGCTTTAGAGCAATCTGTTAGTTATGATCTCATCATTTTTCTCCCAATTTTAGATATGCAAGCCTCTACTTTTGTTGTTGCATTGAGAACAAGGACAATGAACTGCTAACACTGGAGATCATTCACAGATATGTGGAGCTGCTTGACAAATACTTTGGAAATGTTTGTGGAATCATCTGCTTTTTTTACATATAGAAGTAAAATTGAAATTATCTGAACTAAAAGTATAAAGCTATAAAGCTAAATTGTCAATTTAATTCTACTATTTTCATCTCAAATTCTTTAACCAGGTCTGCGAGTTGGACATAATCTTCAACTTCGAGAAGGCCTACTTCGTTCTCGACGAGTTTGTGTTGGGAGGAGAGGTGCAAGACTCGAGCAAGAAGAGCGTCCTAGGTGCAATTGCTCAGATGGATCTTCTTCAAGAGGTTATTTGGACGTTTTCATCAGTTTAAATTTTGTTCGAAAACTTGCCACGAATCTGCTGCCTTTGTGGATTTGTAAATATTCTTGATAATGCCATCTGTTGGCAGGTCATTGTGGCTTATTATGCTGGATTTATTAACTTTTTAAGAGCTTTGTGGATGTGATTTTGAAGTTTCCATGAGAATTGAGTCTTGCTTATATTTCAGTTTTTTCTTTGCTTGTCACGTATTTGAATACTGTATACAATTGAGTTTTGAGTAGATGCACCCTAAATCCACATAAAGCCTACTATGGATGTGAGGATGTTTGAGGCTTGCAAGTTCAACTTGTGGCTGGTACGAGTGAACTCTGCAATTTGTTCAGTGACGACCTCAAGTTTACCGAAGCAAAGTTTTGTTCTTTTGTCAGAAGTTTCCATAGAAAATTGCCCAAAGAGGATTGCTTTACACCTTGCCATTTGATCCTTGTTTTCAACCCTTTCCTTTGACTATAATCAAGTTCATGCTTGAGGTTTTAATAGGATTATTAATAACAAAAACAAGCATTTCAAATCACTACTGAGAGGTGATGCTATATGCTAAAATACTAAAATACTGTCTATTCATCAAGAAATCCTGCAAATAAGTTGAATGTCTTATATCTTAATAATAAATATATCTATATAAACATATAAACAGCCCTTTAGGTCACAGATAATACATTACATTATTTTTACCTTTTGTTTACTTTCACTGAATGTTGTAATAATCGTCAACCCTTTTCAGCATGTTACGATGAAAGATTAATTCCCACAATTACCCCTAACTAACAAAGTTTACTGTCCCACTAGAAAATCATTAGATATGAGTAGTACTTATGCTTTCTCAATACTCATTGTCTTTTGTCATTTTTTTAGGATTGTGAAGATTCTGGGAGTATTTTTGAAGAAATAGTCTTATACGGATAAATAAAACGAGCTTAGAGGCCAACGCGAAATATTTCATAGATGTCTTTCCTATTCTATAAATCTTGCTTTTTTCTGAAGAACTTTGTTTCAACAACCATGAATATATTCCACTCCATTTAAACTCTTTTTTTTTTAATTTTCATTTCACATGCTTTTGACTCGCTTGAGCTGTTAGTCCATATCAGCTGGGAACGTTAGGTTGGTAGGCATTTATTTGAGTCGTCGTTTTCCTGACGCTTCTGCTTCTTGAATTTCATTTTGATGTCGAGTTCCACAGTTTGGCCTTGTTGAATTTCAGGAAGGAATCGGAGGTAACAGGACTGATTTGCAACAAGAAGACTATCTTTAGAATTTCTGAGTTGTTATTTAAGCTGGTGTTTATTTAGTTCAAAGTTTAGATGTTGTGGTGGTTTGTCTTTAGTTAAACATGCATTTAATGTTCGGATGATGGTTACTAGGACGGCTTGTTACGTTGAATCTTGAGTTTGGGCAAACTAATTAATTTTCTCATACAAGTTTTTATAATACTTGATGATGGTGACTTTTGAATCAACGATGTCTGCTTCATTTCAAGAAATCCTTCATATTCTGATCAAGATTTGTGATTGCAACATCATGATTATTAATCTCACTTAATAATAATGACTTGTTAGTGGACAAATATTTTCAAAAGTGTTGAAGAGAAAGTTGTACTATAAAATTATTGTGATATGTCTGATATGGACTGAAATATTAGTAGAATATATAGTATATAGTGGAATTGCAAAGAAGTAAGAAGCACCAAATGCCGTCATTCGTCACCTAACTTTTTTGACCCAAAGTTTCTAGTCGCCTCTGCCACACTCCTATTCTCGACTATAATTATAATTTGTGATCCTCAATCTACATCTGTGAACTTTAATTAACTTGCTTTCCCATTTGACGTAAATGACATTTTGGGATTTGATGTAAATGACATTTTGGGATTTGATGTAAATGACATTTTGGGATTTGTCAAAATGATTAAGAATTATGATTAATAAAGCAATTAACGATTCTAACATCTTGTTTTCTTCTACCCTGCTATCTTAAGCTAACATCATTAAAACATCAGCAATGAGTAAATAAGGAAGTTACAAGAAAAGCCATAATCAAAATTGAAAATATGAAAACATAAAATTGTAGTTACCTTCTCGATGACCTTAAAATTAAAAATATATTATTGTTATTTTCTACTGAAGGAGAGTGAACCACCAAGGGGACTGTTTGAAGAACCAGGTTTCTGATTTGGAGAAAAGACTTTCACAGATTCTGACCGATTGTTCGGAAGTACACTTGCCAACCAGCATGTCGATACTTTGTACTTTTTTTTTATAATTTTTTTGCCAATAACTTGTGTTCATACTTAAAGCTTCAAAAACTTGACATGTAAATTTAGCAAGTCAAGTCCTTGATAATTTGTTTGCACAAATGGTAAGGTCAAATAAGTTTTGCCATTTTCTCGAAGCTGCTCAATTGTTACTGTTTTCTTATGTTCTTTGTTCACTTCCCAGAAGTGCAGTATTATAATTTGTAATCTTTCTTTTAATTAAGACATTCTTAATTTCTTTTAGTCCTACATATCTGACCATTGAAATTCGGAATCAAAAGTTCACTTCATCTATGTTGATAATTGCGAATATTTCTGAGTTTGTGATCTGTTGATTCTAGGTTCACTTTACTTATTAACTCCCTTTAGTCACTGATCTAGCAATACGTTACTATTTCAGTATTTACCAAGTATTTCGTTTGTTATTATAATTTTTGATTTCTTTTTTACTTTTAATAACAATTTTCCAAGAGGACAGTTCAAGCAAGAAGTGTTTGTTTTGCACAATCAGTTTTCATATTGAAATTGAAGTAAATAAATATCAGAACGAAAGCCATAAATCCACAAGTGGAGACGTTGCGGACGATCATAAAGCGTCGAGAGAGCCAAAAGCATCACATCCAGCTGTGAATCTGTGGTCCCTACACCCCTAAATCCGTCACTGGTCACATCATGGCAACATAAAACCTTCGTAAGAAATAGCATTCTACAATCCTCAACATCTTACGCTTAGCAGCAAAAAATGAATTTTAAAACTATAGAGTTTGATTAATAAGAGTAATGAATTATTTAAAAAACCTGCCCGCTTACATGTTCAAGATGGCGTTCCTTAAAGGCATTTACTAAGTCGGGGTGAAATTGGATAAACATTTATCCTCATCTATCAATCCAGTGATTAGCGAGATGTTTATAACATTTCATGCTCCTAAATATATAATTTGCAAAATCGTTTATTACTGTTTCTGAGGTAATGATCCTTGCTTGAGGTGATTCCCGTAGGAAAGATCGCATTTTTTGATATTTTTCGATGGCTAATCAAATCAAATTTTATTAAGAAATATTTAATATTATCTCACTCTCTTTTCACTGTCTCTATCTCTATCTATACATCTATTTATAAATCTATATATCCATCCATCCATCTCTCATTTTAAACACTTCTCGGTTCCCTGTAAATCTCTCACAGAATTTTCCCGTGAAGAGAATCTTGAGCACAAGATTTGCCACGGCACGCTCAAATAAATAATTCAAATGGAGTTTGGAATTTCTTGTGAATCACCTTGGTAACGGTCGAGCATCCAATCGTGTCAGTCTGGTTCATCGCAGTAGGACTGCTTTCGTTTCCGATTTTTCTCGGAGATTCGAGAGTTTAATAATGCAAAATTTATGGAAATTAATTTTTAAATTTAATTTGATTATTTTGAAATTATTTAGCATTAGAAACATCATTTCAGAGCGGTATTTCAAGAGATTTCAAATATTTTCATCCAGGATCTTTGTCCTCGTAACAGCGTGAAATGGAAATTTCCATTTCTACTTGGACATGGCCATACGGGACTTTCGAACACTGGTATTGATCTCTTAGGAAGTGAACACAGATCCTCCCTGCAGTCATTATCGACTCCCAATAAATGTCCTAAAAAAACAATCATAGCAAAACAAATGATGTTTTCAGTTTGTGTTATTCGTCGTTTACATTAAAAACAGAAAGCAATTAAGTTAATTATAGATTTACTGCCAAAAATTCTAAGTGTATCTCTTGTTAGTGTCGCCTATTGCTTTAATAATAAATCACAAACCTAGCAAAAAATTAGCAACGCTTAAAATTAAACAATAATATCAAGTTATGATACAATTTAGTAAATGTTGAGAAAAATCTACACAAGTGCCCCATCCATCATGGAAATTCATTTGAAAGTGTCTTCGAACTCCCGCCAAATTTCAAATTGAAAAACTATAAAGATTATCGACACACAGAGTTTTTAAAATCATTCAATATTCACAACTGCATGAACAGAGGTACCTCTCAATGTGAAGGATAATGTGATCAATGGGATACAGTAAATCTGTACATTGTATGAATGGGATATAAATAATACATGAAACCAGCAACAACAACATTAATAATAATAATAATAATAATAATAATCTAGTAAAAAAAACAAAATTACATCAAAAGGCATGGAAATATACGGGTCATCCAAATGCGGCGTTTTTCCGATGAAAGCTATTCCAAAAAATAGGACGCTTTCTAATTCCGACTTTCAATGGAGCGTGGAGAATGATGATGATGGTGGTAAGGTTGGTGATGATGATGATGATGATGATGACGACGACGACGACAATGATGAGGCGGAGGAAGATGGGAGGAGAAGAAGGATATTGAGTGGGGAAAATGTTAACGGAGAGTGTAAGATCATACAAACATACAAACAGCTGCAGCATTTCAATCGATCCACGGACAACGGCAGTTTGTGAAAGTTCATTTGAGACGAGGAGGCAATAAAAATAATGTTAGTAATAATAACATTAATAATTAATATTAAATATTTATTAATTATCATAATTTTAATATATTATATATTATAACAACAATTATAATAGCATTATTTATTTATATCATTAATTTCAGTGGTGTTATTTTAAGAAAGTAATCATGGTTATTTTATTAATTAAATTATTAAAATATTTATATTTTTTATTATTGTTATATTATTTTATATTATTGTTATTATTATTATTAATGATTAATATTAATTAATATTATCATTATCATAAACACTGGTATATTCGCATATTAAATTGAATAACAAAATAACAATCATTTAGATATTATTAATTAGGTATTATCGACAGGGCAGACCGAGTTACCAGATTAAATCCAGCCGCGTATGCCTTTGGACACCACCCTCCAATCCAACTTCAACCTTGATTCCAGTTACCGTCATTTTCCAGTACTTTTCCATGGCATCAAATCGAGCCCAAAATTATTCCGCCATTTTGATCATGCTTTTCGCCGTAAAGCAAAATTTAACGAGCACCTAAATTCGGCTTTCCTCAGATGTATTCTGCACTGTTACGATCAAATCTAATTGTATTTATTGCCACGAGTGAGCCGGTGCCAACGTAACTGTCTGTTGGTAGTTAAAGAGGAGGAGGAGGAGGGGGAATGAGAAAATGTCCCCAGCGAGCAATAAGATTTGAACTAGGCTCCTTGGACTTCAAAGCCGACCGCTCATCCATGAGAGATAAGTGCATCAACCCTCATCGAGTCTAGAGAGCATTGATGGATCGATTATTTTTAAAGATAGAAACAGAATCCAATACGTTTCTATCTCGATAGTCCAAACCAGGAGTCTCCAAAGTATGGCCCGTGGACCGGACCCGGCCCTCTAAGGCCTCTAATACGGCCCGCGGAGCCTTGAAAACATATAATAAAAAATAAAATCAACAGAAGCCTGGGCAAAGCATACTAAAATCTGTCAAGTAATATGTGCGTGTTTATGATAACTTTTATAACGCTGAACTCTGACATGCACATCGCCAAAACTTCCAGGAACTATTCTCTGATCTCGCTGCACGTTCTTCGAAAATAAAGACCATGTCATTGAAGACTTGCAAATGGAAGTAATCGATTTGCAGTCCAATGACATCCTGAAGAACAAATTCAAGGAAAGAAATTTGATCGAACTCTTCAAATGCCATCCATCTTACCAATACATTATGTTTATATGAATTAATTTCAACCTTTGCACTATGTATTTGTGTGAGAAGACTCTTTCAAAGATGAAGTACGTGAATTCCTGTTGCAGACCACAAATGCCCGATGAAAGCTTGAATGCCTTATTTATTTATTTATAATAATTTATTTATTAATTAGGATCGGAGCCACTTTGAAACGTAGTTGGATAAAATTGTGTCAGAAAGTCATTGGTTTCAAGTTTTTCACATTAATCAGCACTAACGTAAAACCATGTTAATTGTTATTGACATTCTGATTACAATTCTGCGCTGTATCATCGTCAGACATCAGGATTAGCCTGTTTAAAGTTATGCATTCGTTCCCATTTTTGTAAATTGAATTTGCATCATAGCTCCACAACAAATAGCTCTTTGTTAATTCACCTTAATTTAAGTTTACGTTTGGTCAGCCGAGACTTCAGAAGTCCTTGGCTAAAAAAACTTCTAAATACTCCTTGTCTAAAACGACTATGACATTGGATGTCAACATTAACCAAATGACTTGCATAAAACATTTGTGATTTTTTTAGAAGTATTCTCGATAGATCCACTCTCCCGCGAATTCCAATAATGAATTCCCATCCTCAGGATTGCCAAGAGAGGGGAGGCGGAGGTAACTGCTCAGGGCCCGTCATATTTTGGGAGCTCAACCTGGTTCTGAAGTTCTAAAATTTTACAATTACCTACCAAACATAACATAAGGTCTCGAATGTTGCATTACATTCCTGGAATACTCAATCCGTAGCACATTCAAAATCTACTAAGAAAATTATCTTTTTCAATCGTCCATTCCCGCTTTACAAGTTTCAACAGCCATATTCTTAGCGCGACAGTCTCACTGAATTATCAAGACTTGATTTGGTGTTTATTCCGGTTACACAGAGGCTAGTTGAATTATATCTTTCAATATAATTTCCTTATTTCTGTTTCTCTTTTCTAAACGAGATGAAAGGAAAAGCTTGTAGCTTGAAACTTTTGGCAAGAAACAGAAAGAATAGCATTAGTTTCAAACATTGCATCATGAATTTGGTGATCCACACACGATAAGAGAATCACGTTGTTTGGAACGAAATAGTTTATTCAACAAAGAAAATTTTGTTTTCTCGTGATTAACCTATCAATAAGACCACTTTAATCTATCCAATCATTATGACGTCTTGACTTAAATTGAAAATAACCAATATATTTCGTGCCATTCTTACCATCGTTTACGTAGTGTATCTTTTGGATTTTCCTTTGGCAAACAGGACAACTGGTATTGCTTTCGGTCCACTCGTCGATGCAGTGGAAACAAAATCCATGATCACAGCAGTCGAGTTTGCTGAGAACTTTGACCTTGTTCGAACAAACGAGACACGGATGCATTGGCATATTTTTCTCGTTAAGCTCTCCCACTTGTGTCTTGTAATGTTCTAAAACTTTCATAACTCTCTTTGCCTTCTCAATTAGGATTTCATCGCTAGATTCCAATTGTTCAGGTTCTTGTCTCGTATCTAGGTATTCACGTACCATGGCTAAGTGCTTAAAAGTGAACGTTGGCTGTTCCTGATGTTCCTGATGTTCCTGCTGTTGTTCGGAGCCCGACATCTTCTTGGATTCTTTCTTAGTGCGTTATGACAAAGATAGAATAGCACACTTCTTGAACCAACCCATGTAAAGTAGAAGATCGTAAATTAAATTTTAAAATTTAAAGATATTTAAAATTAAATTTTAAAATTTAAAGATATTTAAAATTAAATTTTAAAATTTAATTTAAATTTATTTTTTTAACTATAGATAAGAAACAAATAATAATTATTATATAATTTTAATTTATGAAATAGTTATGTTTATGTCAAATTAAAAATGGACTTTCGTAAATGTAATTAAATGTAATATATTAGACTTAATTTATAATTTCTCTATTCACCCATCTCAACCTTTAATCTCCCAAAGTTGCTCTTGTGAAACATCATATATATTTGTCCATTTTAGGTCGCGAAAACATTGTTTAGAAAAACTGTTATGCATTTTTTTTTTGAGAGCTTTGGAGAACAACTCTAAGGTAAATATTTGCAAGTTAATAAACATATTAATATCTTTGGCATTGGAAACTATGTTAAATATCGCTATTTTTAAATTTGTGGTTTTAATCGTAAAATGACTTACAAAGAAAATATTTTACAATGACTTTACATGTTCCAAGCATCTTTAACATACATGTATTTCTGTTTTGTGTGATATGTCATTATGTATGTCATTAGTAGCTATATTTTTTGCAGTAGACCTGCTATGCTCATATAACGAGAACAACCAACTAATAAATAATAAAAAAAATCAACTAACAAATGATACTTTTATTAAAAATTTCAGATTGCATATTTTTGCTTTATTATATACGGTGTAGAGTCTACACTGTAGACACATTCTAATTAGTTTCACGTGTCTGCGGCATTTTTATATAGGCTTGGTTATAAAAGGTTACTGCACTTACACATCCATTACGTCACAGTTGACATACTTAATCGTAACCGTTACCAGAGTCACCGAGGAGGGCAAATGCTCGCGAGACCCTCAATTTTTCCCGTAATGTCTGTCGGCGATCTTGTGGGTCCCCATTGTGGATCCACAATTTTTCTTTTTAAAAGACTTAATCCTTGACTTTAGTATCAGTGCCTGGGATCATGTTCTTGATCCAACAATCACAACACAGATTGATGCTGTTGTTGTCGACGACGACGACGATGATGATGATGATGTTTTGGAAATCAAGACTTAAAGTAAGAAAAAGATTCAGACGACATGCCAAAGTTAAGAAAAAATGAAAACATGAAATGCTCCAAGAAATGGCTAATTGATTTCGAAAGTTCTAAAAAGTTTTTAAATCAGAATAAAAGAATAGCTTTCAAGATATTTTAAATATAAATTTCATATTGGGCATTCACCATTTTATTATTATCAACAATGTAATGTTTTACTGAAATTACCAAATAAATAGTAAGCAACTTGTAAACCACATTTTTTTGAGTGTTTAATTGATACAAAAACACTTGGCGTAATTAAACGTATAATTTAGATATTAAAAAATATGTACATTAATTATAGTTATTAAAAATTACTTTAATACAAATTTCTGTTTAACAATCGCTAAAATGGTGCTCCGAGAGTCTGCAAATGGCAGGAGTCTACTTTTAAACATCGTCTGATAGAAATGAATGGATCGTTATCCCCAAAACCCCGAGGGTAGCTGCAGCTCTCTTCGCTGCTTGGCTGAGTTGGACGCTTCGCGAGGTCCCAGTATTGATCGTTATCGACACTCCATCCACCTACCAGGCTCTTCCATCACATCCATCTCTCCTTCCAGACATCTAAGTAAACATCTGCTTGCTACGTGCGTGCTTGGGAATAGTATTTTTGTTTAACTTCCCAAAATAACTCTTTCGCTAAAGTAAATCCGCACCTGATTATGCAAATTATAGAATTAGATAAATAGGATGCCTCTCCTAATGGTCAACTCATGCATCGTAGAAGTGGAATCCCCTCCAGTTCTTCCATCGTTCGATGGGCAGATGAAATCGAATCCGCTGAACACTGAAACACGATCTTATCGAAGTCTCTTGGACATCCCATTCGATTTGCATCAAGCCTGTTTTCCCAGAAAAGAAAGCACTGGACACATGATAAAAACAAGAAGCCAGTAACGAGTATAACGAATCCACAAACCATACCTCTGGTTGCGCGTTCCCTATTGGCGCAGGACTTGCCCTAAGGAGCGCTAGAGGCTCTTAGATCTAATAGAATGAACGCATGTCTTCCAAATGGACAAAAGTTAGTTTGATATTGGAGAGGACAATTGAGATTTCCGGTCCGTCGATGAATGTAAGCAGTGCTTGTGAAGCTGGAAATACGAACTTCGATTAATGGAGCAATAAACCTTTAAAATATTATGTTCGTCAGCGTGCAAGCCATGTAGCAGTCATCTGTACTTTCGGTGTGCGTGCACGTGAAATGATGCACGTGCTTGGCCCGCCATCGCTCGCACGCTTCCGATCGTCTCCAGCAACCGAGGGAGGTCCACGCAACCGACAGGATAGAAAGGCAGTGCTCTCAATTCTCAAGACTTTCGAAGGGCAAACGTGTCGTGTACTTCATTCCTTGTTAAAGCAAGCTTACATTCACTTAACTATGATGTACAATTAAGAAATAGATACTAATTAATCGGAGTATATCCATATTATGATACGGAATTCGAGCGCTTTCTGGCAGTCAACGCTTCACCTCTACTCGAAATTGTAGACAACATCAGAACATTCCAGTGGCATAATTTCCTACCAAGAAAGAGAGGAGACCAATCTAGGAAGGGTAATCGAAGTTTTTTTAAAATCAGATATCTTACTTTTAAACGTATTGTTTTTAATGTTCGTTTCGTAAGTTTTGCGACTTTGAGGTATGGTTCTGGAGACTCTTTGGGTCAACTTTTCGCTCCAAATCGATTCAGGGTTGTGCATGGTAAAACAGAATACATTTAAATCGATTTAATCAGCTCATAAGGAATCCTAAACTTTGTAAAAAAAAACATTTTATAAAAAAATTTCAATGATTTTTTGAGATTGAAACTATAACTTTTGACTAAAAATATGTTCTTTTTCTTACTTCATTTTTGAACAATTGGAAAATCGATTCTTGAACTGCAAATATAAATATCGATAAGTATAAACAGGACATAAGTCTTATATGTTATTACGAAACTATTCCTTAAAAATCATCGTTAAGTATTTTTAAATATCAAGTAATATTCTGCAATCAATTTGTCAGCTAGCTTACATCCTAATTAATTAACAGACTAAAGCCTTAATTAATAAATAAAACCTTACTAATATCACAATCAGTCACTCACTAACTCAATCAATCAATCATTATCACGTTCATAACAAGGTAAGTACATCGTAAAACTTAAAATTCTATCACATCGTCTAGCTTTTAACGCCGTCACTCGCATCAGACACATGAAATTGGTCTTAAAAGGCATTATTACCAAAACATGACAATCAGCTGTAAATTCACCCAGCAAAGGGGTAGAAATAAGAACAAGATAAAGAACTTGAGAGAAAAGCATGGACTCCAAAAACAAGGAAGACTGTTACGAAGTGAGTCAAAATGACGTTCAGAAGAAAAAAGAAGGCCTCGGAACCAAGCTCAACAGAACCACACAGTCCATCTGGAATTCCTCCAAGAAGGAGTTTTTGGGCAGGACTTGGGACAGTTGGGGTTGGTGTGACGAAATTCTATTTGTTAACTATAACTAATAATGAACAAAATTGAATTTTTTAATATCATACAATGACATGAAGCTGTAAGTAACGTTTATACTTTTATTAAAGATATTATTGACAAGTAGAATTTAGCAATAGTGCAGGCCTCACGAAAGGGATGCAGCCGGGGCCTAGAAAAGTTTAGGAGACCCATAAACATTAGATATGACTAGTGGTGGAAGGGGGCCCAGAAAAGTCTCGAACCCCTACTTTTTCTCTCGGCGGCCCTGCAATTGTATCGTACAATTTTAATTGTGGATAAATATTTAGCAAATAAATAATTTTGGAACAATATTTCGTTGAACTTGAAATACAAATAGCCGGACAAATTAGCAGCAATTACGTTTTCTATTGATAGATCAAATAGGTCAAATAGATCATTCACTCCACAGATATATAGACGTTAAGATAATATTGTTAACATCATACTTAATAACAATAACAATGGTTATTATTTTCGTTACTTTGTCATTAAATGTTACTTTGTTTTATTTTGAAAATTATTTAGTCGCAAATCGCACATTGATTTTTGTAATTTCCCACTTTATTTTTCTGGCAGCAAAAATAGGGATCTTTTACATCATTTTCTACTCCTGCCTGGCAGCCTTTTTTGCTGTGTTATTGGTTGGTTTCTTTCAAACTTTGGACGTTAAGCAACCCACACAGCAGAACCTGTACAGCCTCATCAAAGCCAATCCAGGTATGCATTGCCTAGTCGGTAATTGTTGTTGTCAGTTATTAATTATTATTATAAAACAAAAATAATTATTATCTGTTAATAATTAGTTGGTAATAATTTAAAAGGTTCAAAGTCAATCCAGGTCAATGCAATTTCCTCGTTTTCATGCCAGCTAACAATTTTTGTTCCTGTTTATAAATTTAAAAAAACAATTAATATAATTACTAGGTTATTATAAAATATTAATATATTATGTTTTAAATATTACGATTACAATATAAATCGCACTACAAATGTAAAGACTGAAATTGACTGAATATAATTGGATAACGTCTCTGTATATCATGATATATTTCTGACTGAATAAAAAAATCCAAAATAAAAGGCGACATGCGCGACATATTTTACGAACATTTTTCACAGAAAGGAAAACATTTCAGAATTAAAATGAAATTTTTAAATGTTTCCCTTAAAAAACAATTTTCATCACAACCCATTTTACATGATAAATTGTTTGATTTTTTTAAAATTCAAATATCGTTTGTGCTAAACAATGCTTTATATGCTACTCTTGACGTTTTATTTATCTGAGATTTTTAGTGGATTTGCAGATATTTATGGAATATTTTATTGAAAAATTCTCTAATCTGGGGATTGTCTTATGGCTGGTTAGGACTATCTCCAGGGTTTTCAAAGTCAATGCGAAAAAAAACATTTGAATTAAATGGTCATAGCGATAAATCTTTTTGAATAATCCAGTTAATAAAAAATAAATTGTCATCTCTTAAAATTATTCTCCTCATTGAAAAACTGGTAATTTTGTAATCAAGACTGTGACATGATTAACTCTAAACTAAGAAAACTCCAAAACCCCGGGTCTTATTATCAAAGCTACAATTCTGAAATGGAAGACATTAATCGTACTATTAGAAATATTAGTTAGTGTATGTAACACCATAAACCTAGCATCAAAGGCGCTACATAAAGTGGATACATCACCAGAGTTAACCCAGTCTAGGGCGTCAAGCAATGATGTTCCTGATGAGAAATTTCCAGTTTTATAAGATCTAAAAGTGACAATCCATGGAACTAAGAAGCGAAACTATTGGAGATTATCGCAGGAGCGAGTTGTTGATGGGTGAGTTACGCATGGGTGATCCTGCGGTTAGTTTGGGAGAGATGCTTCCATGATTCATGATTACAAAAAAAAATGTCTTTGAACTTTTGAAGGTTCTGAAAATGGAAAGATTGAATAAATGATTAGTTTTTAATTATTATTATCTTGTTATATTGTAGATGTTATTAAGAACAATTGTCAAGATTGTCAAGTTTAGTTAAAAATAATTTTCAAACACAAATGAGAGTTGCAAAAAAAAACAAGAGTTGCATTAACAAAACAACACAATCAATAAAAAAAACATTAATTAAAAACAATTAATCATCACTATGAATAATAGATCATTATAATTACACCACAATCTAATAACCAAAAAAATTCGCCGAAGATACCCTCATCAAAAATGAAACAAAATTGGACACACTCCCTCGTTGGCACAAAAGAGAGAGATTGGAAAAGATCAATATTTCTGCTACAGAAGCTCTGAATGTTCTGCTTGCTGGAATATGTTTCAACGCCTGGAAACAGAGAGAAACAGGGCCAGATTTAGCATGAAGTAAATCTCGGTGCAATGGTGGTGGAGGCCCACAATCCTCCGCCCCAGTCCCGTTGCACCCCCCTGGCAACCAAAAAGGTTTCTTTTGTTGTGGAAGCCTCTGCCTCGTGGCATATCCCTATCGCGCCCAAATCTGAAACTGAGTGGAAAATAAGACGGATGATAAGAATATGTAGAGATGTTTTGGAAAAATAGCCGAATTGAAAGCTAATTATTTTTGGAGATTGTCAGATATGACTGTCCCCCAGTTGACATACTGTTGCAATGCCGTCCATAATTTCTTGATGATGTGATAGTAATGATTTTATTAAAGATTAACATTCCGTTAGTTACGGTAATTGTAAGATCGATTATATTTCGATTGCATTCAAAATCAAAAAAAAAAGATGAAAATTACATCAATTTTATTTTAAAATAAAGTATATTTTCTTTAAAAAAGAAATTTTGGTTTAAACATTAAAATTAATAATATTAATGATAATAATAATAACGATAACTATAATTATATGAATAATAAGAAGAAGATGGATTATTGTCATTATTATTATTATTATTATTATTATTATTATTATATATTATTATTATTATTATTATTATTATTATATTATTATTATTATTAGTATTATTCTTATTATTTTATTATTAGTATTATTATTATTATTATTATTATTATTATTATTATTATTAGTATTATTATTATTATTCTTATTATTATTCTTCTTATTCTTATTATTATTCTTATTATTATTATTATTATTCTTCTTATTATTCTTATTCTTATTATTATTCTTCTTATTCTTATTATTCTTCTTCTTCTTCTTATTCTTCTTATTCTTATTATTATTCTTCTTATTCTTATTCTTATTCTTATTATTATTATTCTTCTTATTATTCTTATTATTATTATTATTCTTATTATTATTATTCTTATTATTATTATTCTTATTATTATTATTCTTATTATTATTATTCTATTATTATTATTATTCTTCTTATTATTCTTATTCTTATTATTCTTCTTATTCTTCTTATTCTTCTTCTTCTTATTCTTATTCTTATTATTATTATTCTTATTATTATTATTATTATTCTTATTATTATTATATATTTTACTGTCAGGAATGGGATTCCGTCCATTGCCGAACATTGAGTCAACCTTGATAAAGTTCAGACAAGGAGTCAAGGACAACTACGAGAAATACAAAGAGGACATGGACAAGTATCTTCACTGTGAGTGGAATTTTCTTTTCCTCTGTTAAAATTTAATAAAAAAATCCACGAATATTCTTCGAATTCAATGTAATAGTTAATGTTAATATACTTTTTAATACCCCAATAATTATTCATTATTATTCATTTCATCTCATTATAGTAATTTGTAATAATTGCTAACAATATCTTTTGAATATTCGTTTCATTTCCTTATAGCAACTAATGTGAACCAGAATAATTGAAATTAATAATAATTGAAATGATAATTTAAACAATGTTTGAACGAAAAAGAACAAATAACAAGTGTTAAACTTAAAGGATAATTTAAATTAATTAAATGGCTTCAACTTTAACTTCAAACGTTAACCTTTAACCTTTGAGCTTTGTCTTGGTGCCAAAGGAAATTGAAAAATGTCCGGAGCTCGACGTTAAATCTAAAAGCGAAAACAATTTCAAAATTTTAGTTTCGCAGAACATTTTAAGTGCAAAAAATTACGAAACATAAAAGCATGAAAATTTCGAATTTAAAAATATTATCTCTAAAATCATTAAAAAAGGATTTATGTGTATATATAAGGACAAAATATTATTTGTAATATTGTTAAATGACAAAAATCATTTCTTGACTGAAAGAAGATAGATTAAAAAGATAATTAACATTTAGATCAACAATAACAAGAATAATTTTTGTGACTCTATGTGGAAATATAAAAGGAAGGAGTAAGAATCATCGAGAGGCGGGAAGTTCGAGTTCGATAGGGATTTCTAGTTTTGACGATTGTGCAGGCGAATACGTACTTTGTAGATATTAGCGATATATTTCAGTCGCGTTTTGGTTTCGAAGTATTTGTCTGCTAATAAAGTTTCCGCTCAGCTTTATAGAGTTGGAATATTCTTACAAAGACTCAACAATTGGCGCAGTTAAAAGAGAGAGAGAAAAGTGAACTCAATCTACACAATCCCAAGCCTCACCCCTCTTATACATGCGTTACAAATTGCAAAATCAGAATTTCTTTTCGATTTGGACAGGGATAACTTCTGCTCAATCGAAGTGTGGAAAAGTGGGAAAAACCCAGTCTAAAAGCTTTCAGTACAAGGTATATTTCCGCAACAGGATAATCCATCCCGAACGTAGGAATCTGTCAAATGATTGTTTCGACATCAGAATCTCAAAACGCACCTCTAGAATTTAATGCCACCAAGTTGCCAAAACTCAACATTATTGACAGGAAAGCCCTAGTTGACCTGAAAATCGACGTGTCAAACTTGTTACGCAATCACGTGTTAAAGATTGATGAAGAATCTGATTAAAAAACAGTCGAAAAAGCATATCACAAAATTTGCCACGATTTCAAAGAATGTTTCGAGCAAGAAGTTGGTTGCTTGAAAAATTTTGAGTTAAAAAATCGAGGCAAAATTCGCACAGGAAGCACCGACAACTTTTGTCAAGGCAAGAACACTTCCATTTTCAATTCAAGAAGATTTAAATCAGGCTCTCGATGCGGAAATAAAGAAAGGGATTTGGGCTCAAACACGCTTCAATGACGGAACTCCGATAGTACCGATTTGAAAGAGTCTGAGACCAGGTGAAAAGAAAGATAATTTTCGAATCTGTGGTGATTACTCGGTGACCGTAAATTCCCAGTTGGAACCTCATCATAGATATCCCATTGCCACTACCAGAGGATCTTGTGAGAAAACTTTGAGGAAGTCGTTACCTCAGTAAGGTTGATTTGGCAGATGCATTCGACCAAATCACACTCGCTCCAATGAGTCAGAAGAAACTCGCGCTGACACAATAAGGAATTTTACTTCAAACGAGACTACTTTTTGGAATAATTTCAGCTCCAAGTTATTTTCAAAAATAATGGACAGATTGATTTGTGATCTACGAGGAGTGGCAGTCTATCTCGACGACATTTTTGTCGGTGGTTCCAGCTCCAAAGAACATTTTCAAAATTTCAAAATCTGAAAACTTTATTACAACGATTACGAGATGTAATAAAAACAAGTGCATTTTTGCAAAAGATTCGATTGAATACCCGAGTCTCGTTATTTCAAAAAGCGGGATAGAAAAATGGAAAAGTGCGGATGCTTTGACGAACATGTCAAGGTCAACAAATATCTCGACATTACGTTCGTTTTTGGGATCAGTGCAGTTTTACCACAAGTTCGTCAAAAACCTTTCGACAATTGCGGAGTCGTCGACGAGTCTAACCAGAAAAGGCCGAGTAGCGATAATGTATTCCTACAAGTTTATGAATATTCATAACATGAATATTAAATTGCAAGCGGGTAGGCAGCTGACGATCAGCTCAGCTCCTGCTTTCCTGAAGCAATAATAACTGTTATCAATATTAATAATATGAAAATTCAAATCTTGATGATTAGTCATTTCATCTCATTATAATAACCAATAAAAAATATAAAATAAAAGGTTTTTTGTTTTGTTCAAATTTGTTTTTAAATGTCTCTTTTCTTTCAGCTTATTACAAGCAAGCTGGCGACAACGTGGTCAATTGTACGACAAGCACGAACGGCTTGTTGATGGCTGAGGAGGGCAACGTGTGCAGAGTGGGGAGGAGCATGTTCGGCGATGACTGCATCTCTCAGAAGGACTTTTCCTACGACGAGGGCACACCCTGCATCCTATTGAAGATCAACAAAGTGATGATCATTTGAGAATTTATCTACTGTTATATTTATGTTGTATTTATCTACTAATATTTTTTTTATTCTTTATTATAATTAATTATTTTATATTATTAGTTTAAAATAATTTTTTTACAATAGGTGTTCGGCTGGGTTCCCAGAAGCTTCAACAGCTCGGAATTGGACGATCCAGACAACAAATTGGCTCAGGAAGCCAAAGAAAAACTTGGAGAGAGATTAGACCCTGAGTACATAGGGATATCATGCGAGGGAGAGGCAAGATGTTATGAATAAATAATTCATTCATTCATTCATTCATTCATTCATTCATTCGCCGTTTAATTTATCTATTCATTTATTCACCAGAGCATTCTGTAACCTTAATTAGTCTAATGTTAAAGTTTTTATATCGGTAAATTCTAATGGAAAGAAATTAAATATTCAATTTTTTAAGTCAAATTCATGCACATTCATCACATTAGAACGAGGCGGATTCCGACAACATGGGCCCGGTGAAATATATACCTCCTAAAGGCTTCCCTATCTCCTTCTACCCCTACAAGAACCAAGACAACTATAGGACGCCCATAGCTTTCGTCAAATTCGACAAGCCCAAGTATGGTATACTAATCCAGGTGTGGTGCCGGATTTGGGCAGCCAATATTAAGCACCACAAAAACGACAAGGCAGGTAGCATACACTTCGAATTGCTGATCGACTGACCCCATGTCGGCGAGGTTTTCTCTCAGAATCGAGTCTGAGAATCAGCAGATGTATTGTTAGACGCGCGAATCCGCAAAATAATCAACAGACGCCGGCTTGGGTGAATGGACGTTGGAGGAATGGATGGATGTATGTATGTATGGTTAGATAGTTGGGTGAATAATGGAATGGATGGACGGATGAATGGGTTCGTGGATCAAATGATTGAAGGATGGACGGAAATATTAGTTGGAATTCTTGAGTTAATTCTTCGTTGTAGGATAACGAAATCGATTTGGAAACTTGCAAATTTTAAATGTCGCTCGAAATTATGACCTCGAAATTATTTATGACATTCCGTTATGTTTATTAAAACTGAAACTACTAAACCGAAATAAGTTATTTAATTATAATATCTAATTACATCAGATCTATTATTAACAATTATTCGACGGTATTAAAAATATTAATAATCGGACGATGCCCAGTGCCCGAACAATGTAAACAATAATGTCAGCCCTTTGTTTTGTTGATATTTTGTTAAGCGTTGATTGGATAGTGCCGATGGCTAAAAATAGCCGCTGGTAATCCACCGGGCATGGATTGCCGTCAGTTATCCGCTTTAAAAATAGCATTTCCAATAGTTGTTACATCCATCTCCATTCTAGTTTTTTGTTTTGTTTCTGACAACGTGATTACAGTTCGTCTATCTAAAACAACTTTTTAATTATTAATTGTTTTTATCATCGTCATCATCATCATTATTACTAATGTTATTAGTATTATTACTATTATTATTATTATTATTATTTCATTATTTTATTTCATTACATCAAGTCGGCGTATTGCCTGTATTAGTCGGTAGTTAGTACCTTAACTGGAAGCTCTTAAAATAATTATAGAGCGAGCGTTTTAGCATTCGACACTGCGCATCATCATCAGTATCATTATCATAATCATCACCATCAGCATCATCATCATCAACTCCGCTAATGGCACGTTAGAAGGCTTACTTTAGACAGCAACTCGACTTTGCCTATCCCCTTCCATAGTCCTTCTCAACCACCCAGTAGCTCCCCAGGGTGGCTTGTTAGTTAGGAGGGGGCATACACAGTTTGTTTGTTTTTTGTACAGAGGACACGCTTTCAATTCGACACGACACTTTTTCTCGTTCTTCTTCGCTCGCCCACGGCTTCTCTTCTCGGCTCGGCTAGCGAGTTTTTAACAGCGAGAGTAGAAGAACATTATGAATCAATCAGTCAGTCAATCAGTCAACCTCTGCAATCATTCAAACGTTCAACCGAATAAGTTGGTTCATGGCATTGAAGACGGTGCATTTTTGGTTTGTGTTCCTTTTGATAGATTATTTTCGTTCCCTTTTGAATTTATCGTTTTGTTGTTTTTTTTCCGTTGTTATTGTTGTTGTTACTGGACCTCGATGGCCTGTTCGACATCCAGTTGCTGTTTCTATGGGGTGCTTTTCCCCGTTTTGCGTTTGTCGTCTGGTGATTTCGTATGTTTTGTACCAATCTTCATTAAAGATACAAAATTATCATTGACATTGTTCACTAGTTTATATTGTTCACTTTTGGTCTCTTATCCACCCAATCACCCACCTGCATATCCACTCATCCATCCATCCACCCACCTTGCATGTCCGCCCTCTCCATCGACCCGAGAACACGAACGAGTTAGATTTGATTTTTGACCTCAGATCTGACCTGAATTGCTTCCACAGGTGCACGTTTTTGAACTCATCGAGGTCAGCAATTAGTTCCCGCTTGCCATGAGTTTTATGTTTTTAGTCGTTTTTAAATTTGATGAAGTAAGTTCATTTTAAAATAATTTAAAATTTCAGTTCTTTGGTCAATTCATCGCTTCGGTTTTTCCACAATAGTCCAGCATCTTGCACTTTTGTGGATGTAATTTGCGTTCGCTTGAATTATCAACATTGCCTGTTTAATTATATTGTAGTTGCAACTTCAAATGTTAAACTATTTGAAATTAATTAATTAATTAATTGACGGTATTTAATTGGAAATTGAAATGTTAATTCTGTGGATTTTTAATAGTTAAGATTTTGTATTTTTGAGTTCATAAGTTGTCGAGTTAAGAGCGTCTTTGTTAACTCGAAAGTAAAAAAACTTCTCCGATTTCGAAGATATTACGAAGCGTTCCTTTTGAAAATGTTTCCAACAACTTCTTGTTCGTGAGAGCAAGATGGCCGTAGTTCGAAAATAAAATTTGGTGTTTTTATGTTTTTCTTTCTCAAGATTTAAATGTGATTCAATCATCTGCCGCCTACCTGAGTTGACCACATGTGGCCAGGCCGCAGAGGGGGGTGGCAGGGGGGTAAGTGCCCAGGGGGTTAGGCAACTTTTGGGGGCCCATCAGGTTTTTAAAACTATTTTTGCTTTTCCAAATCAATACCTGTTTATTAATTAAGTAATTAAATTAACCATTGAGGATGAGATGATGGGATATGGCGGAATTAAAAAAAAAAGCTTCTTGAGATTCATGGGAATTTTAGGTCTTTCTCGTTCAATTTCAATTTATTCAATATTTTGAGAATTATTTGTCGCTAAATTACATTGAATGTTTAATATACTATAAATTATGAATAATATTTCCCCATAATTTGAAAATATATTTGCCTAGTAATGATTTATTATAATTATTTTGAAAATGACGTCGTGCATTGAGATTCTTCTGAAGCTTCAAATTGATGAAAGTTTATCTGGCGTAGAAAATTAAAATAATTATAAATAGGTGAATAAAAAAACCAATAAATGATAAAAAAAAAAACTTTTGATTGATAAATGAATATTTAGAATAAATCAAAAAGTCAGTAACCAAAATAATTTTTAATTCGATCTAAATAATATCAGTTTTGAGATATTTATTCGAATATCATCATCATCATCACCTTCATCATTGCCATCGCCATCATCGTCGTCGTCATCGTCATTATCATCATCATCATCACCATCTAAAACAAGCCAATACCTGGTCGTTGTTTGGATCTTTCGAGCATGTTCAACCGTTCGTCAAAATCCTCGATGAGTTTGGTCAGTTTGTCACCGACCTGAATAAAAACTCCAGCATCATTACCACTTTTTCCAACACCTGGCGGAGACTCGTTGAAGGAGGAGGAGATGATTTCACTCGGAAAATCCTGATCCTTCCTCGAGATGAATTTCGACCTGATCATGTTAAATTGCATCTGTCTGTCCTTCAACTCCTCTTCCAGCAGTCTTTCCTGCACTTCTAAATCAGATGTCAATCCGTTTCCGTTGAATATGGCTGGAGAGATGTTTAACAGTGATTTTGTTAGTTTCAAAAATCTTCATGATCGTCATCGTCATCAAAAAATTCTAGCATTATCGTTATCATCATCGAATCATTCTGGCTCAGGAAAATGTTTCTATTTCGTATTTTGGACATTCATTTCCCAAGGAAAGGTGAACGCTTTGAAATAAATTATAATTACAATAACAATTAGAATTGTCTGATTTGTCAGTTAAGGTTAATAAATTATGTTGTCCTGCCAACACAAGAACAATTTCGAATTTCAATCAGCTAATATTAAAAGTGCCTTATAAATCTTAGAATGTCAAAACGCTATAACAAACTATTGCAGTCAGAAGGCAGCCAATTAAACAAATCAAGTCAATGATTAAATACGGAATTAAAAATAAATAAAATCAAAATCAATTGTTCAAATTGTTCCAAAAATCAACTGAGACAAGTTACCTTTCACGATAAAGTTATTCATGTCATTTGCCTTGTCATATCGTTTCGGATCCTGACTCTGATCCAAATCTCCAGTTTGGCAGTATCCGCCATGTTCTTCTAGGATCAAGGATACCACTGGAGATGAAATAATTACAATATCATTATAATGTTTTTATATATATTGTTATATGTAATTATTATAATTAATCTTAATTACTATTAATTACATTAACCATCACCATGTTAATAAGTAATCTTAATAACAACAACTCAAGCAACTCAAGCGGTTACGTCCCATACCTCTTAAAAACGACAAATAAGTTTATTCGTTTATGTTAATCAAGGTTATTATTGTTAATTATTATTAGTTATTGACACCGATTTGAAGTCTTATTGAAGCCACGACAAAGCAAGAGATTTAACCAAATTAAAAAAATAACAGGTTAAAGAAAATTAATATTAAAAATAATAACTATTATCAGCGCAATGTTTGTCAACAGCAACAAAGCAAAACATTCGGCAACACAAACCCCACCAAGCTACGACCACCTCAGAGCAAAGTCCCATTTCCAGATTCTAAAGTCAGTTCGAATTTATTACGGACCTGCCCGTTAGAAGCACATTATTCGGAACATGAGAGTTCCAAATCAAAACATATTACGTCACTAAAACGCCCTAAACAATGACCTGAAACATAACACAACAATTATTTATACTGGTTAAGAAGACCTGGATCCGTGTAATAACCACTCTTTTTAGTCCTAATAACCCCACCTAAGTAAATTTTGAATTTATCTACTGTGTCCTTATCTAGTTTATTCCATAAGGAACAAAATTATCTAAGGTCCCAGTCAATGACTCAGCTGTCTTGAGGACCAAGACCTTAGGGGTCAAAAGGTGATACCGCGCACCATGTCAGACTAAGTAACTATGCCTACTGGCTCCATCAGCAAATTCTTTTTGTAACAGACTGACGATAATTAAATTACTGGTAACTCATTACTTAATCAAACCCTTATTTAATTACTTAATATCCTTATTAAATCGAGACCAACAACAATTTTTAATGTTGAAAGAAGACAAAACAATACAAACAAAGTAAACATACAAAAGGAATCCAAGCTGCCATATGAATGGAGAACGAACGAATGAATGAAAACTCGATTAGGAAAACATTGGATGAAAACTTTCGAGACGAAAAAATGCCTTAAAACAAAAAATAACATCTTTTAAAATTAAACTTAACAGAGGATTTGCACACCTAATCGCCATTTCTCGCCTACCACAGTTCTCGTAAAATTGCTTTTTAAAAATCAGAAGAAACAATGGATACCCCATTTACACACAAAATGCTAAGTGCTCACATTGCCGTCACCGTCATCATCATCATCATCATCGTCATGGTCTTAGACAGGTGTAATGTTGTTGATAACAAGGGCAGTGAAACAAAAACACTGCACAAACAATTCGATTGCCAATAAAACATATTCCTACACTCAAACATGAATCATTTGAGAATTAATATGGTCACATGAAAATCGAAAACAAAATCAATAACAATAAAATGAAAAAACAATAAGTACACAGGTGTAAGGTCACAAAAGTCACAATAACCCTGAGCACTTGATCTAACATGATGGAACTTGTCAGTGCACACAACAAACAAGACTCAAGACACTTTTCCAGAGGCACATTTTCCAATCAAACTTTTTAACTAATTATTAACAACAATAACTGATTGTTGAAAGTTCTTAAAATAAAACAATTGCATTTCATTTCGTATATTCAAAGAGTACAAAGCAACGAAATACGAACGCAAAGCAACCAGAATCGACAACATCCCATCTACAACATCAACAACAGCAAACAAGGACAACAACTTCAAAACGAGACCTCAACAACAACAACAACAGCCTAAATGCCCAAACAATCAAGGCTTGTATTTGGGAGATTCCTCGGGGTCTAGGATTTTCTCGTTGACGATGCACTGGACGACCCACTCGGTCGACACCAAAGCCACGCCTGCCCTGCTGACGGCATCCTCTTCGTTGGTGCTGAGGGAGCTTGAATCGGTGACAAGGTAAGTCTTTGGCACGGGAGTTCTCAGCTGGTTTTCTGTGTTAGGGAAGGAAGGAATTTGAAAAACAACAATTACAAACAAAAATTTCAAAATAAGAAGTGGATATCGATATTAAGTCACATTAAATGCAAAGTATTAAATCTCTCAGTAAGAGTAGTTCACCAATCAGTCGATTATCTCTCTCCAACAATTTTCATTAATTATCTTAATAATGGTGATGATGATGATGATAGCTGGTGATGATGATAATGATAATCACAACAATGGCCATCCGCTACTAGCCCAAAGTGCCTTCCTCCCAAAGAACCACTACCCTGCATCCGGCAGCCACGAGAACCTTCTTCCAGGCTGCACTGATCTGATCGCCCTTGAGTCTCACCAGCACCTGGATACCCTCCAGTGGAGAAGGACGATTATGATGATGATCCCTGATTCATGTAATTTGCGATTAATAAATTAGTTGCCATTGGCAAAGATGAAGGTTTGGATTTCGAGCAAAATGTTTGTATGATTGGCTGCTCTTACTAAGTACATTCAAGATGCTGTTGGTGAGTCCACAGAAATCAAGTTGAGTTGAATTATAATATACCAGATACCTGGTTAATATGAGATTCTTCTCGACACTGTAACCGATCGGCAGCAGGTATAGGTTATAATTCTCCAGCTTATTCTGACAAAATAAACATTAATAGCTAATCAAGCATTGATGACAAAAACAGACAAAAGTAAACAAAAGCAAATCCGGGTCAAGACGTGCCAACCTGTGTGGACGAACCGACGATCCATTGGTACGACACGCACGGTATGCCGAACGCCAAACAGCACAGGTACTTGATGGTCCTCTGCGGAGAGTCTGACACCAGGTAACACGTGTTCCTGCACTTTGACACCTGTGGAGATACTTAAGTAGTTTCCAAGCTGTAACCTCCCACAAATAACAAAAAAAAAAAAAGAACAATTGGAGTAATAGTAGTAATAAATAACTTTTTTTTATAATATTGATGATAATAAAACGTAACAGTTTTAACTGATTCGATAATGCTGCAGGAGTTATTCATGCGACCGAGGCGAGCAGTTATTACAAGCAAGCCGATCGACTTGATGCCATATTTCCACTACAACATAATTCACTTCCACTACCATCTGAACTAGTGACAACGGTATATTACCACCGGAACGGGGCATCCTCAACAACCAGAACTATCATCAGCACCACTAACTTCTTCAATGTTGAAGTCTTCCAATATCTTGCCACCACCTCCCCTGATGAGACTCACCACCAGGTCCCTGTTCATGAGTTCTGTTAATTTTTTAACGCATTATAACGTCGGATAACTTCCAGAATCCCATTCTTTCACAATGCAACTGCCGTTGCAATCATAGATGCCAACAAATTAATCACATCGTCGTCGTCATCACTTCGACTCAAACAACATCGCAGAGCCCTCTCAAGTGACACCGACAGCATCTTACGTCATTAGATGTAATTCTCCAGCTGTCATTTCACACCATCAAAAACGACGACTCACTGATTCCAGTATCCGGTGGAGCTTCTGGGCTGGAAGTGCAGCAGGAGGTGGAAAGGTTCTCGCCATCCACGAGGGCCCTTTCCCTCTCCAGCTGACTCGGGCTCTTCCAGACATGGGTGATGAGGAAGATGAGGCCGCTGAAGACGTTCGACTTGACGCTCGTCGTGTAGCTCAGAGCTGAAGTTGATGGAGCGATCGACAGGTTAAATAAAGACAAAAATCAACCGGTTCATTTGCTCTTTTGTTCATATGTGAGCAATCACTCTACCTCAACCCACAAATCAATTCCTCTTAAAACCAATCAACCTCTTGATAAACTTTTTCCTCGATAAATTTAGAATGCACATCTTATCAATAAATAAAAATAAAAAAATACTTTAATGCCATAATAAAGTAAAAGAAATATCCCTCCACCTCTCTTGGCAGATTTTCTCGAACTGATGGATTTGTGGTGCGTAGGCGGGCTGCAGATGACGACCGGAGGGCAAGGGTCATAGGGCAACGTTCGGGCCTTGGTGCCGGTGTCTGCTCGGAGAATGCAGACAAAGATTAGCATTGATTAACTAATTAGATTTACGTAATAAATGTAATGACATTTAAATATGAGCCATTACAAAACCTGTTTCACTAATGAATGATGACCCGCTTCCTAAATTTCCTTAATTCTTAGTTTTCCCTCAATGCATCATATTATCATCATTTTCACAACCAGCATAATCATAACCACTATCACAATCACATACCAAAGAACATCACCACCAAAGCAAAGTACCCACACTTTCTCTTGTTGACCCTTGGTGTACTTGACACGACCTTTGTCCTCCTCATCACTGCCATCTTCTTCCTCTTCGGAGAGGTCATGCTGCCCGCTGGAAATTCCCATTGATCTGATTGGCTGAGAGGAGTGGGTGGCCTTCTCTTTCTCTTTCCTTCAACCAGGTTGTCTTTAAATGGATAATTATAGCTAATAAAGGTAATAATGACAATAATAATGATAACAACGATGGTGACTAAATATAGCAAGCTAATGACCATTACAAAATAATTAAAAGCATTGATTAATGCTCATTTTACTTGGCCCCAACCTATTCAATGGACCCTCCACATACCTGTGCTGACATCTGGCGAGAGTCTCAGGCTCCTGTGAAGATCGACCGACTTGATCAGCGATCCAAATGCTCTGCTCGCCTGAGCCAGGGTCAAGGTCACCTTCTTTCGTTCGGCACTAAAAACAAATGAAACAGAGTATGGCTAAAGTATTCCCTCATTCTGGCAACAATCTTCGTGAAGACACTCACAAAATTTCCTTTCCATCTTTGAACTTCACCAGGTAGGACTTGCTCCCGTCTGCCCTGTTCGTGTGACCCACGACCTCCGCCACCTCGCTCCAGTGACCCCTCTTGCCTCGAGGAGTTGAAGGCCCTGCCTGTCAATCATATGATTGATAAAAGTAAATCAAAATATTGTTGGCGCTTAATACCACCCCATCACGATCATAATCGTTGTCACTTACCTGCGGAGGCAAGTCGGATTCGCTTCTATCGGCCATGACGGAGGAGTTCATAGGCACGAGGTCACAGACAATGATGTCGCACCTGTTTGCCTCGTACAGGTGGCCATCATCAAAGAGTACACTAAACTTTCCAGCATCATCACCATAACCGGGGTCGATGGCACGGTCGACCTGACCCGGATAAAAGTGTCCATCTGTCCATCTGGTGTAGACCAGGGTGCCTGTGTTCAAAAAGGTTGGCTTAAATTTTACCTTTTGTTGGTTTTGACCTAAGTTTTTAAATATTTCCATAAAATAAGTAGAAATTTGTGCTTAAAAATATTCCTGCATAATTAAATAAAATATTATAAAACAATGACACTAGTATAAGGAGGCGAATAAAAGCAACTAGGTCAGCAACAAATAACCATGTTTCAATGCCTTATGGCCAGCTTGACCACCCCCTTGCAACTCGGGCTGAACCTCGGAGGGGGATCCAACGACAGTGGGGAGCCTCCTGAGCAGAGAGTACCTCCTGAAGGGTAGCCTCAGTCTGAGGGCAGAAATGATATTTTGAGAATAACCAGTTTGCAGTACTAGCAATGATATCAAAGTAAGTTAACAATTGATAAAGATACGAATTAAGAATAAGATGTGAATTAAGCATAAGTTATGAATTATAGAAAGTAAAAGATGCTTCCAGCATTTTGCATCCTTAACTGGCATCAATAAAATTTATTCCTTCACACAAAATTAAGTGGACATCAATTAACTATTTATTATCATAGTTCTGCTCTATGCAGGGGCAGTTACCAACCGTAGCCCGGGACATTAATGATTCAACTTTTATCATCCATCATCACTGTTATCATCATCGTCGATTAAGCATTTATTTTAGGTAGAACTTAATGGTCTTAAATTTCTTCACCTTCGCATTTTTCTCGGCTGTCCGACCTTGTCCGACGTCTCCGACTCAGTGGGTGGAATGACATCCGTCATGTGGGGAGAATGCCCCGTGGCAGAGATGTTCATCGAATCCCCGGAAGATCCCTTAGAGTCGCTCTTGTCTGTCGCTGGAAACAAGGAAAAGCTCTTTTCTCTTTCTCCTGAACTGGCAAACAGATCGACACTTTCCTGGCCGCTCTCTCCTCTCACGTTCTGATGGCCGATGATGGAGGGCGAAGCGCATTCAGCTCTATGAGGGCTGTCGGCGTGAAGATCGAACTCCGGGCTCATCTTTTCTCCGGAAGTGTGCAACGGCAGATCGATGCCGGCACCGACTGATTGACGGATGGAGGAAATATCTCCCGGAATAAAGCTCCTTCCGGCCAGACTCAGGCGATCCTCCTCGGAGATGGAAGTCGAGGAAGAGAACCTGGCCGACTTCTTATCTCTGTGGCGTTGGCCGAGGTGATACTGACTCAGAGGAAACTTGAAAAGGCTCTCCCCGCTCGAATCCTTTCCGCCCACGTTGCCGGGAGGAGAGGAGCCGAGCGAGGGGAACTCCTTCGGGTAGCTGCTGCCCTGTGCAGGGACAGGGGAGAAGGCATTCAGTGAGAGAAGGGCGTTCAAATTCAGGGGGAGTTTCTGTGGAACGATCTTCTCGACGTATGCCTGCTCCTCCGAGGCCCTGTTGATGTCGGCCACAACGCTTCTTCTGATTTTTTTGAATCTTTTGACGACAGGTCGACTCCGTTCCTCTACACTCGAACCACTGACATCTGCTAATCTGTGGCAGGATGAAGAGGACGAAACAAAAGATGGAGGACTCAAAGACGAGGAATCTTCAAACGTTTCGGTATTCTTGCTCATGACCGTTTCTTTCTATTTGAAAATCATCAACAAATCTTGATTCTTGTTGACAATAAAATCAATAATTTATTAAAGTTTAGTTTTTATTATTTATATCAGTTGTTAAAATTCCTTTAAAAAAATAAATGTGTAATATAAATCTAAACATAAATAAAATAATAAATAAATGTTAACACGAAACTAAAACTAACAGTGTAGTTGTTGACACCCACAACGACACCATCGACTATATCTTCAACTTTTATGTCTCGGACAGCAAGGGTGGTGTCAACGATGGTGTATCTTTTGATCATTCTCTTTTCGATGGTTTCAATAACATTTCTCTCCTGACATAACAAAAAGGTTACATTGAAGTATGTCAACTTTCGTAAATTATTGAACTGAGAACAGTATTCACAAAAGAAAATCTAGAATTAGTATTTCAGTAACATTATGTTAGCTACTGGAACTCCTCAACTATTCCTCAGAATATAATTACTAACAATATTTCGTCGATCGGATGTCAACAAAACATGTCTTAGCAAAAACTTACGGAACTTTCGTCAGCGGTCTCCATCGAAGAATCCACAATCATGACTTGATTGACGTCTTCGTCTTGCGCCAAATTATCCATTGGTACAAAATTAAGGTTTTTCAGAATGTCCAAGACGACAAAGCAACAAATGTTTCAACGTGTTGACAAATTAACCCGCTACCCCTGTTCGTTTCCAAAAACAATGTAGCTTTGAAATAATGGCGCCCACTTCAAATCTACAGCCACTTAGGCTGTCTCTAAATATTCATGAAGCTTAGGTCTGACTAATAACACTCCAGATTTTTTCCAAAAAATTCCCAGCTGGATCAACTGTCAAATTGTTTCTTGTGAACGAGTTAAATTATATTTAAATAAATAATCTTTTTAATGTAGGAAACCATTGCACAAACTATGTCATTTCTCCTCTTACATTCCATCTTGTATTTTCCATACACAATGAGGCTGAAAGTTTTATTCTCATTTGCTAATCGCTACAGACTGTCAATTGTGTTTGAATGACGTAGAATTATGAGTTGCTTCCAGTTTATATCAGAGAACGAAATTGATAACGATAGCGACAGGCGAGCTGAGAGGGTAGTCGGGTTTAAAGGTCATAGAATATTATAATCAATTATTCACAATTTATAATATATATTACTACATCTATTCAATCACTACACAGATAATTTCAAAGATATTAATTCTTTTAATTACCAATTAGCTTTATGTTTTTGTTATTCTTTACATTTCAGGAAGCGCCAGTTTTGTTGACCAGAAGTATCTGCTAACCAAAAAAATATCTGAGAAAAACTCAAATTCTAGTTGATGACAGTTTGTATTCTTAAATCACATCACGAAGTTAGTGCAGTTGTAAACAGCTTTGACAACTTTCCATCCTGCTGTCATCGTCATTTGGTCATCGCATTTTAATTATTGCGTTGGTTTTATTGCCGGACGACTCCGGGTTTTAGAAAATTCTTTCGTAGAAGGCAATGTTAAGTTCACAGTGAAGTCTCCGAACATCTGAACATTTAGAAAATTGCGTAAAACTCAAAGTGACAAAGTATGTTGCCGATAGTGAGCAATTGCTAATACCATATGAGGACGAGGCTCTCATTAAAAATAAAAACTTAAATAAACCGTTTATTTCTTTTAATGTGGTTTGCATATTATTGTATATATTATTATATAAAATACACTGAATGATTTCAAAACACATAGTCGGCACATGCATTGGTGTGCATCGAGGGTGCATGTGGTGCGACGGCCCCGGGCGTCCAGGCGGGGCATCCAATTAGGAAGTTGGCGTTGGCTCAGATCACATCTCTTGTGCTTCAATTGATGTACTAATTTCATATGAATCGCATACCGTGGTTTAAGTACTAATAATACTATCTAATGCATTTCGATGGGAGGAGGAATGAATCAGGGAAAAAAACAAATAGAGGCATCCAATCAAGGGCAATCAAGTTGGCCCCGGGCAACAAAGAACCTCTGCAAGCCACTGGGCATGTGGTTAGCAAAAAATTACCGACCCCTGCCATAGACCACCATGACAGTCAACTGAACATTAAGAGCGTGTATGTGGTCGAGAGGAACTTTGGGGCTCGCGCAGATCGACTCATTCGAATATGATTGGATGTTGCGGTTCATCGAGTGATTTCGATGACATGATCTGCACAGGCCCTTAGCCAGAAAAAGATTTCGGGGGGAGGGGTTATTCTTTTATGTAAGACGGTATTAAGATTTTATGATGTTATATAAAGCAATAAAATTTACAATTAAAATCATTTTTAATATTTCGGAGAATGGGAATTGAACCCGTAACTCCCCTCCCCTAAACGCGTTCTGTACATAAAGATGAACTCCTGCCAGCTCCGAAAGTGTTTGCCAAAACACCGGTTCTAGTTCCATAACCGAAGTTAGGCAAGTCGAGTACATAGTACGTGGATGGGTGACCGCCTGGGACCGGGTGTCGTGGATGTCCCGCCCTCATCATCTAGATATGCAATGGACGTTAGTTAACACACAAGCACATGCGCGCGCGCACACACCCCAATTGCATCTCTGATGTTGATGTAAAGCTCTTTTTATGACTGTTCTTGGCTGCTCCGGCACGTACATTCGGTATTGCAGTACAACCTAGAACGTTCTTCAAATTGAAATGTAGTTCTGCTCCGTCCAAATAATCTCGTTAATCAACGTACGTCGACATATCTGCCACCACCTAGCTCCGGCACAGTGGTAAGGTGGCACAGTGTGCTGATGATTAGTGAGCTCCTCGACTAGGGTTGATTTCCTCCGTTTTATAATCGTTATACTTGTTATTATATGCCATTGATTCCCCTCCATTTAGACTCGTTCAAGTTGCTTTCCAGCTGTTGATAGAGCTCGATTCATCCGAAAAATTGTAATTTTTTGCATTTCCTCTCAGTGTATTGTCGATCACGGGCCTCTTAGAAGAAGCGAATCGTCATCATAACTTCCATTTGATTTCAACACCGCCCCCTTCATCTCATTTGCACTCAGTGACAATCCAAATTCGTCATCTTGAAACAAACCAACGAGAGACCAGAATGAAGTTACAATAACAAACAGTTTATTCAAACTAAGTCTCTTAAAATAGCTTAAGCTGGGAGCGGACAAAATGCCAAGAAATTAGAATGACTATGAAAAATATTCCGGAGATGGAAATATCAAAAGGCTACAAAATATTGATGTTGCGAAACAGATATATCGATGGTAGTTTAAGTGAGCCGTCACACGTCACAAGTCAAGCGTGACATAAACACCGGAGGAGTGGTTCTAAAGCGTTGAAGATAATAAATCATTTCAAGTTTCAAAGTGTAGCATCGTCTTTAGCTTCGCCACGAAAGGTGGGAAATTTGCAAAAAAAAAAAAAAAAAGCGGCATCCAGCAAGATCTTAATTAAGCGGTTGTTATGTGCATATTGACAAATCTATACAGCCATCTATAAACACATTGGTAAACATCAGTGTAGAGACAGGGCACGATTTAAATAAACTAATTGATTGCAACGACCAGTCAACATTCTCAGATCATCAAAGGCGGGTAACTTCGATCTGTGAATTATTACGAGTTATTCGTTCATTCATTCGTCCATTCGTTCGTTCATTCATTCATTCATTCGAGTGTAAATAGTTGATCATAGGTGAAGACAAATAATTAAGCGGCGAATGGAATTACGACAAAATAATTAATTGAACGAAATTACGACAAAATAATTAATTGAACGAAATTACGACAAAACTGTGAACATTTCTAAAAACTATCAAAGAATCATCGGCGAAGAGACGCTTTGACGAACCGCGCCTTGACTACAACAAACAGCAGACGACACCGCACAAGAAACAAAAAAGCAAAAGCGAATCTCGAAAGTCTTCGCCGCAAACGACGTTCCCACGAAAACGTTGCCAACTTTCCAACAACCTCGCTAAGAAAGACATTTCAACTCACTACCATCGATAATTGCCAGCATTTTGCAGATACTATTCTCTAAAACTAACCAACGGAGATAGTAAACAAAAAAAAAGAAATACTGTGGAAAAATATCAACCAATCAGATGACGGAATGACTCCAGTAAAAAGGCATCCCCTGCCCAACCCTTTAAGGCCAAGAGGGGTGCAAAAATGACGAAGAAAAATACCACCGAGAAATGAAAGTAACGAGACTATGAAATGGAATTTAAAGACGTCATATTTTATCGTTCTAACGAAACGACAAAAATCACGATTATAAACGGACCGAAAACAACGCTTAACAAAATTGCAGATAAAAAGTAATGTCTACAAGAAATCACTGAAGGCAACTATGCCAAGTTCACAGTTGTCCAAAGGTCACTGGAATCAATGAAAGTACTAAAACGTAACTATATACAGAAACGGTGTCAAGTAATGTCATCAACATCATTGTCAATACGAGATCATCATCACCACCAACTGCTTCATCCTAAGCATCATCATCATCTATAGTACAGCCATTAACATAATCATTTGTTTCACAACTATTAACTAATCATCATCATCATCATTATCATTATTGATCATCATTATTATCATGTCATCAGATATAATCGAAATTTAATCAGTTTCACAAGATTAAAGATTAACTGCTTGCAAACATGTCTAATGTAAACAGGTAACCCAGTCTCAGTGTCCTCTGTGAATACCCAGAAATGGCAGCTGAGTTCCACCCACAGACCTGAGGGACAGAAGCAGTTGCTGGATGTGAGCATCTACCCCAATCTGGCAATCGTACGAAGACCTGCTGTCCATGCTCTGCTGAGCAAGTTGCCTGATTCTGACCATGCCAATCATGGCTTCGAACTGAAGGTCCCTCCTGTTTGAGCTAGCAGACATTCTACCAAATCCAGGAGGTGGCTCGCAGACCGAGGTAAGCCAAGGAGTTGGAGCAACCTGTGAAAATTCTGCATCGACAGGGGTGGTGCTGCTCACTCCGGGGTGCTGGGTTGCAAATGTCTCAACTTTGGCATTCTTCTTGACATCAGTGGAACTGAAATCAGTGTTCAGAGCAGGGAGATCATGCACAAAGTGGCATCGAGTTCCATAAGAACAAAACCCAGTTGCGTGAAAACGCTTGCATAGCTCAGTCTTGTAGCGAGGGTGCCTGGCAACTTCTCTTAACTCGCCGAGTCCATGAGCAAATTGGCATTTGCTACCGTATTTGCAGCGACCCTGCTCCTCAAATGTACGGCACAACTCAGTTTTATATCTGGAGTTGTTTGATGATCTATACGATCTCGAAGTCCTTCCAGTTGTGGATGAAACTCCGTCGAAATAAGACTCATCTATTGTGGAATTAGTGGATCCTGTCTCGTAAGAAGATGGAGAAGCCGATCCTGACATTCCTTGAAACTTTATACCCCTCGAATTCATCTGAAACGAACCAACGGATTGGATTCGGTAAATCGAAATAGACGAAAAAGTGAAACTAGACTTTAAAATCGCTAGATAGAAAAAATCCGATATTTAAAAAAACTTATCGAAACGAACGAACAGATTATTTACAAAACGTTGCAAGCGCAGGTCTCTTATGTCGCGTCTATACCCATTTCTAACATGGCGTCTTATAATAGCATGCGACAGTGTAAAAGTTAAAGGAAATAAAAATTAACAAAACAAATTGTCAAATTCAAACCTTAATAGAAACAAACTAGTAGCAAAATGTCGTGCGTAACCGATAAATATTATCCAGTAGAATGAGGACGAATGCTATCGGACCACCGTCAAGTCTGAGAGACAGGCAGAGAACATCTGAAATAAGTGTCGACGTTCATTAAGCAAGGAAACAAGAAAGGAGTGGCTTTAATTTATTCCAGCCAATGGAGAGCTTGCAGCACCTGATTGACCGGAAACGAAATTAAATATTCAGGTCAGCAGTGGAACCCATTCAATAATTTCATCAGTCTATCCGATTCAGGTTAACTTTAGCGTTGATAAAAAGATCTAATCAAAACAAACTTCGTAAAATTACAAATTTGTCAAATTCTTAATGGTAGCTGATAGAAAGATTATTAGCGTAGCTGTATTAACGAATTCGTATATTCGTAGGAGGGATCTTTTGAGTAAGAATCAGGTCTCCAGATATTATTTATCCAAACATCCATCCACCCACAATTCCGTTTAACCACCAATTTTCCACTCATACATCCAGGCTCGAGTCTGAAGACAGATAGCGAAAGATAATGAAAATAAACAAAAACTGATCACGATATTCCCATAACGATGATGATGATGATGATGATGATGATGATGATGATGATAACGATTGACTCTTCAAAAACATGAAAACCTGGAATCCCATTCAATTATTAGTAACATTTGAGACATTACCAGACTTAAAATATTTCCTTCCATATTCCACAACACTTGCAAGTCATAAATTTTCAATGCCAAAAAAAATTTTCAAGGCCTCGGGATGGGCTCGGTCATTGGCCTCCTGCTAAGGTTAAATCGATTTTTAGAGGTGTGCATGATTTCTTATGAGTATGTGTTTGTGATGCGTGCGTGAATGGGTGAGAATGTACACTAAGGTCGTAATCGACTGATTAGGATGGGCGGCTGTCAATCCTTTAAAGGAATCTAATATGGAAACTTGTAGGAGTGTGGGGAAATGTTGATGATGAGAAAGAGAGGGTTAATTATTAATGCGAGTTAATTACAATTATTGTAACTATTGTTTTAACTATTAATTGTAGAATAAGGAATAAGGAATGCATTTATTGTTTTTATCGCCACAGACGTTGTAAATTATTTTTTAAGGATGATTGAAGTTTCTGAAGTGATGAGTAGTTCATCAGAAATGATTTTGTACATGATATGTGATCTTGAACAGTGATGTCGTTAGGGGAGTAGGGATGGTGGTGTGGTTAAGAAAGGGACGCTGAGGATGATCGGGATTTTATCTCCCTATGGAAATATCTGAATGTGGGGTCAATCTCAACTTTGAACTCGGATTTCTCGACGTATTTTTCGAAGTTGAGACTGAAACGATATTTCTGTTATTGTCTCGCTTTTGAATGATCGACTTTTCATTCATTTCATCATTCGCCCGACTTTCTACATCTATCGCAAGGACATCCGCTTGCAAGCGTTTCCACATTTCCAGCACTTCTGATTGGTCGATGACCTGGATCCATCTCCACCTTGCTTGTCCAACTGGAAAGCGAATAGCCAGGCTGCTGATTCCTGGAGATGATTCGAATTCTTTTGAATTTTATTATTAAAAACATATTTACTGAATTTAATGCAATTGTTTCATTTAATTGGCTAGAAAGCTCATTTAACGAATCCACAATTAGATAATTAATTAATAATAACTTAATCATTCAATTATAATAACAATATTATGCCTAATGTAATAATATTTTCGGGCAATTGTAATTTAAAATTCATATTAAAATTTAATAAACAAAATGCCTTTGAATAAAAAGATGTTTTTTCGCCTCATGCCATTTATATGTCGGCGATGACACGACCGTTAGTAATTGCGATTCCAAAGATCTTCGTTATGATTGGTCAAAGAATGAAGAAGTTGTAGCTGTTTGGATTTTTGCGACTATAAAAAGAAAGGCCTTCACAATTCATGAAGTGAATTATGCTCATCTATGAATGGCAAACGTTCATAGTCGACTACTTGTTTTGTACAAATGGTTTGTAAAAGATTTACAAATAACCAGTAACTCTGTTGTGGTTTACAAGTTTAGATTATAATTTGTTCTCGTTTTATTTTCTCAAATCTCAAATTTGGAATTCTTTTGTCTGTAGTGAACGCTCTCTAACAACATGCCAGACACGAGGAGCAAGATCTCGGTAGTCATCGTTTATAGCCATCAGTTCGGCAAAGATTGGCAAAAGTACCTGAAGGACGTCTTAACCGAGCGACTCGACAGTGGCACGGTCATCATATCCGTCCAGCAAGACAAGATTCCTCCAGTTGTAGAGAGAAGGAAAAACGTTTCCCCTGATGCAAATCTTCTTATCGGACACGGTGTTTTGGTGATCATCTTGACGAATGACCACTTACAGTACATCCTTAAAAACCCCGAGTTCAGTCACAAGCAGGCCCTCTCATCCAATGCCCTCTCTTTCAACCCGGACGATAGCTACCTCATTTATTTTGAAGATATCGACTTCAAACAGCTAGACGCCAAGGGAGTTTCCCTGGACAAAAGGTTCGAGCAGTTCTCGCAGTGGCAGAAAATATTCTACAAGAAGGAAGACAGCATTGAGAAAATGACTCAAAGCATTCGAGACTTGATAGACAGACGTGTTCCGACCACCAGGATCAAGGCACAGATGATCAACACGACCGTCAGATGCGATGTCAGTATGGCATTTATTATATTAGTTAATATTTGCTTAATATTTCTGCTTGTTGCTAAAAATATCGAAATCATTTGATATCCAACAGACCTAAATCGAACAAAATAATTATATAAATGATTAGTTCTTTGTGCTTTGTATAATTCAACAAATTTTTTAGAAGCATTGGTTTTGTTCTACCGGTAGATGTTGCACTTATATCTTCCGAAAAGCCTGCTCAGCGAAAAGTTCAAAATGCTATTTGGTTGACATTAATTACGTTCAAAATTAGATGTTTTTATAACTTATTACTTTGATGTTCGTTTAACACCTTTAATTTTTCTTATAAGTGAATTGGCATTTTTTTTTAAATTTTTCAATGTCATGGTTTATAGACTTGATGTGAGCAGCGCTTTGAATTGCAACAGGAGAATCGAAGAAAGGCCTGAGTGCGAGTGCTATTTTTGCACCGAACTGAGTTCACAGTTTTTAGAGCTTTGTAGGAGCCGAGGAATTTTTTTTTTTTTGCTTATTATGTCATTCTCAAGTTGTACTTTCATCTGATCATGAAATTCATGAGATATGACTCAGGAAGAATTTTTAAGAAGTAGCGTGTTGTATCAAACATTTCGTTGAGCTAATGTTGATGTTGGATCTGTCATGATTTTATAATTGAATCAAACAGGAAGCTAAAACAAATAGTTGAAACTTGACTGAGAATCTCTTGTTGATTTTAAGGAATCAACGACGATGACGATACTATTTGAGAAAGAATTGCCAAAAAACGCCAACGTACAGGTATACGTCAACCTGCCTGGAAATCCGACGAACTTTCCAGTGGAAACAAAAATCTGTAATCCCTACCTCATCACATTCCAAACCTTCGGTTGGCATTTAATTTTCAACCGCCATCTATCTGCGCAGCATTCGCAATCAATCATCAAATCAAATGTGATCAATCACCATCTTCGATTCTTCAATGAAAGGCAATCAACTTTGACATTTTGTGTCATCCCCAGAACACGTCGAGGGAGAGGTCGTGGTGAGAGTATTGGTGAACAGTGATGATGTTACTCTTGAGCCCAACATCCTCATCTACTCGTCACCGTCAACGGAAGTAAACACAGTCTCCCAGTTCTACATCGAACTTCTGGAGCTCCTTGTCAAGAAGTTGCTGAGCCGCAACGTTGAACTTGCTTCGTTGGATGAGCTCATGTCCTCCATCTTTACTTCCACCGACATTCCAGCTCAGGCATTTGAGCTCATCTTTAGTTTGATTCTGGAATCCGGATATGCTAAGCCATTGGAAGGTCCCCATTCATCCTAGCTGTTGTTCTTATCTGTAAAATATGAAACCTGGATTTGAAAAAAAATTGGAATCATTTTTATAAGGGAAACACCCATAAAACTAACAAAAAAGACACAAAGAATAATTTATTAACCCATCACTAAATTGGTTACTCATTATTATCAATTAAATTCATTATCTATATCCATTAATTACAATAAAGATATTAATATGAACATCCACAGAAACAAACGACTCTAAATTTCCAACCTTATTACACCTGGGAGCAGCCTATGGATTGAAGAACTTCTGCGCGACACTCCATGACCTTCCCAATGCCCAGTGCGCTCTGGAAAAGGGGAACAACAAGGGCAAACTGCCCGAGAAACTTGCAGCGGAAGCAGGACATCAGGATCTTGCCAGCTATCTGGAAGATTCCCGAAAGGGAGTGAGTTGTAGATTTGAGAAACCATTTTTTAGAAATACGGCATTATTACCTACATGCGCATTAATTGTTTATTTCAGTATTATATAAACTACATAATAAAATAATTTGTTGATGTGAAAGTGCTTGAATTATTGTATTTTTAACAAAAATTATTTTACTATTTATTTCATTTTTTAGTAAATTCTTTAAACATTTTAATCTTTAACTTTAAACATTTTAAAACTCGTTCTTTGACTTAGAATGCATGCTATTAGAAATAAAACGTCATTTCACAAATTAATTGAATACATTTTTACTAGCTCCATTCTTTTAAAAACAATTATGTTTTCAAAATCAGAATCTGGATGACCTTTACATACAGATGATGAAAAGTCGCAGTCTCAACGGTGAAGCGATATTTTCTTTTATTTACTAATTATTTTTTTTTAAATTTTTATTTTTAAAGACACGAACGAAGGGCCGAAGCCTCTAACACGATCGAAAAATAAACTTAAACGCGAAAACTAAGTTCATCATCGCTCGGGCAGATCTAGTTTGAGAAATCGAAAGCGAGGAGAAAAAGTTTAATAGGAGGTAATAAATTTTCAAAGTTCTTGGAATCTGAGGTAGGGATTAAGATTTAGTTTACAGATTTCAAAATTAAATCGGTTTGTTGTTGAGGAATTGACGATATGAGCTGGCAGGGAGTTCCAGGATCGGACAATGCGGTTAGAGAAAAAGTGTTTGGATATATCACATCGGGATTTTCTTGTCCTGAGTTTGTGGTTATGGCCTCTGATCCTAGTGTAAGTTGATCTAATAAGAGTAGTGGAAATGTTGCTGTGGATAAAGCCATTTTGTAGCTTGTAACAGAGAGTGAGATCGGCCAGTAGTCGACGCTTTTCCAATGTTGGTAGTTTAAGTGTCTTTAGTCTTTGTAGATATGGATAATGGGCAAGTGTGGGAATGGCCTTTGTGTACCTTTTTTGAATTTTCTCTATTCTGTCAATGAGTAGTTTTTTATGAGGATTCCAAACGGGAGAGCTGTATTCCAATATTGGTCTAACGTAAGTACAAAATGCTTTTTTAAGGATATCTGGGTCTCTAGAGGAAAAAGATGCAAGAACCAATTTGGATATTATGGCTGCTTTCCTGGTGATGTTGTCGATGTGATGGACGAATTTGAGGGAGGAATCAATAAGCACTCCCAGATCTCGGATCGTGCCAACTCTCGACAGTCTGTGGTTATTTATCCAAAATTCACATGGGTTGAAATTTTTGTTGTAACCAATCAGCGAGAGTATCTGACATTTGTCGGGAGCAAGCTGTAATTGCCATTTCTCACTCCATTCTACTATCTTATTTTGTCAAGAGATCGTTGCAACTGGAGAGAAGAAGTGTTGTAAAGTTTTACATCGTCAGCAAAGAGCTTACAAATGGTGTCGGAGCTTTTGAATATTTCGGGTAGGTCGTTTATATATAGCAAAAATAAGGTTGGCCCGAGAACACTCCCCTGAGGAACTTCGCTAGTGACAGCAACCTCTTCTGAGATACATCCATTGATGCTCACTTTCTGTGACCTCAAGTATAGAAAATCCTCAAGCCATCCTTTCATATTGTCACTTACACCATATGTGCATATTTTGAGCATTAGTTTTATGTGAGAGACAGAGTCAAAGGCCTTACGGAAGTCCAAGTAGATGATGTCTAAATTTTGCTTGTCTTGTATGGCGTCTGTCCATCTTTGAGTGCATTCGAGGATATTTGTGGTGGTTGAACGAGCCGGAATAAAGCCATGTTGGCTACAGTCGATAAGCTTATGGTTCAAAAGGTATTGCATTAGGGATTTATTGATGATTCTTTCCATAGCTCTGCAACATGTTGATGTAATAGATATTGGTCTGTAGTTTTCAGGAGAAGTGGTGGGACCTTTCTTGTGGATGGGTGTTACCAGGGCGACTTTCCAGTCCTGGGGCAATTTATGATCTTTGTAGGATGCGTCGAAAAGGTGGGATAGTGGAACAGCTAGTGCAGATGCACATTTTTTCAAGAATATGTTTGGAATACCATCCGGCCCGGCTGACAACGATGATTTGAGACCAAGAAGCGTCGAATAGACTATATATGGTGTGAACTGAATGTCCGGCATTACAGTAACAGTTTTCAAGGAAGTTCCAGGTTTGTTCCCGTCGTCAATGGTGAAGACTGATGAGAAGTAGTTGTTGAAGGCGTTGGCGATCACCGCCGGTTCTCGTGTCAGGGTGCCATCAGAGAGAGCAATCTCTGAAATTCCAGACCTCATGTGCATTTTTTTGTTAGCGTACTTGTAGAGTTGGCCAATATTCTTGCTGTTGAGTAGTTGAAGTTCCTGAGATTGGTGGTAAGTCTTTATTGTTGTAGCACAACTCTTAGCAAACGTGGAATAAATATTTTTGTTGACATTGCTGTTGTCTTTTCTCCAAGTTCTCCAAAGTTTGGATTTTTCCTTAAGCAGTTTGTTGATGAAGTGAGGGTATCTGTTTTTGCATTTTTTGTCGAGAAGTGAGAATTTTGGTATAAACAGGTGGATAGCCAGGTCAATTTGCTGCTTGAATTCGTTCCAACAGCAGTTCACGTCGGGACAGAACTGAAAGATTGCACCCCAATCGATATACGAGAGGTATTCATTAATCATAGCGTAGTTTCCTTTCTTAAAGTTATAAGATGATGGTAATGATTGTCGGTGTTTGGGTAAGTTGAGAGTGTTACGTCTGAGAACAATGACATTGTGGTCACTGGTTGAGATGGGGCATTGCACCTCAATGTTTGATATAAACTGAGAGTCATTTGAAAAGACAAGATCCAGGATGTTATCATGTCGTGTGGAAGATGTTACAAATTGATGGAGGTCACAGTTGTTGAAGAATTCAAAAAAAAGTCTGTAGATGCTGTTGTTGGGTGCTGTGTGGTGGGTCCAATCGAAGGCTGGGAGATTGAAATCGCCAAGTAGACAGATAGTGTGCTTAGTTGAGCAGAGGTGGTATAAGCATTTGATTCTTTCACTGGCATAATCCATAGCCTCTAAATCAAATCCTCCCGGACGATAATAAACTATGAGTCTGTAGGTGGAATGGTTTGCTGAGAGATCAATACAAACAAGTTCTGTGTTGGAAAACTCTTTTGGTATCTCGATTGATCGATAAGAAAAATAGTCCTTAATGATTAACATAACTCCACCACCCTTTGAATTTCTGTCCCAACGTATCACTTGGTAATTGCGTGGGCAAAACAGTGAGCTGGGGAGGTCAGTATTGAGCCATGTTTCAGTACAACAAAAAACATCAGGTTCTTCTGCGTTTACAAACATAAATACTTCATTGAACTTATTGTTGCAACTTCTAAGATTAGTTAAAATCAGCTTATGGAAAGGGCTGAGTTGTAGTATCCTTCTGAGTTCTAGAAGAACGTTTGGCTAATCTGCGAGCGTACGCCTCTTCAGACTGCAGACGGGTGAGATCAGGATTGAAAAATACTCTCCTGACTTCGGAGTCTTGTGAGGCGCGAAGGAGTCTGGATGATGAAATCACATCCTTAACCGCCTCAACATTCTCCAATGTAACACAGAGCTTAGCATTGAGATTTTGGCTATCTTTGCCCAGTCGTCTGGTTGCAATCACTCGAGGCTTTACAGTCAGGTTGTTTTGGCAGAAATCTCCAAACAGATCAGCGTCCTTGACATTTGGTCGAGGGGGTAGGCCTGAGACAATGATATTGCTGGCTCTACGCTTCTTCTCTTCCCTCTCTCTTTCAAAGTCCAATAATGTCTTTGTGGCGATCTTTACTGCCTCATTTCTGTCATCGCTCGTCTTTTCTTTAAACTCTGTTTTTTTGTCAATTGAATCCAGCCTCTGCAATACTGGGGCGAGTGCATTCTGAAAACACTCGGCCATTGATTTGGTTACCTGTGTCATCATGTTCTGAAAAGTCTTTGTCAGTAGCTCCATTGATTTGCTGAAACACTCGTTAAGCTTTTCGATGACCGAAAGCATTATTTTTTCATTCATTAGGGTCAGTTTTGCACACAGTGAGTCCGTCATTTCTACGAGAACGTCTCTCATACAATCCTCGGAGATAGACGGTTTCTCAGTTCTCGGCATATTGACTTTAAAATTAGCCGAAAAGAAGCAATAAGTCACTACGATAAGTTCCAACAACGTTTCTTTTGAAATTATCAACGTTAGAATAGTTTAAGTTCGTTTATTTTAGCCAACAGTCGGACGTGTTTACCCGAGCGATATTAAATTTGTTTGTAATTATTTGTAATTTGTAATTGTAATTATAATTTGTCCATAAAAAACGATTTATTATTATTATTCTTATTACTATTTTAATATAATTACTACTTATTATAATTGTAATTAAGTAATTTTAATATATTTACTACTTATTATAATTGTAATTAAGTAATTATATTGTTTTTCAAAGATACCGATGAAATATATGCTGCAACACGTGTCAAATGCTTAAAAAGGATTGGTTAGTTAGCTTCTATATAATAATAATACCTTCAGTAAAAATTTTATCTCACTAAAATAATGATGTCATTTGATAATGATGATTGCAATAACAATAATATTAATAATAATTGTTTTTTGCAGGTACCCGGAAAGAAAAATGGGACGAAAGTAATCATTATCAAATAAATAAATATTTGAACGAACAACAACAACAACAACAACAACAACAACAATAATAATAATAATAATAATAAATAACAATTATACTGAAATGTTCTGTTAATATTTTAGCAAGAGAACCAGAGTACCTATTTTGCGATCAGAACAAAAAAGGTAACATTCTCATGTGATTGAGCATTCATAATGTTGGAAGTTTAACTTTTACTTTCTTTGTTTTACTGCCACAACATCCCGTTTTAAATTGCATAATTACTATTTTTAATGCTAAATTGATCATTATTGGCCATTATTATTATGGTTATTACAATATTGTTCAGTATGTCTCTAAAATTATGAAATCATTTGGGTTGAATATTTAGTGAAGAAAAATGCAACTTAATAAGTTTAACTGTGAGTTTAACGAGTTTTATCTACAAATTTCTAAGAACAAATTGTGGGATGGTGATTTAAAATGTTCAGAAGTTGTTACAAATTTATTCGAAAATAAATTATTTATTTTTTTTTACTTTACTCTACATTTATAAATTAGCGAAGGACATGATGTGAAACTTTTAGGGACACACTGCATCATTATTATTTGCATAACTATATATTATCAAGTATGTATCTATTATCATTTATATAACTATTATCATTTATATTACCATTATCATTTATATAACTATTATCATTTATATAACTATTATCATTTATATAACTATTATCATTTATATAACTATTATCATTATATAACCATTATCATTTATATAACTATTATCATTTATATAACTATTATCATTTATATAACTATTATCATTTATATAACTATTATCATTTATATAACTATTATCAAGTATATAACTATTATCATTTATATAACTATTATCATTTATATAACCATTATCATTTATATAACTATTATCATTTATATAACCATTATCATTTATATAACCATTATCATTTATATAACTATTATCATTTATATAACTATTATCATTTATATAACTATTATCATTTATATAACTATTATCAAGTATATAACTATTATCATTTATATATCTATTATCATTTATATAACTATTATCATTTATATAACTATTATCAAGTATATAACCATTATCAAGTATATAACTATTATCATTTATATAACTATTATCATTTATATAACTATTATCATTTATATAACTATTATCAAGTATATAACTATTATCATTTATATAGCTATTATCATTTATATAACTATTATCATTTATATAACTATTATCAAGTATATAACTATTATCAAGTATATAACTATTATCATTTATATAACTATTATTATTTATATAACTATTATTTCTTGCAACTGCTCTCCAGCAGTACGAAATCGACAAACGAGCAGAAACGACCAGCAACAGCAACCACGGCGTTCTTCGAAAAACGACGAAAAGAGCACCAACCGACTGTAAGTTCTTCCGTTGCTAGGAATTGAACGTGGAGACTTTGGAC
>JAJTWR010000270.1:5000-32500 GCA_021613335.1 Whitmania pigra | reverse complement strand
TAATAATTAATTGATAGAAATGTATATTTATTATTGTTATTATTATTATTATTATTATTATTATTATTATTATTATTATTATTATTATTATTATTATTATTATTATTATTATTATCATTATTTACAATTTTATTATATATTTTAGTTGTAATATATTAAGATTAAATTACTTTCAACTCTTAGCCTTTATGAGAAATTAATAATATTGGAATAATTGATTATTTATTCTCTAGCATTGATTTATTACCTTATAATAATATTAATAATAATTTATTAATTGAATTAATTACTCACTGCATTATAATAAATTATTAATTATTCACTTAATTCATATTCAGGCAACATTTTGGAGAGAAGTTGATGCTTCAAACGAGATGTGGAATTGTTCAGAAAACCTGAAAACAACGAAAACAAAATAATAATAATTTAAATTAATAATAATAATAATAATAATAATAATAATAATAAATATAAATAATAATAACATTATTAATAAGACTGATGTGTTACCTAGACAATGTCTTTGCTAGAACTAGAGGATTTTGAAGGAATAGAATTTGCATATTATTAATACCACCAATATTATTAATATTATAATCATTGTTGTTGCTGTTATTGTCATCACTATTGTTATTATTATTATTATTACTATTATTATTATTATACCATAATTATGTTATATTTTATTTGTGCCATATATATATATATATATATATATATACATATATTAATCGTTCTCTTGTCTCAGTTTTACACTTAACCCTCGCTCATCACAAGTCTTTCAATTTTACACTTACATTACTTTACATTGCCATCTTTCACAGATTTTTATGGACTTCGAGAAAAAACATTTTAGATGATTTTTATATGGAATTTTGTTCAATAAAGTAACTATTTGGCGTTGCTTACTTTTGTCGCATTGTAAACGTAATTGTAAACGTAATCGTAATCGTAATCGTAAATCGTAATCGTAAACTAAGGATAAAAATGTGTAGTGCTGAATAAAGTTTTAGTTTCAAGTGGGTGTTTTTTAAATCTGGGTTTAAAATGTGTCTAATCTCATATCTAATATATCCTTACTTAATATATGCATATCTAATATATCTTATGTCACAGATATAACATTACTATTATTATATAAATCTGGGTTTAAAATGTGTCTAATCTTATATCTAATATATCCTTACTTAATATATGCATATCTAATATATCTTATGTCACAGATATAACATTACTATTATTATATAAATCTGGGTTTAAGATGTGTCTAATCTTATATCTAATATATCCTTAATATATACTTAATATATATATATATACATGCCTAATATATCTTATATCACAGATATAACATTATATCTAATATATAATATATACATGTATTCTAAAACCTGAAAGTAATAAGCAAAACCTTAAAGTAGAAAGAAAAAGGTGAATTGTCAAACCTAAAAAAAAAAGATAATCAACAGACGTAAGCGTTAAATTATTAAAGAAATTATTATTATTATAAATTGAATAAATTATTATTATATTATTATTATTATTACAAATTGAAGTCTTTACTCGGTCGCTAGTTAAATAAGTCTTATAAGTTTTCTAATCTTTCGCTAGTGCCATAAAAAACTGAAAAAAACTAATTTTAATAACAGTCAAATAATCATCTAATCAACTATCCTAAATCGATCTTAAATCTAATATAACCTCCAAAATAATAAGTAACCTTATGATTATCACAAAAGACAGCCCCTTAGAAGCAGATGCTAAAAATAGTCTGGAAATAACGTAAGTATTCGGCTACAAGCGATTTCAGTTTCCGAAAAAAAGGAAAATGGATGATGATCGACTTGTCTTAGTTAGACTAAAAGCTGGATTTTGTACCGAGGCAGACCTTAGACGATATTTTTCCGGCGAAGATATCGCAGTGACAGATATTTCGCCAGTCGATTCTGATTTTATTGCGACCCCGAATACGAAGGAAGGTAGTTAGGATTGCGACTTATTTCAACATTTATTTCTTATTTTTATAACTTGACTGGGAAAGTTGTCTCGTTTTTTTTTTTTTTAAGATCGTCAGAAGCTCATAGAGAAGGGTCGTGCAAAGATTGAATTCGAAGGAACGGAAGTTGAAATAAGTTTCGAATCTGTTGATGGATGTCTTCTTGAGAAGCTAAAATCTCAGGAAGACAAATTGTCCGAAAACTCTGGTGAATATATATCTGTGGAAAGTTGGTCCCATCTCAGATTTGACTAACTCTTCTTTAACTCGCCATAAGGGCTAGCTCTTTGCTTTCGGTGAATGACGATGTATTTAAAAAATTGAAATTTCTTTACTTCTAGGTGAATCGGGCAGTTTCGTGGTGGTTGGCGAGGAATCGGGGGAAGCAAGTGTAATAGTAACATTTTAACGACATGCAGCCTTAAATTAATTAAACTTAATAATTAACTCTTATTCCGACATCAGGACATCTCGTCGACGTCGAGCGAAGGACGACGGGCGGCAGGAATTGAAAACGTTTTGAGTCCGATGGCTCGAGAACTGATGGAAAAAGCCGTAAAAGTGTCCAACGTCTTCTCCAATTTCCAGGACCTGAGAAACTTCGTGACTCTGGAAAAGGAGGGAGGTGGTGAATTAGAAGCTGATTGTTATTCAGAAAAAGAAGGAATCGCTTACTTTGTCTTCGAAAAGTCACAAGGTTCGATTCGGCACGACGATTAACGATTGATTTTTTTTGTTGCTGTCGGACGTTGATTTTTATCATTTCAATCAGTTGCTGCCAACCTGCTGAGGATAGGAAAATGTAAGATCATGAAGAAAATCTTCAAATTTGAGCAGCCTGAAATCGGAGAGTGTCTGTCCATAAACGACAACATGATAGTTTGCAGTTCAAGGGACCCGAGCGAAGCAAAGTCTAAACCGAACGACCGACCGACGGGCGAAGTAAATTTGGTCGAAGCTACGATCGACGAAACCGCCGAACGCGAAGTCGAGGAAACGACGTGCAAGAAGATTCGACTCGAAGGCGAAATCCGCGATGTCGAAACGGTCGAAGGAAAATCACAGAACGACGGGGACGCTGCTGACGCTGCTGAAATGCGTGACAGGAGTCCGTCTCGACGTTCGGGCGACAAGAGAAAGTCTAAAAGGCAAAGAAAACGGATGAAACGTAATGCTCAGAAAAAAAAAGGAAAAATGAGATTTGATGACAAGGATGCAGGTGAAACAGGCAAAATGGATGACATCACGACGGACAGATGCTCCGACATCGACGATGAAGATGAGGAAACGTTAAAGGATGACGGTTTCAATAAAGATCTCCAAGATAAGATCTCCTACGTCGAGCGTACGGAGGCTTCCGCATCGACGTACGAAGCTCTGCACGTGCTGCCCAAAGCCGAAGATGATTTTTCAATGGTCGGAAGTCTCGAAGGGAACGATGGCGACGAATTCGAAGATGCGAGCGATGCATTCGAAAGAACGAATTCCGTCGTCGTCTACGGGCTCCCGGACAAGCAATTTTTTCTCGACAGCCTTCTTTGCATACTCGAGCACAAGAGGAAAGGGGGCGGAGTGGTCAGGGACTTCCATTACGACGGGGCTGTCGGGAAGGCCGTCGTCACCTTCGACGATGAAAGAGGTTTCGTGCGAGAATGTTCGATTTTTGCATTTAGTATTAAGTCCAAATCATCTAAGTTACGCAACGGACTATAATCAAATAAATAAACAAGCATTTAGTGTTTGCTTAACATTGAATTTCTTAAAATTCTTGCAAAACAGTTTATATTTAGTTTATTATATTTAATCTTGAAATTTTGAAATTTCGTAAAGCAGATTATTTATTATTATTTTTTTTTTGGTGAGTATTTTTGATACTCTTGATTACAAATATATTTAATCTTGAAATTTTGAAATTTTTGTAAAGCAGATTATTTATTATTATTTTTTTTTTTGCGAGTATTTTTGATACTCTTGTATTTGTCGTTGACAAAATAGTGACCTGGATATAGCTCTGCTAATATTAGACATTTCTTTCATCTACAAATTCCCCTCTTTCCTTTAAGACATAACGATGTTGTCGTCGTTGTTGTTGTTGGTGACTCAACCTTTTTGTTTCAGTCGCTCGGAATTTTGTGAAAAAGAGGACTTTGATGGTCCACGAACATCGCGTGTTTTTTCTGTCGACGGACGAGGAACTGAAACTGAAGCGTACGATCCTCGTTCCGAACGTGCCCAAGAACGATGCGGAAGGTTTGGAGTGCTTCGTGGAATCTCCGAAGAAGGGCGGGGGAAAGGTGGAGTTTGAAAAGTACGACGAAGCCACCGAGAATCTGTGGATCACGTTTGCCAGTCAATCGGGTGCGTCGTTTTTAGTTTTTGTCGTCGGCTTTTCTGACCTTCCTTCCTCGACTTTCTTGCGATCCGGAAGTGTCTGTGGAATGTAAAACCGTTCTACGACTTATTATCGTCGTCGTCGTAAATTTAAAAAAAATTTTAGCTTTTCGAATGTAGAATTGGATCGTTTTTTTATTTCAAAAAGTGGCCGACAGAATGAAGAAAATGAGGAACTTGAAAGCCTTGGGGAGAACGTTTTCGATTCTCGAGGCACCAATTTTTGGACTCGTCGACATGGATTTCAGCGAACGAACGGTTTTCATCGGACGGGTTTCCGACGACGTCCATCAAGATTTGTTGGTGTTTTTAGAAAATCCTAAGTCAGGAGGACGCGTCTTAAATCACAAGTTTCACCGTTCGGAACGTTGTTTGGAAGTCTCTTTCTTTAATGAATCAGGTTTAAAAGCTTTTATAATGTTTTAATTTTTTATTTATTTTTTATTTTTCCTGACCAATTAATATTCATAAACAGTAACATAATAACTTAACATCTATTGTTTTTATAAACTAAACAATTATTTGACTTGATTCAGTGTCCCAGAAACTACTTGATCTAAAGTGCATTCTGCTGATGGGGAAAACGTACCCCGTCGCAAAATCGCTCGCAGAACTCGGTGGCACGATCGGCGAATCGTGCGACGCGAATGTCATGTCGACCGACAATGACGACAACGACAACAAGCCTCGACGTGAATCATCTCCGTCGAACGAAGACGTCGGCAACACTTTGGAAACCCCGATGGAGGTTGTGGAAAGAGAATCGGAAGGACCGAACGAACAGTCGAGGAACGTCGTTGATGACGACGCAAAGTCGCAAACTTTGAAAGCATCCTCCAAACATTCGGAGCCCCTAGGCGAAAGATGTCTCACTGAGAACATGACGAGGGTTGTCGTAAAGAACATTCCGTCGAACGTCGACGACAAAATTCTGGAACTTTACGGGGAATCAAAACGACTCGGGGGAGGCCCTTGCAAAGTGGTTTACTTCAGCAAACAAAGGAGAGAGGCCGTAATGGAGTTTAACAATCCGAAAGGTAATTATGTAATAATTATAATTAATTGATAAAGGTAATTAATTGGTACAGGCAATTAATTGATGTAATACATAATTTTTGTCCAATTAATAATCCTTTATTGGCAAATAAGCTTCTCTTACCATCCTAACGCTCATTCTCTATCACGACACGGGATCTTAATAACATAACAAATACACGCGTTCACAATCATGATTTATAATCGTTACACTCATAACGAACGCTTTGCATCTCGACGCTGCAGACGCCTCGAGTTTCATCGACTCGGACAAGGATCAGATTACGAAGGAGAACGAGAAAGAGAACAACACCATGACCTGCCACCTACTCGAAGTCAACCCAACCGGCTTCGAATCCCACGCAGTGCTCGTCAAACACTTCGAGGGCATAGACAAGGACCTTCTGCTTTTCTACTTCGAAAGCAAGTCCAGTAGCCGCGGAGGGCCGGTCGTGGAGTACGATTTCCGCGACAAGGGCGCGATCTACGTCGTCTTCCAAAACGCCGAAGGTCGCAGAGAGTATTTCGTTCATATATGTATATAAATATATATATATAAATACATATGATGATGATGATGGTGATGTATGTTTATATACATACATACATATATATATATATACATTTTGGAGAAATTTATTTCTCTACCTAAGCAGAACAATTAAATCAACCCAGAAATAAAGTAACTCAGACTGTTTACCTTGTTTATTTCGGTCGAGACGTACGTTCCATTTTAAACCGAACGATTCCGCATTTAGATGCCAGGTCGGTCGCGGACAAGGAAGAACACGCTTTGTGTGGCAAGAAGTTCACCGTCCGAGCTTTCCATGCGCAAGCGCCTCCTCTGTACGTCAGGGAAGAAATGGTCGACAAGACGAGGCTTCTGGTGTCGAATTTCAAGCCAAAAGTTGGATTTGTTTATTAATTAATTTATTTATTCGTTTGTTTATTAATTAATTTATTTGTTTATTCGTTTGTTTATTAATTAATTTATTTATTCGTTTGTTTATTAATTTATTTGTTCGTTTGTTTATTAATTTATTTGTTTATTCGTTTGTTTATTAATTTATTTATTTATTCGTTTGTTTATTGATTAATTCATTTATTCGTTTGTTTATTAATTAATTCATTTATTCGTTTGTTTATTAATTTATTTATTAATTCATTTGTTTATTCATTTGTTTATTAATTAATTTATTATTTGATTAAACTCTGTTGCAATCCGAAGATTGGACAGACGCACTTGATAGAAGTCATGGAGAAGATAGGAAATGCAAAGGTCGACGAACTGGTTGAGGGAAAGAATTTGATAATGCTGGTCTTTCAGTCTCAACCAGGTTTGTCCTTATTTGGTAATGATAATGATGGTGATGATGATGATGATGATGATAATGGTAATGATAATGAGAAGGATAATAATAATAATAATAATAATAATAATAATAATAATAATAATATAATAAGACTGGACAGAACGGAGAAAATCCAATTAATAAACAAGGAATATGAAAAATGGACTTCTAATCAAATTCCACAAGTCATCAATAGCAGGAAGCAAAAAAAGCCACCGAATCATGTTGAGAGGAAACAAACAAATAGCTACAGTCAAGCCAGAAATAAATCAGAAAATGCATGCAGAACATATCAGAAATCAAAAGTCCGGGTAACAAAAAAAGGACAAAAAAAGGTAGAACGGCAGAAATGCTACGCCAGGTTACAAGCTCTTTTCCGAAAGAATCCCACAGCAGCAGCCCATTCTGTTCTGAAGGAAGAATATGAGATACAGGCAGGCACTCTTCCCGCGAATTTGGCAGATTATTGGGGTCCAATCTTCGAGGAGGAATCGGTGGAGGATGACGGGCCTTTAGAAACGATTAATGAAACAGCAACAGAAATGCAGGATCCAATCACCAGATGGGATGTAGAAATTGCATTCCGGGGACTGAAGGACAGCTGCCCCGGTCGTGATGGCTTCCAAAAAAGACATCTTAGAAAAATCAATTATGATGATCTGGCCGTTCACATGTCTCTCTGGCTGCTAACAGGAATACCCCCTGCATCGTTTAAGACGGGAATCGTCACTTTCATTCCCAAGAATAAGGATGCTTCCAGTCCGGGTGATTATCGACCTATTACAGTGGGTCCGATTATGGCCCGCTTGTTTCATCGCATCCTTGGAGGGAGAATGTTAGGATATTGGCCTTTGTCATCGAGACAAAAAGCATTCCGACCAGGAGATGGCGTTGCACAAAATCTCTTTCTGATTAAATCAATTATCCGAAAAAAGAGAGAACAACTTCAAAAATTAAACCTGACCTTTGTTGATGTTACAAAAGCCTTTGACTCCGTATCTCATAACACCATACTCAGAGCGGCTGCCAGACTTGGTACTCCACCACTCTTCTTAGAGTATCTAGCAGAACTCTACAAAGAAGGTGAGGTCTATCTGAAAACCAAGGAGGGTCTCAGTGGAAAAATTCAAGTGAAAAGAGGAGTCCGTCAGGGAGATCCAATGTCCCCCCACCTATTCAATGCGGTCATAGACATGATAACCAGCAAATTGGACCAATCAATTGGGGTCACGGCTGGCAGAGGTTCGACGACTAAGTGCAATTACATTGCATTCGCCGACGATCTGGTCCTAATGTCGACGACGGACATCGGAATGAAAAGACTGATGGAGCAACTAGAGAGTGCAATGAGCAGCGCAGGTCTAAGGATCAATCCAAACAAATGCGCTACGCTCAGAACTGAAACCCACTGCAGAGAGAAACGCTGGATAGTCAACCCCAGAACGTACCTCAAATTACAATCTGAAGATATCAAAGCAATCGATGTGTCACAGACGTACAAATACCTGGGGATAGAGATTGGAGTCCGGAAGCAGCCAGCGTCGATCGGAGATGAGATTCAAAAACTGCTCCATTCAATTTCAAGAGCACCAATAAAACCTTGCCAACGCCTTTATATTTTAAAAGTTCACTTGCTACCAAGTCTGGTCCATAAACTTACCTTCGACGAGGTATTCATCGGTTCTCTGAACTCTGCAGACACCGCGATTAGAAGGGCAACAAGGCATTGGCTTCATCTTCCAAAAGATGTCCCGAAACCATTTTATCATGCTCCCGTTAAATCCGGAGGTCTAGGAATTCTTCAACTTAGGCAATGGGTTCCCCGTCTTCGAATAAATAGATTGACAGAAATTTTCTCCGAGACAGGCCATTATAAGGATGATTTCATGACTGATGTTCTCAGAAACAACACTCTGATTATGAGAGAATTTCGAAAATTTGGAACAGCAGAGGCGAAACAACCGAAACAGGATTGGAGGGCGGCAACTTCGGAGAGATTGTACAAAACTGTAGACGGCTACGGACTGAGATCATTCACCGAGGGAATTGGAATGAGCGAATGGATTTCAGCTGCGGTCCCGAGAATTCATTCTGGCCAGTATATCAGATGCGTTAAGATCCGGGCTGCTGCACTACATTGCAGGCTTAGAGCTTCGAGATGGAACCCGCAGACTCACAGGGGGTGCGATGAGGGTTGTCAATCCTTAGAGTCGCTGGGGCATATGATCCAGAAATGCCCAAGAACCGATGGCGCAAGGCACGAGAGACATAATGTTGTTATGAGAAAGCTGGAAAACGAACTGTTAAAAAAAGAGGCTACAAAACAAGAGTAGAGCCCCGAATTCCTACAGATCAGGGACTCAGAATACCCGATTTATTTGCGTGGAAAGGAAACACATACTTAGTGTGCGATGTAGCCGTCACCTCAGACGTCTACAACCTGGACCGAGTGTACGACAACAAAGTACTGAAGTATGACACTCAAGATGTTCACACTTGGATGCTGAGAAATGCTCCAGAAAGCACTCTGAGATTGATGCCAAATGTTGGCGCGTTTGTGTGCAACTGGAGAGGGGTGATGTCCCAAAAATCGTTTAGATTTTGGAAGGATTGCGGCAGTTACGATGTTCATAAGACCTGTCCTCAAATCACAGTTACAAGATATGAAGGGCTCACAGGTGAAACCGAAGAAAGAAGTTCAAGTCTCGAACTCTCGTTAACATTAACGGTTGATGCTCTTCGGTACGATTGACATTTCGAACTACGTCTTGTCCTTTTAAACTTACATGTCCAGGGAGATCTCGGACCCTTTTGCGGACACTAAATTTTTCGGAGTGGTTTTTTTTGAACGATGGATATGTTAATGTTTGCATGGCCGAGAAAATAAAAATAAAAATAATAAAATAATAATAATAATAATAATAATAATAATAATAATAATAATAATAATAAGTTCATTTGTATAGCGCCTTAAGCGTCAGGGACGCTCAGATGATGATGATGGTGATGGTGATGGTGACGATGACGACGATGATGATGTTAAGGCATCATTTAAAAACATGCAAATGTGTTTCGAGTAGAATTGAAACGATGACGATGACTATGATGATGGTGATGATGAAGACGACGACGAAGAAGAAGATAATGATGATGACGACGACGACGATGATGATGATGATGATGATATCAATTCCTTGAATCATCTCGACGTGACCATTTTTCATCGTCCCAAGATTACTTTTCCTTGCGGAAACACACGTCCTGCTTTCCTGTGAAGGGCTACATGCTGGCACTCAGCAGGGTGCCTTACACCAGGCAAATCCAGCTGGCCATTCCCATGAACTTTGACCTCAGTTTGGTCAAAGGTCTATTCGATGCTCTGATCCGGGGTAAAGATGAAGCCAAATTTGAGTTGAACAAGGAGAACGGCCTAGTCGTGGTGACCTTTGGGAGACACGAAAGTAATCGTGACTAATTTATTATTTAATTAATTTATAATTAAATTTATTAATTGCGACTATTTTATTATTTATTAAATGAATTAATTATATTAATCTAACACTAATTTAACATTTTATTAATTTATTATTCATTCTGCTAATTGAGTAATTAATTAATCACATAATGACGAGCCTATCAATTTAGGATTTGAAACTTTTTTACAAGCCGTCGTAACACTCGCTCGTTGTTTCAGCTGTCCGAGAATTACCTCTTTCCAATTTGAAGATCGCCGATCTCGAAATCACCGCAAGGCCATACTTTTCGCAGCTCCAAGTCGACATCGTCAAGCCCGTGGTACCTTTCGAGGCCAAAGTTTTCTACAACGTCGAGGTACTCGAGTTCCTTGCCGGTCGACCGAACATCCGGGAGGAAATAGAGGCTTCCCTTCGGAGCGTTCTGCCGTTGGGAATGGTTTGGCCGACTTCCGGGAGCGTAATCGTCTTGAGGCTCGTCTCGAACGATTCCGACGTTTCCTACGACTGGTGCAAACTCGCGGAAGTGAAACTGCAGGAGCAGCTGAAATTGTACCATTGGAAAGAGAAATCGTGCCTGAAGGATCTCTGGAAAGAGGCCAGTGAACAACTGAAGAGGTGTCAGGAGATGCCTAAAAATGCGACGATAAAGTACGACGACGAAAACTGCGTCGTCAGATTCAACGGCAGGCCGTCGGAATGCAGCGATGTGGAAAAGCTGATCGACAAAATCGTCGACGCGATTCACTCGAAAAGAAAAAAAGTAATCGAGGAGGAAGAATTCGAAGCGAACAGAATCAGTTTGTTGGGCAAGATGTTCGACTTGTTGGAAATGCCTAACGATGTCAAGGTGACAGCGTCCGTCAACAAGTTGACGTACGAAGGTCCCTCGGAGTCCGTGTCTAACGTGAAACTCGAAATGCTCAGAGTGATCAACGATTTCGTCACGGAAGAATTCGAATCTCGCCCGAACGTCTGCAAGTTCCTGAAGAGAGCAGACGTGCTGAAGCGATTCGACGACGACATGAAGAAGGAAAAACTCCTGGCGGACATCGCTTGCTCGAACGACCGCGTCGAAGTGATCGGGATCTCCGAAGAATCTCTCATCAAGGTCAGAAAGCTCATAAACTCCGGCATTAAAGAAGGCAAGATAAAACTCAAGAACGACCAAATCGCCATAGTTGAGCTGGAAACTTGGGCGACCTTCTTGAGTGGTTTAAAAGCAAAGCTGATCTACTTTGAACTCGATGTTCAGAAAGATAATTCTTCCGTTTGCTACATCTGTTTGGAAACGGTCGAAAAGGAATTGCTCGATTCCGTCGATAAGTTCCTGAGCGAAAATTGCCTCGGGGAGGTGTTTTTGAAATCACAAGAGGGATTTCTAAGCGCCATAACGAAGTTTTTCGCAGACGACTTGAACGAGCTCGACGATGTTCTTAAAAACCAGGGTGGGTTCATCGTCGCCGGTAGCGACGACAAAGGGCAGGCCGGTTTCAAGCTCATCGGGAAGAAATCTGAACTGGAATCCAACAAGCGAAAGCTGTCATCGATGTTGAACAAAATCATAATGGAGAAGGTGAACCTCAGAAATCCGGACATAATCGGGCATTTCCGGTCTCCGGCGACGAGAGATCTTATCAAGAACTTGGAGACCAACCACTCGGTCGTCATCAGAACGTACAACGATGACGTAGAGTCGTCTCAAAGTGTCGACAAGCTCCTCAGGTTTTCGTTCCTGAAGAAACCCGAAATTTTCATCACGACGGACGAAGTCGACAACGTCGATGTCGATGCCATCGTCTCCATCACTCCGACCGCACTGGATCCGGAATCCCAGAAAATTTTCCAACTAGGTAAAGCTATGCCAACTAAATTTCAGTTTTATTTTATCATTTAAAAGAATTCAATAATTTAGCTGCTATTTGTTGTTTTAGAGATGTTCAGAGATAGACGTTTTCTCTGGGATACTATACATATGGCTCCTTACAAATTAACCATTATTATTATTATTATTATTATTATTATCATTATTATTATTATTATTGATACAATTTCACGGTCCTTACTCTTCTTCTTAAATCATTTTTTTTTGCATTTAAACTTTGATCTAAAATAAAAAAAAACACAATGACGACTCAACTTTTCGTTTCATTAATCGGCAAAACATCTTCCAGGTGGCGAAGAAATGATTTCGGCAGCTAAGGAGTGGTTCGAGGCCGAAACCGACGAAACGGTCTTCGTCTCGGACTGCGTCGGAAAACTACCGTGCAAAAAGATTTACCACGTGTTCGCCAAGAACGAAGATACGGTCTGCTCGATCTCGGAAGGTGTTCAACGTGCACTGAAAAATGCGAACGAGCACGGGCCTATTGTGGATTTATCGTTTCTTTGTCCCAACCATGAAGATCCTAAGAAGGAGTCGTACCTGAACGCTCTGATTCAAACCTTGGTGGAATTCGGGCAGAATTTCGGGAATACTTTGGAAAGCTTCACGATCCTCTGCGAAGATTCCAAGGCTCTCGAGTTTTGCAAGGTGATCCTGTCCGACCTGGAAGGGAAATGGGGAACGAAGGAAGAAGCTTCTGTAGTCGTCGACCCGGAAGAGAAGGAAGACGGGGAGATTCGGGAGGAATTCGAGTTCATGGAAGTCGACTTCGACGGCGATGCTCGACGGATGAACTTTTCCTCCGAAACCGTGTCCAAACTGGAGGTCATAGCCGGTTCCATAGGCAACGTCAGGGTGAGTTTAGATTAGAATCAGATTAAATTTCGACCGACGAAGGTCAATCACATCAAATCGTATTAAATTCTAACTTGGCTTCCTCAGGCGGACGTCATTGTCAATTCCGCTTCGAAAGATCTCAACCTAGCCAGAGGCCAAGCCTCGAAATGCTTGTTGACCGCAGCCGGCAGCAAGATTCAGGAGGAGTGCAACAAGAAGAGGCCGAAGAAGTTTGAACCCGGTGACATCGTCTCGACGAACGGATACGATCTCAAGTGTTCCAAGGTTTACCACGTTCACCTGGCAATCTGGAATGGAGAGCGGAGTGGAAAGGTGAATAAGAACATTTCTTCGACTCCGGCGTAAAAAGTTGCATTTTTTTTTTTGTATTTCTTGTTTTTTATTTATTTATTTTTATTTACATTTATTGTAAAGTGGTTTGGAATTGATTTAGCGAGCGCTTTTTGCAAAAGTGTAACTCCAAAGGGACGTGAAGGGACATCTCTTTTTTTTTTTAGAGTTTTATTAATTTGCTCGCACGACGAAGACGATTCGGATTTGCGCTCGATTTTTTCAGATCATCCAAACCATCGTCAAAAACGTGCTGACCAAGGCATCAAAGAAGAACTTCAACACTGTGGCATTCCCAGCCCTGGGCACGGGCAATCTTAAAGCCCCTGCGGACAAAGTGGCCAGTCTGATGTTCCAGGAGTCGGCCGCTTTTCTCGAGTCCAACCCGAACTCTTCGATCCGAAAGATTTACTTTGTCGTCTTTGACAAAGATTTGCCGACTCTGAAGGTATGTTGAAATAGCTCCCGTTGGACGTGTTGCTTTGTTGAAATTGCTTTTTGAACGATCATTTTGGATTGCTAGATTACCAACCAACTTGCTGGTCAATTGATGCAGTGACTGAGTGAGTGAATGTGTGAGTAGCTAAGGTGGGTGAATGATTGGGTAGTCTTGGGTGGGCAAACAACATTTACTTTTACTGAAAAGAAGTTAATCATCGTTTAAAGACGATCGTCTCATATAGAAGCATATAGTCTCGTCGAGTATTTAGATCGTCTAAATGCCATATCACATTTGCATTTGAACTTGCGTCCTGCTACGCACGCATAAAATCACCATACTTCTCAAATCTTCAAAACTCCTTTGCAGGCTTTTGAGGAATATTGGAAGAGTTTTATCGAAGATTCTCCGGACGACAACGTTGCCGCCGGTGGTAGGTCTAGCCCTGTGGCCGTAGCTGCCTCTCTTGCGATAGACGGTCGGTCAATCTTTCACGTTTCATTCTCACGATCTTTAAATATTGGCAGTTATTTACAAAGATATTATACTCCATAATTTGTCGGATATTATACTTCATCACCCGTTAGCCCAATGTAGTAATGTATTTAATTGTATGATCTATGTTTAAACAATTCGGCCAAGTGCATGCCATTTGCATTTCAAGCTGTGTAAATGAGATTTTAAACATCATAAACATCTTATTCCTTAAGTATTATTTTTAAATCGTTAAGGATTAATTTAAATCTCTTGTAGCGATCCCTTTAAATCGTTAAGTAATCGTTTAAATCTCTTCAGCGTCCGACCCTCACAAAATAAACCTCGGTACTTTGGACGTCGAGGTCGTCAAAGGAGATATCACGTCGTTCATAGCAGACGCCATCGTCAACAGCACGAACGCCAAAATGGACATGAGCGGGGCCGTCGGAAGGGCCATTGTGAAGAAGGGTGGAAAGGATTTGGCCGAAGAGCTGAAGAAAAGTGAAGTTTCAGTTCTTATCATCATTATTATCATCATCATCAACATCACTGTTATTATTATTATTATTACTATTACTATTACCATTATTATTATCATTATTTTAAGCAATTTTAAATAATATTTAATCATAAATATCATAATGAATACAATCATCACTTTAAATATTAAAATAGATAAAATCATGACTACAATATCATTACAAATAAAAATCATTGCTATACTATCGCAACAAATCAAATCATAACCATTACATCATGACAAATCATGACAAATCAAATCATTAATGTAATATCATATAATAATAACAAAAATAACAAATTATACTATCGCAACAAATCAAATCATAACCATTACATCATGACAAATGATGACAAATCAAATCATTAATGTAATATCATATAATAATAACAAATCGAATCTTGCCTTTTTCTCTGCAGCCAAAATGAAAACAACCGGGGTTTGTGTCACGAAGGCCGGCAGCCTGCCGGCGAACTTCATCGTCCACGTTGTCGCACAGAGGGAGACATCCTGGGACCCGATCATTCAAGAGGCTCTGAAGGAGGCCGACTCTTATGGATGCTGCTCCATAGCATTTCCAGTTCTTGGAACGGGTAGTATTATATTATTTAATATTCTAGTATTACAACTTGACGACGATGTAGTAGTATAATCTAATAATCTAGCATTATAATCTAATAACCTAGTATTATAACACAACAACAATGTAGTATTATAATCTAATGATCTAGTGTTATAACATAACAACAATGTAGTATTATAATCTAATAATCTAGTGTTATAACATAACAACAATGTAGTATTATAATCTAATAATCTAGTGTTATAACACAACAACAATGTAGTATTATAATCTAATGATCTAGTGTTATAACATAACAACAATGTAGTATTATAATCTAATAATCTAGTATTATAACATAACAACAATGTAGTATTATAATCTAATAATCTAGTGTTATAACATAACAACAATGTAATATTATAATCTAATAACCTAGTATTATAACACAACAACAATGTAGTATTATAATCTAATGATCTAGTGTTATAACATAACAACAATGTAGTATTATAATCTAATAATCTAGTATTATAATCTAATAATCTAGTATTATAACACAACAATGTAGTATTATAATCTAATAATCTAGTGTTATAACACAACAACAATGTAGTATTATAATCTAATAATCTAGTGTTATAGCATAACAACAATGTAGTATTATAATCTAATAATCTAGTGTTATAACATAACAACAATGTAGTATTATAATCTAATAATCTAGTGTTATAACATAACAACAATGTAGTATTATAATCTAATAATCTAGTGTTATAACATAACAACAATGTAGTATTATAATCTAATAACCTAGTATTATAACATAACAACAATGTAGTATTATAATCTAATAATCTAGTGTTATAACATAACAACAATGTAGTATTATAATCTAATAATCTAGTGTTATAACATAACAACAATGTAGTATTATAATCTAGTGTTATAATATAACAACAATGTAGTATTATAATCTAATAATCTACTGTTATAACATAACAACAATGTCGTAAAATAATCTAATAATCCACGACAAAACTCCTTTCGCAGGCAACTTCAGTCTTTCTGCCGAAAACATGGCCTCCGTGATGATCTCGAATTTCCACGCGTTCGGAATTTCTGCCCGCCCCAAGAATTTGAAGAAAATCTACGTTTGTGTCTACCTGGACGCGATAATGAAAGATTTCATCACCGGAATCAAAAAGATGGATCCGAAAAACCAAGGTACTTTCAGTGACACTGGTTATCCTTTGACAACCTCGGTGACCAAACCGTGTCCCCGACGACAGAGCCAAACCACCCCGGTGGCTCTTCGGGCATCACCCGAGGACCCGTGGACTTCGTGGGTCAAAGATGACATGAGGCGCCTCTGACTCTAAGCACTCTGGCGCCCTATAAATTTATTACTATTATTGTTATTATCGTTATCATTATTATTAAACATATTATTATTATTATTGTTATTATTATTATTAATAATAATTAATGCCACATTAAACTTATCTCTCAAATACCCTGCAGGATTGTTTTCAAAGGCGTTAAACAAGATGATCAGCATGAAAGACACTCTAAAGAACCTCATCTCCTCCGAGCAGCCGGAACAACCGACGGAACCGCCCGAGACTTCGAACGTCGACCACTCGACCGTGACTCTGGCAGTCTACGGACTCGAGTCCGACGAGATCTCCCAGGTCATCGCGTCCGTCAGGTCGAACATCGGAAACCACTTCAGCGAGAAGTTGCTCAACTCGGAGAGGGACGTCAACTTGATAGGAAAGTTGAAAACCTGTCAGGTAATAATAATAATAATTATAATAAAAATAATAATAATAAATAATAATGACAACAACAATAATAATAATAATAATAATATTAATATAATAATAATGATAATGATAATAATAATGTTAATGATAACATAATAATAATAATAACAATAATAATTATAATTATAATTTTACCGTCATTTGCAGGCACGCTACCGTTTGAGCCGACTTGCGTGCCACATGTGCAACATTTGAGCACGCTTGGAAATTTTTAAGATTGATTTATTGGTATTCGTTTTAATGCGGTACTTTCGTCAACGTATTACGATCGAGTTAACGCTCGAAATTAACTCCCGCAGATCAAAAAAATAAACGGACTGAAAGAAAAGTACAAAGTAGACATCAAGGTCAACACCAAGGACGGCTCGAAGGGCATCGTGGTCTCCGGTTTCACGGACAACAGCACGTCAGCCATTCAGGCCCTCTTGAAAATACTGGAAGAGGTGGAAAAAGATGAAGAAGACAAAGTCAAAGCTGAAATTCTTAAAGAGCAGGTCTTGAAAGATCGTGTTACATCTTGTATTATTCGTATATATGTGTTATGTATGTGTCTGTAAACAGATAGTTTGATAATTATTTATTATTATTTGTTTATTCATTCATTCATAAAGTGTGTGACAAATTTAGAAGCAAATCCACAAAATTATTATTAACTTATTTAACTTAATATTGATTTTATGAACTTATTTTAAATATTATTGACTCTTTTTTTTATTAAAACCATTCAACTTAATTACATTAACTTAATATTGATTTTTTTGTTAAACTATTAACTTAATCACATTAACCTAATATTGATTTTTTTAACTATTAACTTAATCATATTAACTTAATGTTGAACTTCCGAAGTCATCCCCCTCAGATATGCTGGGAATACAAAGACACCGACGGCATCTTCAAGTCCTTCGAGTCCCTGATCAATTTCCAGCTGGAAAAAGCCCATGCGAACCACAAGGCTCAGTTTTCTTGGAGGCAGGGCAAAAAGGCTTACTGGGTCGATTTCAGGACGATGAAGGAGATTTCAGACGACGGGATTCAGAAAGACGTCAGGAGGATAAAGGCTGGTGAGTTCGACGGTTCTTCGAATTTTTCGTTAAGTCGACGGGGTCGTTCGGTTCTTCGATTATTGTCGTTAGTGTTATTGTCGTTGTCGTCATTATTATCATTATCGTCGCTCCGTCAGATCCGGACTTGCCGAAATTCTGGTCGAAATTTCCGGACTCCCAGAAATTGTCGGCCGTCATCCTGAATCCCTCGCATCAGGAGTTCGTAACGGTTCAGATGAACGCTCAGGCTTCCGCTCACGGATCGTTGAGGACTATAAGCAAAGTACTTACCTAAGTAACTTAATACTTAATAATAATAATAATCATCATCATCATCACCACCACTATCATCAACATCATCATCACCACTATCATCATCATCACCACCACTATCATCACCATCATCATCATCACCACCACTATCATCACCATCACTATCACCACCACCACTATCATCATCATCATCGTCGTCGTCGTCATCTCCACGAACTACAGATAGAAAGGATAGAGAACCCGTGCCTGTACAAGATGTACCAAGCCAGGAAGTCCGCAGTGGAATCTTCCCTCGGAGGGACGAAGCAGGCGGAAATGATGCTCTGGCACGGAACGTCTTCGGACGTCGTCGACAAGATCAACGAGAAGGGATTCAATCGCAGCTACTGCGGGAAAAAACGGTCGGTTGCAGATGGTGATCTCGATTTTAATGGGCTGATTATAGAGCTGGGTCTTATGGTGATTTATTAGTGAATAAATTATTATTATTATTATTATTGATGATTAATATTATTGTTGTTGTTATTATATTAGTTATTAATATTATTATTGATGATTAATATTATTGTTGTTGTTATTATTAGTTATTAATATTGTTATTGATGATTAATATTATTGTTGTTGTTATTATTAGTTATTAATATTATTATTGATGATTAATATTATTGTTGTTATTACTATTAGTTATTAATATTATTATTGTTATTATTAATGATTATTATTATTATTATTATTGTTATTATTTTTATAATTAAAGTGATGAATTTTGTCCTAACCATCTAGCTACAAAACGGACATTAATACAATAAGCACATTCAACTAAAGCGATCGCAATTTAAACAGTTTGTTAACAATAACAAAGTTAGTCCAAAACTGTCGGAGTGGCAAATAATTCTAGTTAATTTAGTTGATTTTAAATACGTTTTTTATTACGACCAATATTTTTAATAGCAACAACTAATAATTCCAGTTCAGATGATTCTTCTTTTACATACGATTATTGCGACCAATATTTTTAATAGCAACAACTAATAATTCCAGTTCATATGATTCTTCTTTTACATACGATTATTGCGACCAATATTTTTAATAGCAACAACTAATAATTCCAGTTCAGATGATTCTTCTTTTACATACGATTATTGCGACCAATATTTTTAATAGCAACAACTAATAATTCCAGTTCAGATGATTCTTCTTTTACATACGATTATTACGACCAATATTTTTAATAGCAACAACTAATAATTCCAGTTCAGATGATTCTTCTTTTACACACGATTATTGCGACCAATATTTTTAATAGCAACAACTAATAATTCCAGTTCAGATGATTCTTCTTTTACACACGATTATTGCGACCAATATTTTTAATAGCAACAACTAATAATTCCAGTTCAGATGATTCTTCTTTTACACACGATTATTGCGACCAATATTTTTAATAGCAACAACTAATAATTCCAGTTCAGATGATTCTTCTTTTACATACGATTATTGCGACCAATATTTTTAATAGCAACAACTAATAATTCCAGTTCAGATGATTCTTCTTTTACATACGATTATTGCGACCAATATTTTTAATAGCAACAACTAATAATTCCAGTTCAGATGATTCTTCTTTTACATACGATTATTGCGACCAATATTTTTAATAGCAACGGCTTACGGTCGCGGCGTTTACTTCGCCAAGAACTTCAACTACTCGGCCCAAAATACCTACTCCCCTCCGGACGTCCACGGGATCAAGCACGTCTACCAGTGCAAAGTCCTCGTGGGGGATTACACCACTGGTTCGCAGAGCTACATGGTTCCGCCTGCGAAGCCGGGGACGCAGGATAACTACGACTCCGTCGTGGACAACGTCCAAAATCCCAGCATCTTTGTAGTCTTCTACGACCATCAGGCCTATCCGGAATACTTGATCCATTTCTCGTGACGTGGACGACGAAACGATTCTGGATTTCGGACGACGAAACGCATTGTTCGAAACGTTTGTCGAAATTTTTCACGATCGTAATCTTAACAAACGCCTGCGAGCTTATTTAAATTGAACATTGACGATGTCTTTTTGAAGTTGTTGAAATCGTTTGCCATTCTAATCTTTACAATTAATCTGAATACTAACATGTTTTAATTTTAATTTTAGTTGTTTAATTTTTTTTAGGCTGTGATATCGTAGCCCGTCAACGTAAGTGTTTACGAGGCATTTTCGGCTTTTTAGAGTTTTTTGTTTGCGTCTCCGTTTTGCTTCGTTCCATCACGCAGTAGACACAGGATACAAATAGCTTGGCGGAATCTGTTGTCGGATATTTAATTAGTTATGTAATTGTTATGCAAAAACGTACTTCCTAAATCGCTTTCAAGTTAGTTTCAGCACGTTTGAACCTAACTTAACGTCATCAACGAGTAAAAGAGACATTTTGGTTTTGGTTCGTCGTTGTTGTTGATTCACATCTACGTGGTGGTCTTGTTTGAAGAAGTCAAGTTAAAGAGATTATTATTATTATTATCAACATTAATATCAGAATCATCATCATCATTATTTAAACTTTATTTTTAACCATTTTTATGGACCTGCCTCGTTCATGGAAATTCTGTTTTTTTATGATTAGAATGAAAATTTGAATAAAATCTTAATCTGTTCTCAGGTTACAAAACCAACCAACCGCATAAGTACCGCTTAAGGTATTTAAAATGTAACAAAATATTTTCTACGGTCGTACCATTATCTGGTGAATCTTAATCGATATTAAAAGCATTCTATTTTTTATGTTGTTGCTATTTTTCATTTAAATATTTGAAAATTGAATTTCTTAAATGTTTTCCGAAATTGCTGGTAATAGTCTACACAGCTTTCACCGACAGGTGGACGCAATGAGGGTAACCAAAAAAAAGCGCCAAACTAATATACGACTCTGTTTACCATCTATTGACCACCTTGGTTGAGGAACCCTTCGCCATAACTTATTACAAATCGATATGTTAATTATCAAAGTATTATTATAACCCATTATGGATCGATAGGTTGCTATAATACTTATTTTAAATTATAAACGACAAATTATAATAATAATAATAATGGTAGTAATAAGCAACTTTCACAGCCATCGTGACATAACTATTTTGAATTTCACTTTGGAAAACTCAGATTATTATTATTATTATTATTATTATTATTATTATTATCATCATCATCATCATCAACATCATCATTACTACTAATATCATTAATATGATAGATGGAGAATTTATTGACAGCTAAATTAACAGGAACATTCCTAATCTGCCTTTGATCGTTTGTGGCGACAGTTTGAAACATTGAGACGTTTGAAAAACATTTCCATTTGTTTTGTTTGTTTATGTTTATGTTTGTTTATGTTTGTTGTTGATTTTTTTAATAATCATCGAAAATTTGCCGACAAACTGTGAACATGTTGAGGCAGGCAGAGTGATGTTTCAATAAGAAAATCTGCCCCGATGAGTCACGTCCGCCATTTTTGAACGTCGAATTTTGAACGTTGTATTCGATTAGATTTCCAAACTCGATCTGTTAATCGATCGCTGGAGATTTTACATTTTTATTTTTTTATTTTTTTATTTTATTTATTTATTTTTATTTTATTTATTTTATTTTTTTTTTGGCTATAAATCAGATAGATTGAACTTACCTCCTTTTCATTAATTGATAGATTAAACTGGTTTTTCTCGAACAAAGACAAAAACAAAACCAAAAAAAAACTTTAAAAAAAAAAAACTAGAAAAAAACTTAAAGCGACATTATAACTTAACTTTCAACTTAAGCAAGGTTTAAACTAAACTAAAGGTCTAATGCAACTTTAAATTAATTCGATGAAAAAGGCCCTTTTAAGTCGACAAAACAAACTTTTTATTTTCACAAGATTTTTCCACGAAGAAGAAAATTTTTCACAAAGAAGAAAATTTTTCTACACCGAGGAGAAGGTGACCAAGCCACGAGAACCACAAAGGCGTTGTTGTTGTTTTTGGTCTTTGTTGTGCAAGACGACGATTACGATCTACGGCAGTAATGGCGGCGTTCATTAAGACGATGATTCTGAGAAAAGACATGTCGGTTCTTAAATAGACAATCAACAATCAATCAACAATCAAAACCTGGAAATTCCATTTTCGTCAGCTTTTTCCGACGAAAATCCATATTATATGGTTTACTTTTCAAGGTCATCTTAAATAAGGCCAAAACGACATCCAGGCAAAAAATATATATTAATAAATAAATAAATAAAATATTATTAATTAATTACCCGAGTCTGAGCCTGCCTGAGTAATTATCTAGCGCCAAATTTACGCCTGGTAAAGAACTCCAGAGCCAGTGGCAGACGACTGGATAAGCTCGAGATTCTCCCAAGGCCCTATTCCCCAGTACCCCCAGTGAAAATAACCCCAATGCACGCACAAATTCACAAAGAACAGATCGACAATCGTAGCGGAAGATTATTATAATGGCGCGTGTGGTCAACTTGAATGTCATTGTACCTATGCACTACAGACAGACAGACAGCCAAAGAGATAGACAAAGAGATAGACAGAGGGACAGAGAAATAGACAGAGGGACAGACAGACAGACACGGGGCAGGCAGCCAGGCGTACAGGCAAAAGGTTACCAAGACGGAATAAATAACCAGACGATCTGTACACTCATGCAGTATTATCACCAGCACCAGATGTAAAATTGTTTAAAATGTCGAAATAATTCGTCACAATTAATGAAATTATTTTTATTCTAAACAAAAGTGTCCGACTTAAATTACGTTGAAATTATGTCGTACCGACGAATAAAGCCCCCGTAATGAATGAATACATTCTTCAAAGGTTTTTAAAAAAAATAAAAAATAAAACTAAAATATTAAATGAAGAATCAAGAAAGAAAGTCAAAATAAAAAAAGCAAAATGTTTCGCTTCAAGTAAGCCTAAGGTTATTTTTTGGTTTTCAGGGTCGTAGTTTGGAGAGAGAGAGATGGGAGCAGGGGGGGGAAGCTCCCTAATCCGGGAGAAACGACCCCCTGAATTTAGATTTAAAAAAAGTCTTCTCTTCATGTTTTAAGTATATTTTAAGTTTGCCCCAACCATGAATTTTGGCTAGAAAGCCAACAATAATAACGCCTTTACGTAAATTTTAAATGGTTTATAATTAAAAATATGAACAATTAATAAATGATTATGAAATATTAATTCTTAAGATGTGCGAAGGTTTGACCCTCCGTCCCACTTCACCCCCTCCCCACTCCCCCCGGGAAAAAGCTGAAATGTCCCCTGTTGGGTTTTTGAATCATGATCCAATCTTAAATAGACGGCATTGGACTTACGGAGTGCTCGGTCAAGGAAAAGACTTTCAACTTTGGATTGAAAAAATAAATTATAATGAGATAAAATAAATTATAATAAAATAAAATAAACTATAATAAAATAAATTATAATGAAATAAAATAAGTCATACTAAGATAAAATAAATTATAATAAATAAAATAAATTACATTAAAATAAATTTAATTATGATAAATAAAATAATGAAATTAAATAAAGGAATGTCAGGTTTCGGCGGGAGAACATGGCGGAAATCGGAAATATATTTACACGTTTCATGTCACAAAATATACACAATTAATCTGCAAATTCCAGAAAAGAAAAATATTACGATACCGAAACAGAAACATTTATTTTCGGTTTAACAGAATGAAAGAATTACAGATGAAATCAATCAGCCGAGACTTTGGCGCTTCTTACTAAAAATTACCCAATGGGAATTGAACGCAAAGTCTTTTGGTCGTTTGGATGGAATTGGAGAATAAGTCTTGAAGTCTTGTCTTGAAGTCTTGTCTTGAAATCTTGTCTTGAAGTCTTGAAGACTCCAGCTTGTCTTGTAGGGAATCGAATTATTTAAAATTAAATATTTCGCTTTTTTTTTGTTTGTAATTCCAATTTAATTGAGATCGTTTGGCAGAAAAAAGGGTAGGGATGTCTGCGGAACGTACTAATCGTCGTTGTCGTCATTGTCATCATCGTCATCATAGGCATCATCGTCATCATCATCATAATCATCATCCTCGTCGTCATCATCATCATCGTCCTCGTCATCATCATCATCATCATCATCACAATCGTCAGGTGTCTGGAGGAAAACGTCAAGGGGTTTGCGAGAACGTATTGCGTGTTACCGCGCGCACTCCAGACAGACAGACGGACAGACAGACTGAAAGTTTCCATTTTCCAGCCTGCGCATGTTCAGTTTAGTTGCAATTGTATCCACAAGTGTTTTTGCTTCCATCATCACCATCATCATCATCATCATCGTCGTCGTCGTCGTCGTCGTCGTCATCATCATCCGTTTTATTATTTAGAACAGCCCTCTGACAATCCCAGATCCCGGACATCCATCCATCCATCCATCCGTCTTTTCCACACGACCGGGACTTGGGATTTTAAGATGAAGGATTGTTGCTGTTGTTGTTGATGTTGTTGTTGTTGACGGAAAAGATCAAGTCTGGCTGGGTGATTTGGTCGAGAGGAGGTAAGTTCGCATGTCGAAGTAGCGCCTGGAGATTGTGCGAATCGACGGCAGAGACCTGCCTTGCCTGCGCTTCCAGAGATCCATCCTGCGCGAGTGTCGCCAGAGCCGTCGCTGTCGCAGAGAGCGCTGGCGTCGAGCCGACGCTAGCCGCCGCTGTGGTAGTCGACTCGAGATCAGCGAAAGCAGCCTTTTCGCCTCTCATCTCGCAGATGACATTGGTCAGGGACTTGATGTAGTTCTTGGCAAGGGTCAAGGTCTCGATTTTCGACAACTTCCGTCCGTGTCTGACGTGTGGTATGACCTCTCGGAGACCTTGAAAGGCGTCGTTCAGGAGATGCATGCGCTGTCTTTCGCGCTCGTTGCTCTCGATCCGGCGCCAGGTTTTCTCTCGCGACGACGACGACGACGACGATGACGACGACGACGAAGACGACGACGAGGACGAGTTGTTGTTGTTGTTTGTCGCCAGCTTGGCATTCCTGCCGCGCATGACGCGCGTCCTGCCTGTTGTAGTGGGAAGTGGCTTCTCATCCGCAGTACTGCTGTTGTTGTTGTTGTTGTTGTTGTTATTGTTGTTAGCGACGGATGAGTTGTTGTGGTTGGTGTGGCCGTTATGGTTGGCAGCGGAGACGCCGTTGAACGCAGCCGACGATCCGGATTCCTTCGGGACACACTGGATCGACGAGAAGGAGGAAGAAGACGACGACGACGACGATGACGGCGACGCGGGAGAAGTCGACTGGACGTGGGAACGCTTGCGTCTCAGCGATCGCGTCGTCACCGGCGGCGTCGGCAGCTCGCCGGAAATAGCTTCCGACTTTTGGCGCTTCTTGGCGCCAGATTTGCTCTTGACGGCCGAGGTTAGCGCAGGGGGATGATCTGCAGGCTGGCCCTTTTCATCCTGACAGTGGGGTTGATTTGCTCCCTCAACAGGTAGGCTGCTCGTGACGTCACAGTACCAGGTGGAAAAGTCGTCCATCTGGGAAAGGTCAAGGTCCTGGAAGTCGTCGATGTCAAGGTCGGGTAGACTGATGACGTCACTGGCGGTGAGCATCCGTGACTTCATCATTTGACTGAAATGTTGATGTTGTTAACGATGATGATGCTAATAATAATAATAATTAATAATAATAATAATAATAATAATAATGAAAATAATAATAATGAAAATAATAATAATAATAATGAAAATAATAATAATAATAATAATAATCACAGTAATAATAATAATACTATTAAACAAAGAGATTAATAACACGGCGTAGATGAATTACTCGGATGCCTTTAATTCTCGGAATAAATCTTGTGGTTTTTTTAAGTTTTTTTTTTGCTGGAAACATCGTCCATCTTAATTTCGTCGGGATGCACATGGCAGGTGACAAGCAACAATGACCAGAAATGGCATGGAAAAAACATGGCTGCTAGAGAAACAAAAATGGCTGCTATAGAAACAAAAAAGGTTGCTACAAAAACAAAAATGGTTGCTACAGAAACAAAAATGGCGACCATGAAAAACAAAAAGTAGAGTTGACCGATTGCCTTAAGAGAGAGATATTTATAAATAAAATTTATTCAAAGACATCAGAACAAAGATACGAACAAGAATGCCCAAAGCAAAGATGTCTAAAAGAGCGATAATGGACGAGCGAAGGCAAAGATAAACAATCGATGATATTAAAAATCAACCAACCTAGCAAACAAAGTAATTCATTTTAGCAACACTACAACAAAGATACAAAGATATACAAAAGGAAAGACACGGGGAATACAAAAACAGAGAAGCGAATTAGATTTTTTTTTTATTTGCCGAGCGTGTCCGTCGGACGGAGAGAATATTTTATCTATGCCGGAAATGCGCATTACTTTCATCGATTATCGCCCGATCGGCTGAACCCACAAAGATGTCGACATGCTGAACTTTTTTCAGTTCCATTGTTGCACTCGGTCGAGTTTTTAGGTCATTAACATTTTGTTATTATTATTATTATTATTATTATTATTATTATTATTATTATTATTATTATTATTATTATTATTATTATTATTATTATTATTAATTATTATTATTATTATTATTATTATTATTATTATTATTATGATTATTATTATTATTATTATTATTATTATTATTATTATTATTATTATTATTATTATTATTATTATTATTATTATTATTATTATTATTATTATGATTATTTTTTATTATTATTATTATTATTATTATTATTATTATTATTATTATTATTATTATTATTAACGAAATGTAAAATTTAATTATATTTATATTATAAGAAAATTTTTATAAAAATGACGTTTGAAAAATTTATCACGCCATAAAACCTCACAACGTAAGATTTTTCTATTTGTTAGAGTTTCATGCCACTGAACCAGTTTTCCAAAAACTATCTAATTATTTAAGAACAAACTCTTGCGGGTTGATAGGCGGTTTATGGATGATGATGATGATTATGTAGATTCCAATGC
>JAJTWR010000264.1:0-43709 GCA_021613335.1 Whitmania pigra | reverse complement strand
TCGATTACATCGTTTACTGCTGATAAGATAATGGATTCTCAATGGTTGCAAATGTTTGCAATATGCTCGAACAAGTTCATTCCTATGTGGTTTCATTTATCAACATTAAGTGGTTATTTTAAGTCGATCTTTAAATTTTATTAGCACGTAATTTCATGTCGTGTTTTCACCACGAACATCTAAAAACATTTGCAAAAGTACCTGCATGGATGTGCATAAATGTCAATTGTTATGAAAACTGCTGACATTATTTCAAGGTTCACAAAAGCCTGCAAAGGATTCGAGAGCGAAAGTTGGCTCAGTTCATTCCTTGGGGACCTGCAAGCATCCAAGTGGCACTGTCGAGGAAGTCTCCTTACATTCAGTCGGCGAACAGGGTCAGCGGACTCATGCTGGCCAACCACACCAGCATCTCCTCTGTGGGTTTTATAGTTTTTGTCACCAGATGGTGCATGCTTGTTTTTATGATCGACCACTTGACATTTTTTGGAACATTCTGATGGAAGTGATACTTATGTTTTAGTAATTAATTTGTTAAACATATTTTGTAAATTACTCTGGAAATAATTGATAAACGAAAGTTGAATCTATGCTTTTTTCTTTCCAGCTGTTTGAAATATGTCTGCGTCAGTACGACAAATTGAAGAAGAGAGAGGCCTTCCTGGATCAGTTCAAAAAGATGGCCGTGTTCAAGGAGAACTTGGACGAGTTTGACTCTTCGAGGGAAGTTCTCCAATCGCTGGTCGACGAGTACCATGCCGCAACCACTCCTGCGTACACCAATTGGGGTTCACAATGAACCTGTTTTCTTTATTGCTGGATGCTATTTTTAGCCACTTGTTTTTCTTATTTTCAGACTGCTGAGTCTCACTTCCAGCTATTGAATTTTCCTTCGAATAAACAAATAAATGTCTCATTTCCATATAGATATATATATATAGATATGTGTGTATATTGATCTCTGCGTCCATATGTCGAGTTCCATCGTTTGGGTTGTATACGCTTTATATGTCGCCTGTAATTTCTGAAGGGAGGCGCCTGATTGCTCGTGAACAGAATCGTCAGGTTTTATTCAGGATCTCAGGCGACTGGTTAAAAATACCGGGAGAAACCGAAAAATCGTTCCCGGTTGTTATTTTGGCAGGATGCATCCGGACAGACACCACGGAGAACATTGAAGCTGAAATAAGTGTTGTAAGCTGTTATAAGTGTAATCGAAACCACTTCGGCCCGGCTGGCACGTCTACTCAAAGCACTGCGTTCTAACGGTTCAGCCCCGATTTCAGAAGTTCAGACGAATTTTAGTCGTAATTAAATTTACCGCCAAGTAAACGCTTCTTTTGCTATTTTTATTCGCGTAAAATTTCGAAAGGGGATTTAATTTTTGAACTCAGTGTGCCTCTCTCTCGTCACCAGGCAAGCACAATGCAGAGTCGAGCCGACACGACGACTGTTGAACTCGAAAGCATAATAATACTATAATATCACGAACCTTAAGTTATTGTTGTTGTCAACTCTAAGTAGAAAGCACGTCCAGCTTCAGTGAAAGAATCAAAACGAATTAAAATCCAAACGAATGCGACGAAATCTGTACAAGAATGGAAGCAATCTCGAAGTGTTGATATCGATCTCGACGTGTTGATAACGATCGCGTCGGTGACACGACCATTTCACGACCTCACGTCTGTTTTACCACCGATGCACGTAAGAATGGAATGTTCGCGACAAACAAACTGGCAGAATTCACGGGGAGTGAGTGGGAGACGCTCCGGTCGCGTCCGCGAGAAATTATGCTCGAAACATGAAAGTAGAATTTCAAAGCAGGTCGGCAGTGCACGAAAATATAGTCCCATTTTGGAGGAGAAGCAAAAGTTAATACTTCGGGCGACTCGAACGTTCAAAATGTTCAAGGTGAGCACTTGACACCAAAACGCGTAAAAAAACAATCACTCGTCGTAGTCTTTTGAAGAACGATGCAGAAAGGCAAAATTTGAAGAAACAGCAGAATTCTCGACGTGTTCATTTAAAATCGATGGCTTCCGGTTGTCCGTTTACTGTCTTCGACTTCAAAACTCCATTCTCCTCGACTGTTACGGTCTCCACTCCGTCCTTGATGACCCTTCAAAGTTATTAAATGCATGTAATGTCATTTCAGTCATCATTAAATCTACATAATGCATCATATTCCACATCAACTCGAGAAAATAGGCACGAGTAAAGTTCAAAATGGATTCAGCTGATAAAATTAAATTGTACGCTACAAAGCATGGAGAGAACACAAAGTGGCAAATTGTCTAAAAAAGAAAATTGATGAACCTTTTAGTAACAATTTTCTTTCCATTGGAGATTGTGGTCGACGTCGAGGTAGATGTCATGTTCGCTCCTCCGAATCCGCCCGTGAACATGTCCGACGTTGTACTGCATCGTTCGGACGTCATTAGTGCAAAGGTCATTAATTAAATATATCAACCATTGTAATAGGTAACAATAATCAATTGACCAGAACAAGGCATTACCCATTTGAAGAGAAAAACATGGACATGCCTTGACCAAATCCTTAAAAAAGAAATTGATTATAATTAAATTAATAATAATTAATAGATCAATAATACAATACAATAAGGTTTGATCAAAGCAACCCGAAAGCGACGACGTTAAGAAAGCAATTTGAAGCAAAGAACTCTGAGAATGCAGCAAACGTTGAAAGGAAGTGCTGTGTGAAGTTTGAAAAGAAAACAAATCTAGCAACTTCCAACCTGAATCAGAGAACGGATCGCGACCTCCGAAGAAATCTCTGAAGACTTCGAACGGGTCCCTGAAGTCGGCAAATCCGAAAGAAGCGAATCCGAAGTCGTCGTGCCCTCTGCTCGGTCCCGACGGTCCGTTGGCCAGACCCGCCTCCCCGTACGTGTCGTAAATCTCTCTCTTCTGCTCTGTGCAACCACGTACATCGTTAATTAACTTTTAAAAGCATTTGACTTAAATCATAAATAATAAATGGAACATTCAAATTAACATGTAAACAGTTCAACATGGAGTCTAAATAATTCAGGAAAATTAAATGTGTAAACATTAAGTCCACTTCCTTTGATAAAATCTAAAGGCTCTAGTTTCATGAAAGATTTGCTTAATCACTTTAGGATGCCTTACTCATCCACCCATGCACAAGGTAAACAACAACATTTCATAAATAAGTAACGTAAATCTCATTGATGCAATTGGTGCTGTTTGTTAGAATGAATTCCAACAATAGCCTGGCAACAGATTCAATTTCCTTTTTTAATCCAAGGCCAAATGAAAGCAATTGTTGGACTCATCTGTTGCAATCGACAACACAATTGCCGACACAACCCAACAGTTTCGCACGCACGCACGCACAGAAACACACGAGCAACGGCAAAGTGAAACATGTTGTAAACAGCTTGTGTCCTCTTGAAGAAACATTGAATCAAATTTAGGAATGAAAGCAATGTATTATTCTCTTGATTAATCAAAGATCATTTGAATGTTTACATTGAACAGCAGCATATTTTATGAATGATTGGCAAATTTTAAAAATAATAAGTCAAACACATCCTAATTTTTATAGAAGTTCTTAATTAGCCATAAATTGTTTGCACTCCATAGGTTTATGGAGATATGCCATAAATTTGCCTTTCATTGAGTCCGATATTAATGCAGATAGCTTCGACATTGAGAAAGTATCAAAAGTATGCTCTTACTATCGGAAAGAATTTCATAAGCATTTGAGATCTCCTTAAATTTCTTCTCAGCTTCATCTTGGTTGCCAGGGTTTTTATCAGGATGCCATCTCAGAGCCTGCTTCCTGTAACTGCAATAAATAACTGCATTCAGTCATCCATTCAACTACAGATTAAAAACTGCAAACCCTGTTATCTGCACTAAAACGTGCAGGAACTTGCAAACAAATACAAGTTGCATGCCAACTCTTTGTGAACAAACACTTTTATTACAGCTCAATGTTAATGACTTTTATTCCAGACCAACAATTATTGCTTGATGTTGATAATGAAAACAGCTCCCACAAAATGAAATTAACCCCTTCAGTGCAACAATAAAACAATGATAATATGAATGCACTCATCGGAAATATAACGACAGCTTATTACAAAGAGCTCGTCAGATGAAACTGGTAAGCAGCAACCAACTTAGAGGATTGGTTTACGATTTCTCCTCCAAGAGAATATCATAACACCAAAAACATGGAAATGAGAATCAGTCAGGCGTGATGGCAGACGCGTCCATACCTGTCCTGCACTGGCCACCCACAATGCCACAAGTTTGCTCTCGAACGAGCAATCATAGGCGAAGTGCTCGTCAATAATTATCCTTCCCGGTTATTATGGCCGACACAATATAATTATATTTCCGATGGTTATTCGGCGACGTGAGGTTGTTGTTATGCTCCGAAGACAAACGCTAATGACATGAATCATAATGTTTGTTTGACTTATGACAAAAATGGCCCACATTCAAGAATACAAATTTGAAATGAAATTTCCAAATTTATTGTAAAAATTGGGTGTCTTTTAATAACATTTCGTTGCAAAAATATACCTTCTAATCTGCTCACACTCAGATGTATGTATGTTTTTGGTTTGCAAGTGACCCATTTTGAGTAAAATTTGTCTTTGAGATATCATTAATAACTATAATCACCCATCTATTTCATAAATATCCTCAAAAAATGGCTATTTATGTTGCATTTGTGAAACATATGTTTATATCATCCTTCTCATAACAGCATTCTATAGAGATAGGTATACATATGATTGCCCATCTTAAACATGTAGTATAAGTTTGCCTACAATGTCCATTAATTTGAAAAGTGCTCTTTACATACTATATGAACTAATTAGTTATCCATCAAGTTGCTATGTGCAACTCAACAACTTTAGCCACAGAAAGTTTTATTCATCCTTATATTTTCTTTTAAATTTCATATTCTGTTAACATTTCTTTAATTATTTATATTCACAGATGGAAAGTTGAGTCCTCAAATTCTATCAATTGAAATAATATAAGGTCAAATGCAATAATGACCATCTCCAAACACGATAAATTACTAGCTATATCTCAAGTTTAATCATTTGATTGTAACGTAAACTAATACGGAACACCTTAGGAGCAAAAATAGATTTTTATTTTCAATAAATCTCCGTAAATAAAAGTAAATACTGTTATCTCCAAACCAATGTAACTCACGCTTTTTTTATGTCACTGAGGGAGGCATTCCTCGAAACTCCAAGTAGTTTATAGTAATCCCTCTCAGACATCTTATTAAATCACCTGTCTTGAAATAATTGTTACTGGTTAAAATTTAAGCGTATTCAACAGTCATCGCTTGTGCAAGAGAACTTTATTACAATCAACAAATCTTTATCGAGCAGTAGGAGATGCAATCCTCTTGCGTGCAGCCCTCAAACTTAGCGATTAACAATAACGTGCACCGGAGTCAACACTGTCATAGCTGTCTCGGCTAGGCCCTGCTAATATCGCAGAAAAATAGGGAGACCAGGATTATCTAACATGCGCAATAAAATGAAATTATGCACACCTAAAAAAGTCCTTTTAAAACTATTAACCGACAATGCCCGCGCAAGCGCTAGCGCTTACTAAGCTCCTCTGAAGCACGAAAATACAACACAGCAGAAAGTTATAAACTTGCAAAATATGATGACAGCTACTATAAATAAAAGTTCAAAAAATTTCGGTGTTACTTAAACACTTGTCTCTAGCCAAAGCCACAGTGAAATTACAGAAGTGATATAACGCAATTAGAAACTCCCACTTATAAATGCATGCGTAACTCAAGATTACCATAACTTTCCAGAAGTATAAAAATACAATTTACTTGCTATTAAACATACAACATAACGTCTATTTTTCAACAGATGACGTCAGTATTCTTGGAAAATAATGAGTTTTCTTAGTTTTAGCTTTTTGGTGTTATAGCCTATTTTATAACCCTTTATAAACTATTATTATGGGGTCTTAGAATTTCTTTCTTCCTATAATATTTTTTAACTGTAGGATTGTTTTAAATACGTCCTATACATTTTATTTATGATGATATTTGAAATTTAATATTTGCAATAGGCCCGATTAGAGCCAGTCCCGGATTTGGGGGGTGACCACTTCATAGGTTCCCCCACCAACCAACCTCAAACTGGGAGTTACAGAATTTATCATTGGGGAGAAATTTTCCCTCTATAGATTCAGAATTCACCAGCTGTTGACCCAGTGACACCTGTGTGCTATCTCTTATTTTGGATGTCCAAGCACAACTGGTGCTCTAAAACAAGTGAAGCTGTAAATACTTGCAATGTATTCTTAAGAACAAGTTAAAGGAATTAATGTGTGCTGACAGTAATGATGGTGTTTTATTGAGTAAACACTTAATACTAAATATAAATATGACACTTTAGCATGTCATCACGCATATTAATTTAAACGCTTAATCCAGGTGTCAGCCACACATGGCACGCCAAACAATTTTCAGTGGCATGCAGATGCAAACCATCCAGAAGGTTCTATGTGCCCGCATGCTAATTTTTTCCCCAAAAAATTTCAGTTCTACTTGATTACAATTTGCATAGTCGTAAGCAGCTTTGACAACTCTGTCCTGCTGACACAGGATTTTAATTGTAAAATTTAATGATTTACATAACATCATAAAATCTTTATTTATTATGATTATTATCATTTGATTTTGATTTTGATTTTGAAAAATAAAAAAATTAACCCCCACCAAAATCATTTTCTGGCTGGAGGCTGGGTTCGTAGCATTTTGATTAAATTATACTGCCTTGCCTTTACTGTCGGGTTTTAGAAACTTTCTTAGTAGAAAGGGAGTCGGAGGTAATTCGAATGTGTTCGCTCTCGAATATTTCATAAATTTCATACCTTCAGAATCATGGACATTAAAATTTAAAGAAAGTCTCCGAAAGACGGAAATTTAGAAAGTAAATTGCTTTCGCTCTTCTTTCGGGTTTTGGTTCAACTTAATCCTGTGACTAAATTTTAAGCAAATTTTCTTTCACATGAAAACAACGAAGTCGCCTAACATCTGAACATTCAGAAAATTGTGTAAAAAATTGACAAAATATGTTACCGATATTAAACTAAGACCACGCAAAGACAAGGATGTGATGAAGATGTTGTCGATGTTGTTGTCGATGATGATTATGTTATTACTACCAAAATAATAATATTCAAATTCAACTTAAATAAAACTCCATGCAATTTCATCTCCTATTATTTTTTTGTAAGAATTATGGTTCATAAATAAATTATTAATATCTAAAAATATGGAATTACTTTCCAATCACCCTGTATATCAGTTATAAATTTCGATTGTGGCTGTATAGTTATACTTGATTATATTTATTATTCATTAGTCAAACTGATTTAAAGTACGAATAAAGTCAAGTGTTAGCCTGATTTTGTCGAATACCACATACAACGGCTGATTGGACGCCATACAACTCTTTTTTAAGGCTCTAAACAGCCTTTTTTTGGGGCTTCAAAAAGATCTTTTTAAGGCTCCAAGCAACTCTTTTTAGGGCTCCAAACTTTCTCTTCTGTATTTTTCAGAAGGGCTGAGTTGTACTTCTTGCGCAGTCATAATCTAATGAGACAAGAAGCACGTTGCGGCGTTTGTGTCAAGTTTCCCTCTGCACATAATCTATGGAATCAGACAGCTCTTAGCCTTGCTTCTCATAAGTGTCGAAGGAGTCACGCTTTGAAGCTATTTTTTCGTGGTCAGTAACGCCACGACAAAATTTAGACCGAGTTTTGCATGTTGTAGAATTTTAATAGTAGTATCTCTTCTTTGCAAGATATATTTCCAGAAGGTCATGTAAATAGGTAGTTTTCTCAAGAACCGCTCGGTTGAAAACGCGTCATACTATGTGTTTTGTGTCAATATTTGAAAAACCTATATTATTGGGAAGCCCAGGGCCCGGGGCCCTTAATCCGACCCTACTCATTCCCACTCGACTGCTCTATGATGAAGAGCTTAGAAACTCTTATCGCGGAGCTAACCGGAATCATCAGAGTGCCCCCGTCATCGAACGTTTCGGCCTAAACTTCTGACGTTCTCGAGTAGTGGGCCGTTGACCAGGCTGGTGTCCATGTTGGTGAAAACCCTACCTATCCGACCTCATCGTAATGCACTGCACATTATATGGTTATCCAGGGTTAACAAGGGCCCCTTGTCAAAATACAATAAATTCCGGATATAGTCACGTCGGTTAGTCAAGTTTCGGATACAGTCAAGCTGATCTCTTGCACCGTGTAAACGCATGCGTAGCTTACTATTTTCGATTATAGTAAATATTCGGTTATAGTCAAGTCAACAGCCCACAGTTTTGGACTTGACTATATCCGGAATTGACTATTTAGAAATTTGTCGCTATAATAAAACCTGTAAATCGAGATAAATGTTATATTCAAGGCTCAACGTGGTGCTAAATTAAAATATAGAAACGACGTTTGCAAAGGTAAACGCTGTTCGTCATCTAATTTGAATTTATTTGTTTTACAGTTAATCAAAATGAAAGTAGTAATTTTTGGTGGTCAAACACGCAGCGAGGCGCTTTAAATTAGCCAACTCTAATCATCAGTTTTTCATCTCATCATAATTGTGTCCTTATCTGCAACGACCGTTACACCGTAAACGTGTTATGTACACACATACACATATAAACAAAAAAGTTAAGTTATGCATAAATATTTTTTAAAAAGTTAGTTTAAGAATAATTTTGAAAATTTTTTATGCTGATTTTTGAAAAGTACTCCACAGCCCCCCTGGACCCCCTTCACGGCTCCACTAGGGAGCCCTGGCTACCAGGTTGGGAACCTCTGGTCTAAAATATTATTGGGATTCCGTCTACTTCCTCACTTTACATGGACTTTTCACATTAGTATTTAATATAAATTATCCTCACCTTATTATCACGTCATGTGGACATGTACAAATCCACAAAAACCACTTCTACCGCTATTTTGACGGGGGCTATTTTGTCGCCGGGCTGTACTGACGGGGCCGTTTTGACGCCGGGCTGTTTTGACGGGGCTGTTTTGTCGGGGCTATTTTGTCGCCGGGCTGTTATGGCGGGGTGCCCAATATTTACAATGCAGTGTGTCTGACTTTCAATAAATCACCGTTTTTCTGAGTCAGTTTATTTTATTAAGGAGCAAAGCACTTATTTTAAATTTGGATATGTTGTAACGCAATCTTAGATCTATAGAAAAAAATTAATTTAAAATAAATTTTTGACCACCCTTTCGAGATAAATAGCACTAAAGATTGCGACATTTTGAATTTATCCGAATTTAAAAGCATGCTATACATAAAGTACTAATCGTACTTTTCATATGTTCAGACCATGCTTCTCAATCAATAAGTTATATTAAATGCCAATCTGAAAATTACATGAATGGGACAACAGAAGTTGATGGATTAGCTGGAATCCCAATAACATTTTGGACGATAAATCTTCCACTTAATGAAATTTTTTGTGACCAATTAAGCTCAAAACGTTCATAAAAGCATTCAAATGTCTAAATTCGAAATAAATTTAGAATCAGTTTTGGTTAATGTATTCAATTCATAAAAATAATTTTTTTTCTACATTGAGCTATTTTGACAGATCACCATTATTTGTACCTACCCAGTGCTCTTAGTAAAGCAATAGTAAAACATTACTACAATCTTATTACAAAATTATTTAAAAATTGCTTTTTAAAATGATTTTTGTGATTTCAATGTTGAAAATTTTCCAGATAATGTCTGAAAGTGTCAACTACACTAAACCCTCATACTCCCTCCGTCATACCCATGAATATAGTCCATCTTTTGCCAAAACCACCCTCAAGCTTTTTTCAATTACATTTTACGGACCTAGACTATACAACACCATTCCTTCATCTACCAAAAATCATACACAGACTGGACCATTCATGCTATTATATTTATTATTTAAGTTGTCCTACAAATTGTTCTTAGTTCGTGGTATTCTTGATTAACTGTTTATTTGATGGGTTTATTATTCGTTTTCTTAATTAATTGATATTTGAGGGTCAGCTTGCTAGCGGAAGCTTGCGTTTCCTTAAAGCTGATCCATGAGTTCTTTATTAATCCGTATATTGGTGTCTCTTTTGTTTGATTTGTTTTGTTCATTTTGATGATTAATAAAATTGCTCAAAAAAAAAAATTTCAATACCAAAAATTACACCATATTTTCCTTTTGATCAATGTCCAGGAAAAAGATCATGTCTTGGAGAAATATTGGCGCGCCAGGAGATTTTCCTATTTGGATCTGCCCTTGTTCACGAGTTCGAGATCTTTCCTCCTAAAGGCCAAGACAAGATCGATGAAAGTGAAAAGGTCACTGTGACCAATTCTCCTAGCACTTTCAAGGCAAGATTCGTCCTGCCGAATCTTTACAGCTGCCACATGGATCCGACAGTCTGGAAGGAACCCGAAAAATTTGACATCAGCAGATTCCTTGACGAAACGAAGACCAAAGTCATAAACAGGGATCAAGTCGTATCCTTTTCATTTGGTCAGAATTATTTTATAAATAGCAACCTTACCTTAATTTGACACTCCATAATAGCGAACGTTTTGGCGTAAAGATATGCCAATGATATTATTTTTAATATTTTAAAACTAATTTATTAATTTATTATTATAATAATTTAGCTCTACTTATCCCTGCAACATTTACTTATAACAAACGCAATAGCTTTAACTTCAACTATAATTATCGCGGTTCATGTTTAAACCATTGATCTTAGTAATACTAATCATACACGGTTTTTATTGAAACGATGGTAAATCATTATTTCAATCTTAATTTTTGTTACTTAAGTTTATTTGACAAGTAATTGACAAATCCTTGAATAAAAAAAAACTAATTTTAAAAATGCTTTTTGACATTTTCTTCTTCATGGTTTTCATGTTAAAAATTTTCATCATCAAAGGTTTTACATCTTTTGTCTTATCTTTTCATCAAACGTCATTTCAGGAAAAAGATCATGTATTGGGGAAATATTGGCACGCCAGGAAATCTTCCTCTTTGCCTCTGCTCTTGTGCACAAGTTCGAGATCCTTCCTCCTAAAGGTCAAGATAAGATCGAGGTCAATGAAAAAGTCGCTGTGACCAATTCTCCGACCTCTTTTGAGGCAAGATTCGTCAGAAGACCATTGCCAGTTGAATGAAGAGTTTAATGGAATGGATCGGGAGGGGTTGGCTAAAAATCTAAATTATTATAAAATTGTAAATAATTATGGAATGTGCAATTTATTTAAATTCCTCAATTGAAGTTTCGTTTGTTCTATTTGATTAAATTAGTAATCTGAACGTGATTTTACCCATCACTGATAGATTGATATTGCAGACTCTTCAACCCATAAAGCGTGTTTACATCTCCATGCCATTAAAGTATACTGCGATATTGCAGAATTTTGGACAGTCATTTCTTCTGTACTGGGCTTCTTAGTTGCCTATTTAGGAATAAAGTTAATATGGAAAAAGAAGGAGACACTGAAGCGTCCATCATGTCTGCCTACCCTGTCCATCAATGGTTCTCTGCCCTACGTGCCTGGTTTGCCAAATATTCACATTTGTTTTTATGAGAAAGCCAAAGAATTGGGAAACGTCTTTGTTATTTGTTGGACAAGGTAGAACAAACTTTTATTAAGAATCGTTTGCATCTATTGATATATGACATAGGTCTGCAAAATTTATGTTAACAAAAGTTTTTTGAAACATTAATAATTATTAAACTGGTTGTTGAATCCAAATGTTTCCTCAACTTTCTCCCCAGCTATTTTTTAAAGGGCAAACATTTTAATTTGACTAAATTTGACATTTTCTTACGCATTGCTTTTCCGAGTGGAGTCCCGGCTGATGCTTTGCCTTTTGGCTGCAAAATCTCTATTTCCCTCTTTGGAAAAAATCTGACATTTCACTGGTGCGAGCTGGAGTTGCCAGATGTGACTCCACTGAGCTAACTCTAGTGCAGACTGCAGTTGGGAAACAATAAAGCTTAGCATCTTCCACTTATTGAAATTCCTTGATACCAATTAGACTCAAAGCGGTCATAAAAGCATTCGAACCAATAATTTCGAATTAAATTTGGAATCAGTTATCGTTTAATGTATTAAACTCATAAAAATTAATTTTGTTCAAAGATACATTGACGGGGCTTTTTCGTCCTGGGCTATTTTGACGTGTCACCCTAAGGTTTCCTACGCTTGTTATACAATGTTTTCTCACTTTTACTGGCCTGTTTTATTTTATTTTATTCCATGTAGTGGGCATTCCGATCAGCATGATAAATTAATTTTAGAGCTGTCATTTTTGATTGTTTCATTTTAACTATTTCTTGTTCTTGATTTGTTGTTTAGGAACTGTTGTGACGTCATTTCGGGTATAAAAAGAACAGACCTCGGGAGCGAGGGAGTTTTAGAATTTTGGTTCGAGTCCTACAAGTTTACGGAGTGATACGGTTGTTATACGATAGGGATTGCGAGTTGGTTATATTACGTACTGGCCATTAGCGATATCTAGTTCTAGTTTCTGTTCCTGAATAATTGACCGCCAATAAAGTTTTCTGTTCAACTGGTTATTGTTTCAAAGACCCAACAACTGGCGCAGTCGACGAAAGAAAAGTTTCAAAGTCTGAAAAGTGATATTTTCAAGGAAACCAACAGAAAAGGTTTGTCAGAATTTGTTCAGTAGCAGTGTATTTGAATTTCAAAGCGGGTGAAAATGGCGGATATCGCTAAATTTCTGGAACTATTTTCGAAACAAATGGAAACCCTGGTTCGTTCAATTGCTGAGAATTCTACGACCATCCCTAATTTCATGCCTTTCGAACCGAATAAAGAGCTGTGGGGTGACTACATGAGTCGGTTTCAAACCTTTACAGAAGCAAACTCTATTCCGACCTCAAAAATTACTCAAGTTTTCCTCACAAACCAGTCAACTTCAATTTACAAACTCTTACAAACTGCGGCTTCACAAAAGACAATTCCATGCGAAGTCAATAAGTTAGACTTTTCGGAAATTCAAGCAGTAATGACGGAAAATTTCAACCCCAAAAGATTCATTGTGAGAGAAAGGTTTAGATTTTGGACCGAGATAAAAAGGCAACCTGGCGAGACCATTCAAGAACTCGCGGCGAAAATTCGAACAGCAGCTTCTACGTGCGACTTTCCTAGTATTGAGGACACACTCGACGAAGCCTTGAGAACGAGATTTGTATGCTCTGTTGACAACGAGGCGGTTCTCAAGTCGCTTTTCAAAATTCCAGATGATGAATTAACTTTCAATCGGGCTGTTGAAATTGCTACGGAAGTGGAAGAATCTGCTAAGGTTGCCAAAGCCACAGTACACGGCACACCGGACGAACCGGTAATGAAAGTGTTCAAACCTGCCGACAACAAACAAGAAAAAGTGAATTTCAAACCAAGACGCCAAGTACAGCAACTCTCTAAATTTCCATTCCCGAAAGGGACGTGTCCAAGATGTGGAACAAAAGGACACCATGCCAATGATTGCAGGCATGTCAAAACGGAATGCAACTTCTGTGGAATCATAGGACATTTAGAAAAAGCATGTTTAAAGAAAAAGTTCAAAAGAGAGAGAAAAGTGAATTCAATCCATACAATTCCGAGCCACTCCCCTCTCGTACAAAAGTTACAAATTGAAAATTCAGAATTTGTTTTCGAGTTGGACAGCGGAGCCAGGGATAACTTTTGCTCAATGGAAGTGTGGAACAAGTGGGGAAAACCCAAGCTTACACCTTCCAGTACGAAATATATTTCCGCAACTGGGGACTCAATCCCGAACTTAGGAGTCTGCGAAATGATGGTTTCGACATCAGACCTTCAAGAAGTACCTCTAGAATTCAATGTCACCAAGTTGCCAAAACTCAACATTCTTGGCAGGAAAGCCATAGTTGAATTGCAAATCGATATGTCGGACTTGCTACGCAACCATGTTTTCAAGGTTGATGAAGAAACGGATTCAAAAACCGTCGAAAAAGCATGTCTTAAAATTTGCCACGATTTCAAAGAATGTTTCGAGCAAGATCTTGGTTGTTTGAAAGATTTCGAACTGGAGGTAAAATTCAAACAGGAAGCAACGCCAATTTTTGTGAAAGCAAGAACAGTTCCATTTTCAATTCAGGAAGATCTAAATCAGGCTCTTGATGCAGGAATAAAGAAAGGGATTTGGATCCCAACACACTTCAATGATTACGGAACTCCGATAGTTCCGATTCGAAAGAGTCTGCGACCAGGCGAAAAGAAGGCTAAGTTTCGAATCTGCGGAGATTATTCGGTGACCGTAAATTCCCAGTTGGAACCTCACCGATACCCAATGCCACTGCCTGAGGATCTTATGAGAAAACTTGGAGGAAGTCGTTACTTCAGCAAGATTGATTTAGCAGATGCATTCAATCAAGTCAAACTCGCTCCTAAGAGTCAACAAAAACTCGCGTTGACCACAAATAGAGGAGTTTTACTTCAAACGAGTCTACCTTTTGGAATAATTTCAGCTCCAGGTTACTTCCAAGAAATAATGGACAGATTGACGTGTGATCTACAAGGAGTCGCAGTCTATCTAGACGACATTCTTGTCGGTGGTTCCAACTCCAAAGAACATCTTCAAAACCTGAAAGCTTTACTACAAAGGTTACGAGACAAAGGATTGAGATGCAATAAAAACAAGTGCATTTTTGCAAAAGATTCGATGGAATATCTGGGACTCGTTATTTCTAAAAGCGGGATAGAAAAGGGGAAACGTGCGGACGCTTTCACGAACATGCCAAGGCCAACAAATACATCAACATTACGCTCATTTTTGGGATCAGTGCAGTTCTACCACAAATTCATCCCAAACCTTTCGACCATTGCAGAGCCGTTGACGAATCTAACCAGAAAAGAAACACCCTGGATTTGGAGTTCGGAAGCAGAGAGGTCGTTTCAAAAGTTGAAGGATATCTTGGCGAAGGAGGTGCAGCTTGCGCATTTTGATAAAACTCTTCCTTTGGGAATTGCATGTGATGCATCAGATGTGGGCATCGGTGCAGTTTTGTTCCATCGATATCCGGATAGAAGTGAACAACCAATTTTACATGTTTCAAAGACACTTTCAAAGACACAAAAGAATTACAGTCAGATACATAAAGAAGCACTCTCGATCATTTACGCGCTTCAAAAATTTCATCAATATCTTTACGGAAGAAAATTTATTTTAGTGACTGACCTCTTCTGTCGCTTTTCAGTCCATCCAAACTGACCCCTGTGTTAGCGGCAAATCGTTTAGCTCGATGGGCATTGATACTTCATCAGTACGACTATTCAATAGAATACCGGCGGTCAGAAAACCATGGTAACGCGGATGCTCTAAGTCGTTTACCAAGCGGGCAAGATTCTAATTTTGACGTCGGTGAAGATGAAGAGGACAACCAAACAGTTTGCACAATCAATGCCATCAGCAAACAAATCCGACCGACCGATTCTCAAACCTTAACAAAAGAATCCCGCAAAGACAAGGTAATTTCAACGGTGGTACGATTTTTAAAAGGGGGATGGCCTCGAGTGTTAGATGACACTATTCGACATTTTCAAAAATTAGAAGATACACTGACGGTGCAGAATGATTGTCTTATTTTCGGCAATAGAATTGTAATTCCAGAAAAGATGAGATCTTGTGTTATGGATCTATTACACCTTGGTCATTGCGGTATGAGGAGGATGAAGCAGTTAGCACGATCGGTTGTTTACTGGCCGAGAATAGATTCCGACATTGAAGAGATGTGTAGGAAATGCACATCTTGTGCGGAACATCAAAACAATGCTACCCGAACGCCCTTGGAGCAGAGTCCACGTTGATCACGCGGTTAACTTCATGGGGAAGAACTGGTTGGTGATGGTTGATAGTTACTCTAAATACCCGTGCATTCATCCTACTTCAAGCATCACTTCGAGAACAACGATGGATTTACTGGAAGAGGATTTCGCCCATTTCGGGTATCCGCATACCCTCGTAACGGACAATGCGCCAACGTTTATTTTTTATTTATTTAAAGACACGAACGAAGGGCCGAAGCCTCTAACACGATCGAAAAATAAACTTAAACGCGAAAACTAAGTTCGTCATCGCTCGGGCAGATCTAGTCTGAGAAATCGAAAGCGAGGAGAAAAAGTTTAATAGGAGGTAATAAATTTTCAAAGTTCTTGGAATCTGAGGTAGGGATTAAGATTTAGTTTACAGATTTCAGAATTAAATCGGTTTGTTGTTGAGGAATTGACGATATGAGCTGGCAGGGAGTTCCAGGATCGGACAATGCGGTTAGAGAAAAAGTGTTTGGATATTTCACATCGGGATTTTCTTGTCCTGAGTTTGTGGTTATGGCCTCTGGTCCTAGTGTAAGTTGATCTAATAAGAGTAGTGGAAATGTTGCTGTGGATAAAGCCATTTTGTAGCTTGTAACAGAGAGTGAGATCGGCCAGTAGTCGACGCTTTTCCAATGTTGGTAGTTTAAGTGTCTTTAGTCTTTGTAGATATGGATACTGGGCAAGTGTGGGAATGGCCTTTGTGTATCTTTTTTGAATTTTCTCTATTCTGTCAATGAGTAGTTTTTTATGAGGATTCCAAACGGGAGAGCTGTATTCCAATATTGGTCTAACGTAAGTACAAAATGCTTTTTTAAGGATATCTGGGTCTCTAGAGGAAAAAGATGCAAGAATCAATTTGGATATTATGGCTGCTTTCCTGGTGATGTTGTCGATGTGATGGACGAATTTGAGGGAGGAATCAATAAGCACTCCCAGATCTCGGATCGTGCCAACTCTCGACAGTCTGTGGTTATTGATCCAAAATTCACATGGGTTGAAATTTTTGTTGTAACCAATCAGCGAGAGTATCTGACATTTGTCGGGAGCAAGCTGTAATTGCCATTTCTCACTCCATTCTACTATTTTGTCAAGAGATCGTTGCAACTGGAGAGAAGAAGTGTTGTAAAGTTTTACATCGTCAGCAAAGAGCTTACAAATGGTGTCGGAGCTTTTGAATATTTCGGGTAGGTCGTTTATATATAGCAAAAATAAGGTTGGCCCGAGAACACTCCCCTGAGGAACTCCGCTAGTGACAGCAACCTCTTCTGAGATACATCCATTGATGCTCACTTTCTGTGACCTCAAGTATAGAAAATCCTCAAGCCATCCTTTCATATTGTCACTTACACCATATGTGCATATTTTGAGCATTAGTTTTGTGTGAGAGACAGAGTCAAAGGCCTTACGGAAGTCCAAGTAAATGATGTCTAAATTTTGCTTGTCTTGTATGGCGTCTGTCCATCTTTGAGTGCATTCGAGGATATTTGTGGTGGTTGAACGAGCCGGAATAAAGCCATGTTGGCTACAGTCGATAAGCTTATGGTTCAAAAGGTATTGCATTAGGGATTTATTGATGATTCTTTCCATAGCTCTGCAACATGTTGATGTAATAGATATTGGTCTGTAGTTTTCAGGAGAAGTGGTGGGACCTTTCTTGTGGATGGGTGTTACCAGGGCGACTTTCCAGTCCTGGGGCAATTTATGATCTTTGTAGGATGCGTCGAAAAGGTGGGATAGTGGAACAGCTAGTGCAGATGCACATTTTTTCAAGAATATGTTTGGAATACCATCCGGCCCGGCTGACAACGATGATTTGAGACCAAGAAGCGTCGAGTAGACTATATATGGTGTGAACTGAATGTCCGGCATTACAGTAGCAGTTTTCAAAGAAGTTCCAGGTTTGTTCCCGTCGTCAATGGTGAAGACTGATGAGAAGTAGTTGTTGAAGGCGTTGGCGATCACCGCCGGTTCTCGTGTCAGGGTGCCATCAGAGAGAGCAATCTCTGAAATTCCAGACCTCATGTGCATTTTTTTGTTAGCGTACTTGTAGAGTTGGCCAATATTCTTGCTGTTGAGTAGTTGAAGTTCCTGAGATTGGTGGTAAGTCTTTATTGTTGTAGCACAACTCTTAGCAAACGTGGAATAAATATTTTTGTTGACATTGCTGTTGTCTTTTCTCCAAGTTCTCCAAAGTTTGGATTTTTCCTTAAGCAGTTTGTTGATGAAGTGAGGGTATCTGTTTTTGCATTTTTTGTCGAGAAGTGAGAATTTTGGTATAAACAGGTGGATAGCCAGGTCAATTTGCTGCTTGAATTCGTTCCAACAGCAGTTCACGTCGGGACAGAACTGAAAGATTGCACCCCAATCGATATACGAGAGGTATTCATTAATCATAGCGTAGTTTCCTTTCTTAAAGTTATAAGATGATGGTAATGATTGTCGGTGTTTGGGTAAGTTGAGAGTGTTAGGTCTGAGAACAATGACATTGTGGTCACTGGTTGAGATGGGGCATTGCACCTCAATGTTTGATATAAACTGAGAGTCATTTGAAAAGACAAGATCCAGGATGTTGTCATGTCGTGTGGAAGATGTTACAAATTGATGGAGGCCACAGTTGTTGAAGAATTCAAAAAAAGTCTGTAGATGCTGTTGTTGGGTGCTGTGTGGTGGGTCCAATCGAAGGCTGGGAGATTGAAATCGCCAAGTAGACAGATAGTGTGCTTAGTTGAGCAGAGGTGGTATAAGCATTTGATACTTTCACTGGCATAATCCATAGCCTCTAAATCAAATCCTCCCGGACGATAATAAACTATGAGTCTGTAGGTGGAATGGTTTGCTGAGAGATCAATACAAACAAGTTCTGTGTTGGAAAACTCTTTTGGTATCTCGATTGTTCGATAAGAAAAATAGTCCTTAATGATTAACATAACTCCACCACCCTTTGAATTTCTGTCCCAACGTATCACCTGGTAATTGCGTGGGCAAAACAGTGAGCTGGGGAGGTCAGTATTGAGCCATGTTTCAGTACAACAAAAAATATCAGGTTCTTCTGCGTTTAAAAACATAAATACTTCATTGAACTTATTGTTGCAACTTCTAAGATTAGTTAAAATCAGCTTATGGAAAGGGCTGAGTTGTAGTATCCTTCTGAGTTCTAGAAGAGCGTTTGGCCAATCTGCGAGCGTACGCCTCTTCAGACTGCAGACGGGTGAGATCAAGATTGAAAAACACTCTCCTGACTTCGGAGTCTTGTGAGGCGCGAAGGAGTCTGGATGATGAAATTACATCCTTAACCGCCTCAACATTCTCCAATGTAACACAGAGCTTAGCATTGAGATTTTGGCTATCTCTGCCCAGTCGTCTGGTTGCAATCACTCGAGGCTTTACAGTCAGGTTGTTTTGGCAGAAATCACCAAACAGATCCACGTCCTTGACATTTGGTCGAGGGGGTAGGCCTGAGACAATGATATTGCTGGCTCTACGCTTCTTCTCTTCCCTCTCTCTTTCAAAGTCCAATAATGTCTTTGTGGCGATCTTTACTGCCTCGTTTCTGTCATCGCTCGTCTTTTCTTTAAACTCTGTTTTTTTGTCAATTGAATCCAGCCTCTGCAATACTGGGGCGAGTGCATTCTGAAAACACTCGGCCATTGATTTGGTTACCTGTGTCATCATGTTCTGAAAAGTCTTTGTCAGTAGCTCCATTGATTTGCTGAAACACTCGTTAAGCTTTTCGGTGACCGAAAGCATTATCTTTTCATTCATTAGGGCCAGTTTTGCACACAGTGAGTCCGTCATTTCTACGAGAACGTCTCTCATACAATCCTCGGAGATAGACGGTTTCTCAGTTCTCGGCATATTGACTTTAAGATTAGCCGAAAAGAAGCAATAAGTCACTACGATAAGTTCCAACAACGTTTCTTTTGAAATTATCAACGTTAGAATAGTTTAAGTTAGTTTATTTTAGCCAACAGTCGGACGTGTTGTTTACCCGAGCGATATTGCTTATTGTTTTACATCAGAGGAATTCCAGGAATTTCTAAGAGAACGAGGTATTCTACACCTGAGAGGAGCACCTTACCATCCCGCTACAAACGGACAAGCAGAGAGATTGGTGCAGACATTCAAACAATCGTTGAGAAAATCGAGGCTTCCGTGGGATCAAGCATTACGTGAATTCCTAATTCAATACCGACGAACACCCTTGGAGTCGGGTCTTTCACCCAGTGAATTGTTAAACGGGAGACAACTACGAGGAAAATTAGACGCACTTTTACCTTCGGTGTCTCAAATTGCCAAACGTTTTCAAAACAGACAGAACGATCTTACGTCCAACAAGAGAACGAACAACACCAAATTCGATGTCGGGAAACCCTGTTACGTACAACGCATCGGTCCGGTTAAGGATCGCGTTCCTAGATGGATCCCGGCAATTGTAGTTCAAGTCTTGGGACCTCGCCATGTTTTGATACAGGCCGTGCCAAAAGGACCTACTTGGAAGAGGCACGTGGAGCAATTGAGGCCCAGACACGGAGTAGATGAGGACGATGACCCAGGCATGGTGCCGGGTCCCACTCCAACTGCAAGAAATGTTCCACTTACAACAACAATACCCACAACAGTACAACCGCCGAGAAGACCCAGAGGTCGACCAAAAGGACGAAGAAATTTCCAGCGACCGAACATACTGGATCAAGGACTTACCCTGCCTAGACGGTCAGAAAGATTACGCCTCAAAGCTCTGGGAGACTCTTCGGCTGGCGCGGAGGTGTTGTGACGTCATTTCGGGTATAAAAAGAACAGACCTCGGGAGCGAGGGAGTTTTAGAATTTTGGTTCGAGTCCTACAAGTTTACGGAGTGATACGGTTGTTATACGATAGGGATTGCGAGTTGGTTATATTACGTACTGGCCATTAGCGATATCTAGTTCTAGTTTCTGTTCCTGAATAATTGACCGCCAATAAAGTTTTCTGTTCAACTGGTTATTGTTTCAAAGACCCAACAGGAACAATTCAAATAAACTCTAACAATATTTCACCACATAGTAATTTCAATTGTTTGTCTTCTTTGTGACAATTGGCAATCACAGATGTCCTACTACCAAAACCATCCTTTTTTTTACTCGACTTCCAACGGTGAGATCACAGCTCATAGTCGCCCTGGTCAAGGCCAACTATACAAATGGGCGAGCGCCGATGACGCTTACGGCGCTTTATAAATAAACATAATGTTGTAAACTTAGTTTTTGAAATTAAGTAAGTTTATATTACTAAAATAATTGAATTTATATTTCACTATAATTGGTATCTTTTTCGTGCACGTGGTATCTCTATTATTGCTATAGAAAGCATTCTCTCTAATCACCTGACAATCAGCGAGAGTCCAGACAACTCAGACGCCCAAATATCCATTAGCATCCATAAGTACCTCAATTCTTGAACATTAAACTTCTGTTATTCAGTTCCTTTAACTGAATACTTGCTCTAATAAACTTATTAGTTAACTTGCTTATTTACGGACTCCCGGGTTATTTCAATAATAATGTACTTAATTTTTAATAACCACGATAAAGATATTTCATAAATTGTCCAATTTTTACCTATCGACAAAATCATTTCAATTTTATTAAATGCCCAACCATTATATTAATTTCTGTAATTTAATATTATTATTTTAACTGTGGAACACATATGACTCATAAACTTGGAAGCATTCAATAACAAGCCATACATTCGTAAATGATATCGAATGTAAATAACAATGCTTGTCTAGTTTTATTTAAATGTACACGCATCACTTTTCACAATCACAGCAGAGGCAGAACTCAGAAAAGACAGCCATGGCTTACGAAGGAGGTCATCAAATGCAAAAGAGCTAAGTATAAAGCATGGAAGAAATTACAAGAAATGACAAAAATAAAATCTGGAGAGGAAAAAGAGCTTAAGGATTTAAAACAAAAATATCAGAAACAAAGGAATGCATCAAACAGAATTAATAAAAAAGCATTACTAGAATATGAGAACAAATTAGCAAAGAATGTTAAAAGTGATAGCAAGAGCTTTTTCAGATACGTTAGATGTAAACAAAAAGTAAGGGACAAAATTGGACCATTACAAAATAGTGAGGGGCAAACAGTTGATTCAGTAGAGGAAACAGCCAATATATTAAATAGCTACTTCAGTTCAGTTTTTACTAAGGAAACAATAGGGAATATACCAGAACTGCCAAGGAGAATCCAAGAGATTGAGATAAAGTTAGATACAGTAAACTTCTCAAAAACAGGGGTAATTAAGCAACTGGAAAAGTTGAAAGTAGACAAAAGCCCTGGCATAGACAACCTACATCCTAAACTACTATATGAGACTAGAACAGCTATAAGAGAAGCATTGGCAATCTTATTTGTCAAATCGTTTGACTCAGGAACAATACCAAGAGATTGGAAAGATGCAATAGTAGTTCCTCTATTCAAAAAGGGAAGTAGGAGTTTGCCATCCAACTACAGCCCAGTAAGCTTAACTTCTATAGTTTGCAAGGTAATGGAAAGAATGATCAAAGAGGCTGTATCAACTTTTTTTGGAAGAAACGATGTGATTGGAAAGAGCCAACATGGTTTTACTAAGAACAGATCGTGTCTTACCAACCTACTTGAGTTTTTTGAAGAAATTTATGAGTGGGTTGATCATGACAAGACTGTAGATGTAGTGTACCTAGACTTCGCAAAAGCATTTGATAAGCTGCCCCATCAAAGGCTTCAAAAAAAGCTCAGTGCATGTGGGATTGAAGGCAAACTATTACATTGGTTTACAAACTGGTTGACAGATAGGAGACAGAAGGTAGGCATGGGAGGAATTTATTCAGAGTGGCAACCAGTACTTAGCGGCGTCCCACAAGGATCGATGCTTGGACCTGTACTGTTCTTGCATATACATAAATGATCTGGATGATGGCATAAGATCTAAGTTATCCAAGTTTGCTGACGACACCAAAGTAGCAAGAAGTGTCAGCAAGCAAGAAGATGTAGATACACTTCAGGAAGATCTTAACAAGTTATTCAAATTGGCAGAAGATTGGCAGATGCTTTTCAACGTAAGCAAATGCTCCATTATGCATATGGGATGCAAAAACACGAAAGTCGAATATGCATTTGGAGGAGGCATTCTGAAGCAGTCAAATCATGAAAGAGATCTGGGGGTAATAATGCAGAAAAATGGAAAAGCATCTCTACAGTGCATGGAAGTTGCTAAAAAAGCAAACAGAGTACTTGGAATGATAAAGAGAACAGTAGTGAGTAGGAACAAGGATGTAATACTGAGATTGTATAAGGCATTAGTAAGGCCACACCTTGAGTACTGTGTGCAAGTGTGGAACCCTCATTTGAGAAAGGATGTAGAAGTGTTGGAAAGAGTACAAAGAAGGGCAACCAGGATGATAGAAGGTTTTGGAAAGCTGAGTTACGAGGAAAGATTAAATAGATGTAAATTAACGACTCTGGAAAAGAGAAGAAATAGAGGGGACCTCATCGAGGCATTCAAAATTTTATCGGGAAGGGAAGGCCTTTTGCCTGAACAGTTTTTCGAAGCCACAAAAAGTGTTTCTACTAGAGGGCACGATTGTAAATTATATAGGAAAGCTTCGGGAAACTTGAAAAACAATTATTTCAGTTCAAGGGTGGTTTCCTTATGGAATAAACTAGATAAGGAAACCATCCATGCTGACACTTTAGATAAATTCAAAATTTACTTAAGTAAATTCGGATATTAGGACTAAAAAGAGTGATTATTACACAGATCCAGGTCTTCTTAACCACTATAAATAATTGTTATGTTATGTTATGTTAATCCATTCTTTCATCACATTCACAACCCTTTTGAAATTCAGCAAGCAATTCAAACTTAGTTTGTTATGATGCACTGTGCCAACGCACCATACAATGAACTTTGTAAATGCTAGTAGGTTCAAAATGTTTTCAAGAGTACAATAAATTAAAACCAGGTTAGCTTCACAGCTCACAAGCATTGCTAAAAATATATATTTCAAAACAAGTTTAATCACTTAAAATTAATAAGAATTAATTAAAGAATTTAAAGAAATAGGCATCTCCATAAATTTTCATATCATAAACATCAATAAACAAATATAGTAATAAAAATTTACAGTTTTACATTAAACAGTTCTATTCGTAACCAATTTTTGAACCTGCCACTCAGAATAAGCAACTCCTTGTTCCGTGATATTTTATGAGCTGTTGTTAAAACGTTTCAATATAAAGATTAAAGGCAGAGATTCTAAAATGCTTCATATCTGAATGGCAACATTATTTATTTATTTTATTTTATTTATTTAACCGGTCGAAGGGCTGAACAGCCACTAATACGACCAGCCTCAGCAAAAAACAATATAACCAATACAGCATCGAGCGAGGAAAAGCAGGTTACAGATTAGTCTGTAATTGTTAAAAATTCCGAAAAATCTATCTCGAGGATTAATGCTCTGAAACGAGAAAAAGTGCCAGCAGACACCACCTCATCTGGTAGGGAATTCCAGACAGCAAAAACTCTGTTCAAAAAAAAATTTTTAGCAGCAATTTGCCGAGCACTTCCTCGTACGTAACTTAAAGCGGTGTCCCCGTGTTCGATTGTACTGTGCAAATTGAACAAAATTTAAAAGATCACTATTTACAAGACCATTCAATAATTTAAACAGAAAGCAAAGATCAGTAATTAAACGTCTATGTTCGAGTGTTTTGAGCCCTAGCATCTTAAGTCTGGCTGGATATGGCTTGCGACGAATGGTGGGAATTGCCTTAGTGAATCTTCTTTGTACTGACTCAATTCTTTTAACAAGGTATTTCAGGTGGGGATTCCATACAGGGGAGCAGTATTCGTATCGGCCTAACATATGTACAAAAGGCTTTTATTAGAGTGGTTGGGTCTCTAGTAGAAAAAGGCAATAGGATCAGTTTGGATATGGTTGATGCTTTTTTCACGATATTATCAATGTGTTTGTCAAAGTGGAGAAAAGAATCAATGCACCCCTAGATCTCGAACTATGTCAACTCTTGCATAAACATTTGATATGGTAGAGTTTTCGACCACAGCTATAGCTTATGTTTGGACGTTCTTGGTTCCTTATTTTGTAATAAAGTTAAAAAACAGAGTCTGCTGGTTATGTTACGACAATTACATCAATATTAATGAATCGGTTTTAATTTTGAAAGCTTTGTTAGCAAGCGTTATTAGGCTCACTTATCTCAAATAGACAGTCAAACGTATATTTTATTTTTTTCCATTGATCTAATATAGATTTAAAATATCCAAAATTGTGAAAAGTACTTTAGGCTTTAATAAAATAAAAACTTATTCAAATTTTGACATTTAGAAACCTCACATTTTCTGAACCACACTAGATGAAGCTGAGTTGTTTGAGCATCGCTGCAAATTCAACCCGACTTTTTTGAAATGTTGTTATGTTGCAAAGTGTCACTAGACCAGACGATTAGCACGTCTTTAAGTGGGTTCATGTTTTTAAGAGTTCATAATTTAAGAACACGCATGCTTCGGAACGCACAAATAATGATCAAGTTTAAAAATAAATCTGATTTAATCATTTTATAAACTGAGTTAAGACTTCAAAAAAGGGGACTACGAAAATTTCAAGTCATCATAAAGTAAAAATCTAAGGTTTTTTGGCGAAAGAACACGATTTTCTTCGTATGCAATTTATGAGACCGCCTTTCATGATAGGCTAGGAGAGATTGCTCTACGGTAACTCGTGTCATGTTTATATGGTAAAAACACATCAGAGGAAGAGGCAAAAAAGTTACTTTATACCTCGATATACAACAACTTTACACATGTGATATGGCGGCATTTTGGACTTCAGCCATCGTTTATGTGTTGACGTTCTTGGTTGCTTATTTTGTAATAAAGTTAATTTGGAAGAAGAAGGAGACCTTGAAACGTCCACCATGTCTGCCTACCCTGCCCATCGTTGGTTCTCTGCCCTACGTTCCTGGTTTGCCAAAGCTACCCACTTTTTTCTATGAGAAAACCAAAGAATTGGGAAATGTCATTGCTTTCTACATGTGCAATAGGTAATCCATTTAAGGACATGATAAACAAGAAACTCGAAAATGTAGTTTGAGAGACGATTTTGATTCTTGCCCATAGATGAAGAATGACATTTATCGAAGACCCATGTGATGCTTAGAATAAATACTCACTGTTTACTGTAATATTTACTGTTTAAATTAAATATTCAATAATGATAACCTATCAAGGTACGTTGTTGTGCTTAACGGAAGGCGAGCAATTCAAGATGCTTTGGTGAAACAGTCGCTTATCTTTGCGGATCGTCCACAGCTCTATAAATGACTAGGAATTTAAAAAAAATTGAGTTAAATAAATAAATTAATTAACGAAAGAAATTATTTTTGTATTTACTACCTCAATTAAAATATTTATTCACAAAGTTTTTTTAACAATACTAACTATTTCTACAGGAATCCTATTTAATACTTATGATGACGACTTCAAAAAGTTACAAAGATTGTCTCTGAACATCCTCAAGCAATTTGGCTTCGGTCAGGGCATCATGGAATCCCGAATAAAATTTGAGGTGGAGGATATGCTCAGGAGGTTATTATTATTATTATTATTATTATTACTATTTTTACTACCTTTCTGGTTTCCTGTCTTTCTGATTGATTTTAAAATAATTATTTTGTTTGCTTATTATTCACGTAATTAGCAGATCTATTTTTAATTTTTAGTCTTTTCTAGGGGTTTTGAATGTTTTTATGGCGTACAATACCGATGTAGCAAATAACAAGGTATTTCAGGTGGGGATTCCATACAGGGGAGCAGTATTCTAGTATCGGCCTAACATATGTACAAAAGGCTTTTATTAGAGTGGTTGGGTCTCTAGTAGAAAAAGACAATAGGATCAGTTTGGATATGGTTGATGCTTTTTTCACGATATTATCAATGTGTTTGTCAAAGTGGAGAAAAGAATCAATGAGCACCCCTAGATCTCGAACTATGTCAACTCTTGCATAAACATTTGATATGGTAGAGTTTTCGACCACAGCTATAGCTTATGTTTGGACGTTCTTGGTTCCTTATTTTGTAATAAAGTTAAAAAACAGAGTCTGCTGGTTATGTTACGACAATTACATCAATATTAATGAATCGGTTTTAATTTTGAAAGCTTTGTTAGCAAGCGTTATTAGGCTCACTTATCTCAAATAGACAGTCAAACGTATATTTTATTTTTTTCCATTGATCTAATATAGATTTAAAATATCCAAAATTGTGAAAAGTACTTTAGGCTTTAATAAAATAAAAACTTATTCAAATTTTGACATTTAGAAACCTCACATTTTCTGAACCACACTAGATGAAGCTGAGTTGTTTGAGCATCGCTGCAAATTCAACCCGACTTTTTTTAAATGTTGTTATGTTGCAAAGTGTCACTAGACCAGACGATTAGCACGTCTTTAAGTGGGTTCATGTTTTTAAGAGTTCATAATTTAAGAACACGCATGCTTCGGAACGCACAAATAATGATCAAGTTTAAAAATAAATCTGATTTAATCATTTTATAAACTGAGTTAAGACTTCAAAAAAGGGGACTACGAAAATTTCAAGTCATCATAAAGTAAAAATCTAAGGTTTTCTTGGCGAAAGAACACGATTTTCTTCGTATGCAATTTATGAGACCGCCTTTCATGATAGGCTAGGAGAGATTGCTCTACGGTAACTCGTGTCATGTTTATATGGTAAACACATCAGAGGAAGAGGCAAAAAAGTTACTTTATACCTCGATATACAACAACTTTACACATGTGATATGGCGGCATTTTGGACTTCAGCCATCGTTTATGTGTTGACGTTCTTGGTTGCTTATTTTGTAATAAAGTTAATTTGGAAGAAGAAGGAGACCTTGAAACGTCCACCATGTCTGCCTACCCTGCCCATCGTTGGTTCTCTGCCCTACGTTCCTGGTTTGCCAAAGCTACCCACTTTTTTCTATGAGAAAACCAAAGAATTGGGAAATGTCATTGCTTTCTACATGTGCAATAGGTAATCCATTTAAGGACATGATAAACAAGAAACTCGAAAATGTAGTTTGAGAGACGATTTTGATTCTTGCCCATAGATGAAGAATGACATTTATCGAAGACCCATGTGATGCTTAGAATAAATACTCACTGTTTACTGTAATATTTACTGTTTAAATTAAATATTCAATAATGATAACCTATCAAGGTACGTTGTTGTGCTTAACGGAAGGCGAGCAATTCAAGATGCTTTGTGAAACAGTCGCTTATCTTTGCGGATCGTCCACAGCTCTATAAATGACTAGGAATTTAAAAAAAATTGAGTTAAATAAATAAATTAATTAACGAAAGAAATTATTTTTGTATTTACTACCTCAATTAAAATATTTATTCACAAAGTTTTTTTAACAATACTAACTATTTCTACAGGAATCCTATTTAATACTTATGATGACGACTTCAAAAAGTTACAAAGATTGTCTCTGAACATCCTCAAGCAATTTGGCTTCGGTCAGGGCATCATGGAATCCCGAATAAAATTTGAGGTGGAGGATATGCTCAGGAGGTTATTATTATTATTATTATTATTATTACTATTTTTACTACCTTTCTGGTTTCCTGTCTTTCTGATTGATTTTAAAATAATTATTTTGTTTGCTTATTATTCACGTAATTAGCAGATCTATTTTTAATTTTTAGTCTTTTCTAGGGGTTTTGAATGTTTTTATGGCGTACAATACCGATGTAGCAAATAACAAGGTATTTCAGGTGGGGATTCCATACAGGGGAGCAGTATTCTAGTATCGGCCTAACATATGTACAAAAGGCTTTTATTAGAGTGGTTGGGTCTCTAGTAGAAAAAGACAATAGGATCAGTTTGGATATGGTTGATGCTTTTTTCACGATATTATCAATGTGTTTGTCAAAGTGGAGAAAAGAATCAATGAGCACCCCTAGATCTCGAACTATGTCAACTCTTGCATAAACATTTGATATGGTAGAGTTTTCGACCACAGCTATAGCTTATGTTTGGACGTTCTTGGTTCCTTATTTTGTAATAAAGTTAAAAAACAGAGTCTGCTGGTTATGTTACGACAATTACATCAATATTAATGAATCGGTTTTAATTTTGAAAGCTTTGTTAGCAAGCGTTATTAGGCTCACTTATCTCAAATAGACAGTCAAACGTATATTTTATTTTTTTCCATTGATCTAATATAGATTTAAAATATCCAAAATTGTGAAAAGTACTTTAGGCTTTAATAAAATAAAAACTTATTCAAATTTTGACATTTAGAAACCTCACATTTTCTGAACCACACTAGATGAAGCTGAGTTGTTTGAGCATCGCTGCAAATTCAACCCGACTTTTTTTAAATGTTGTTATGTTGCAAAGTGTCACTAGACCAGACGATTAGCACGTCTTTAAGTGGGTTCATGTTTTTAAGAGTTCATAATTTAAGAACACGCATGCTTCGGAACGCACAAATAATGATCAAGTTTAAAAATAAATCTGATTTAATCATTTTATAAACTGAGTTAAGACTTCAAAAAAGGGGACTACGAAAATTTCAAGTCATCATAAAGTAAAAATCTAAGGTTTTCTTGGCGAAAGAACACGATTTTCTTCGTATGCAATTTATGAGACCGCCTTTCATGATAGGCTAGGAGAGATTGCTCTACGGTAACTCGTGTCATGTTTATATGGTAAACACATCAGAGGAAGAGGCAAAAAAGTTACTTTATACCTCGATATACAACAACTTTACACATGTGATATGGCGGCATTTTGGACTTCAGCCATCGTTTATGTGTTGACGTTCTTGGTTGCTTATTTTGTAATAAAGTTAATTTGGAAGAAGAAGGAGACCTTGAAACGTCCACCATGTCTGCCTACCCTGCCCATCGTTGGTTCTCTGCCCTACGTTCCTGGTTTGCCAAAGCTACCCACTTTTTTCTATGAGAAAACCAAAGAATTGGGAAATGTCATTGCTTTCTACATGTGCAATAGGTAATCCATTTAAGGACATGATAAACAAGAAACTCGAAAATGTAGTTTGAGAGACGATTTTGATTCTTGCCCATAGATGAAGAATGACATTTATCGAAGACCCATGTGATGCTTAGAATAAATACTCACTGTTTACTGTAATATTTACTGTTTAAATTAAATATTCAATAATGATAACCTATCAAGGTACGTTGTTGTGCTTAACGGAAGGCGAGCAATTCAAGATGCTTTGGTGAAACAGTCGCTTATCTTTGCGGATCGTCCACAGCTCTATAAATGACTAGGAATTTAAAAAAAATTGAGTTAAATAAATAAATTAATTAACGAAAGAAATTATTTTTGTATTTACTACCTCAATTAAAATATTTATTCACAAAGTTTTTTTAACAATACTAACTATTTCTACAGGAATCCTATTTAATACTTATGATGACGACTTCAAAAAGTTACAAAGATTGTCTCTGAACATCCTCAAGCAATTTGGCTTCGGTCAGGGCATCATGGAATCCCGAATAAAATTTGAGGTGGAGGATATGCTCAGGAGGTTATTATTATTATTATTATATTATTTACTATTTTTACTACCTTTCTGGTTTCCTGTCTTTCTGATTGATTTTAAAATAATTATTTTGTTTGCTTATTATTCACGTAATTAGCAGATCTATTTTTAATTTTTAGTCTTTTCTAGGGGTTTTGAATGTTTTTGTGGCGTACAATACCGATGTATCAAATAGCCCGTGTCACTGCCGTCGCTATGGCAACATTAACCACGTTCACAATTGTCGACCTTCCTGTGGTGATGATGATGATGATGATGGTGCAACCCTTTCGATTCATTACAAGGGCATACAAACCACGACCAGTTTATGCACATTATGTTGTATTAATCATAATTGTGTTAATCACATGTTGCTTATCGGCATGCACGTATGCGGACGGCAAGAGACTAGCTTTTTGGCTCACCATGTTAATTATTAATAATTATTATTAAAAGTTTATTTTTGAGCTCAAAGAAGCATATTGAAGAGAAATAAAAGAAATATTTTCATACGTCTGTTGGTACAAACTTTACTCAAGTAGACTTGTTTACAAGTAGAGGTTTACGACAATAGGAGTAGCATCAGTTGCTGTTCATATTATTGGTCAATCGACAGTATTTAGTTATCAATTATCAGAATATTAATTAACTATTAAACCAATTATCAACATCGATCAGTCAAGCAAGCAATACTATAAACAAGTGCTTAAGCCAGCGATCGATTAAGTGTCTGAGTTCAACGTAGCACGTTTAAGGACGAGTGGAAATATGTTGAAACAAATTGAATGACGTCTTCAAGGAACAACTCAACGAATATAAAGCCCAAGTTACATAAATAACGGAGCTGGAATTCTCCACGTTCAATTATCATTTCAAAAGTGATGTCATTATACCGCAATTAATTCTTTTAAATTGTAATTATTGAATTCTCATTCATGCTAGATGACCACAGCACCAATTCATGAGCATCCCAATTGATGGATGTAAAAGAAATGAACGTATAAAAACTATCAGAAATTGTTTACAGTTAAATATTGAAATTAAAGAAAAAATCATTTATACGTTTATAAACTAATGTTTATCAGAAAACGAGGAGTGACGTCAGAGTTGAGAAGGAGTAAAGTGTTGAAATCGATTGGAATTATTGGCAAACATGATCACAACAACAACTCAACAACACCACAAGCAAACATAAAACAGAACAAAGAACGAGAGCTAGACACCCTTGGGACAAAATACATTGCGTAACATCTCAAGAATTAAACAATCCCAACATAAATTAATGAGGCATGATCATATTTAATGCAAATTGTTAACACAAAATTTGTCGACAATAATTTAACACATTTAAACATTTTTTTGTAAACTACGAAATAGTGGCAAATTTTTACACCAAGAAACGTCAAGTAAACTCATTACTGGAAATTCTTTTTCAGTCTTATGCCGATGACGCATGATTTGTCTCTATTTCAAGAACTCAATAAATTAAACATTCACGCTCGTAGCTCTACAAAACACCAGTCTCACAAATAAGTAAATAACAATAGCAAGAGGAACTCATGCCAATATAAGGATGTGCATATAAGTATATATAAGGCTTCTTGGATTCCTTGCATGTCCAGGTCTCTTGGATAAGAAATAATGCATTATTTTAACAAATGAAATCGCTGGGAGAAACAGATTAAGGACCCTTAATTTGGTATTTATAGATTCAATATTATAATGAATTTTTATTAATTAAAAATTAAATATGAAAATTATATTGCACGGCATATCATATTTATAGTTTTTTCTTGAAGCAAATTCATAGTCCAGTCTGAAATTTACAATAATAAATTAATTCAGGGAATACAAAATAAAGACACTGCAATATTGCATATTAAACAAGTTTGAAATAAGTCGATTCAATTTGACATGGATACTGATTTGGACACTGACGATGACAACACCAACATTGAAAGTTTAAGAATTCCAGAAAAAGAGAAGGATCAAGTGAAGTGGGTAATTAATCCTTCCAAGAAATTTACAATGTAAAAAAAAATCTTAAGTTATCAGAAGAATGCTTTGATAAGTTTAAGAAAACCTCAACAGTTTTGAGTTCTATCTTGCCTGAAGTATCCGACTCTATACTCTTTGAAGTTGACGACATATTGTATCCTAACGAGGACATACATTTGAAAGTCATGTCGAGTACATTTTCGAAAGAAGCAGTGGAATATCTTGTTAAGAGAAGCGCACATTTATTTGTAAGAATATATGATAAGGTGAATCATAGTAGATGCTGTCACATTGCAGATACAGTGTACTTACAGTTGATTGACCATTCATTAGATGCTAGATTATACCATAGTTTAAATTATTCTGTGCTATCAATATCTTATATGGGTCGAGCTGTTAAATTTCTTAAACTTGCTCTTGATAAAATGCGGAAATTGAAGATATGTAACTTTGAGGGAAGAAGAATTATGACAATTATAAGGTTATCAGGTTACGTCGAATGAACACATGCATATTGGAGAGAATTGAAAAGTGGGAACCATATTTGGAAGCGAAGAAATCATTTAAAAATATGCAACAAAAAGATGTCGGTACTTCGTACATTCATGGTTGTCCATATATTGAAATCTCTTATTTATTTGATCATTTTTACCAATACTTTACATCCGCCCAAAATGAAGAGGAAAAAATGCAGCGTGCTTTTGATATTCTCCAATCAGAAATATCAAATTGTAATTATAAAGGATCTGAAATTTTGTCTGAACATATCTTTTATTTGTATTGTACCAGGTGCTTGCATTTATTTTATGGAAAGGATTTCAGCGATGTTATGAAACTCATCGACAGAAGGCATTGCAATGATATCGAACCATATATATCGAATGATGCAAATTGTCCACCTACAAATGATCGGCAAATATGTGATACCAACAAGGACTCGACGATTTGCGAAGATGAAATTGATTATACTTTCGAGAAGCATTTCATTTATGATGATCTGCTAAAGGTTTTATATGTGCTGTCGGTGATGTATAAAGCTTGTGTCAGGTGGAAGGAAATATATTTGGAAAATGAAAGAAATACCGATGAAGTAGGGGGCGACTTTTATGTAAAAGGTATACCTATTTTTGAAGGTTTTCTAAGGAAGAGGTTCATTAATTCAACACACCGAAATAATGTACCATTACAATGGTGGTTCGAGACCATGATTAAAAAATGTCCCTTTTTGTTTGTACCGAAGTACCATGAAAATATGATTAACGATTTAATCAGGATGTGTAAGGGAGAGGAAATTGATGATGCAACGAGAGAAAAACTTTATTTTGTCATATGCAATACTCCAGAAACAACTCAGCTTTTCCAATGGGAACTTGAACAACTTCATTAAAGAACTTGTTTCAATAATTTACAAAATTTGATGCTAATGTAATTTTTATTGTTTGAAGGCTATGGAATTCCAAAGTGACTTCAGTTTTCAATAATTCAATAAAAGTTTAATTAAAACGTTATAAAAATAGGTTATAAACATAATTCTTAGTTTTTTTATTTATTTTTATTATTATTTTTTTTTGGTTTATGAGTTTATTGAAACAAACAAACAAGCCGTTATATATGCAGAAAAAACAAAAAGTGAAAGCATATAAATTCAATATATAATACTCCATCAAAGGGTAGGCTTTTCGAATTTGACTTCAATTGTCAATAGTTTACTAAAATTATGATTAAAATGTCTTGGAATTATTAATCGTTGATCAGGCGGTTGTCCCTGTCTGTGAAAACCCGATCTAACCGACTTCATCGTAACGCACTGCACGTTAATATATCAGTTATTATGAGTAATAGCGCATCTTTGTAAAGGAACAATTAGTATTATTGAAAGCATGATCATGGCTATTTACCAAATGTAATTATCACGTTTTTTGCTTATATTCTTGGTGTTATAAATCAGCGTATATCTTTCTAAAAAATGAAGACATTTTAACTTTTTTACTAATAGCCTTAATCCTAAGCAGTCGTAAAGCGTCGTGTTCCAAACCCAGCCTGTTCTGCCACAAGTACTCATGGGAAGGAGTTCTATATAAATGGTTACAAAAATTCATTGTATTATTCCTCTCGCCTAGCACTATAACGACAGCCAAATGATCATGCATAAATTGTCTGTCTCGTTATGCAACAACTTGCAATGACAACTGCAATTAAAAACAAATCGTAGGCGATCACATCAGAATGCAGATGCTAAGCATTCTCTAAGAACAGGTGCGTGTAAATGAATGGGCGTTTGTCAGCATTTGGTAATGGATGAAAATGTTGGGTCACTTTATATTTGCAATTTCAGTAATTTCAGCAATTGCAGTAATATTTAAATTTCAAATTAATTTAATAATATTTTCTAGCTTCCAGACTCCCAAGGGTTTCATAATTATTCTGGAGGGTGTTCTAAATATAATAATGTAATAAATATAAATGTAATTAAAAATTATTATTAGGGATAAAAATAAAAATAAATTATTCGACTCCAAAGTATGATATCAGTTTACGCTTGATCATATAATTGGTTAAAATTTCCGTAAAAACACTGAAAATATGCTGGAGCCCAACAAAATAAAGATCTCTGATTATCGAAGAAGAGGACGACAACGCAGAAGATATTAAAACATCTAACTTTGCATTCTATCCTTTATTTTTATAACAGCTCTGCAGCCCTTGTCAGCCTTAAGGATGGACAAGCTTTTGACCCGAGCTATGAAACCACAGCCAGCGTCTCGAATGTCATCTGTAGCATCATTTTCGGCAAGAGATGGAACGTTGATGGACCTGAATTTCGTGAAGGACTCAATATCATTGATTTGATAGTCAAAAATCTCGAAAAGGTCGAAATGGTCAACTTTTTTCCCATTTTAAGATTCCTTCCGGTTTTCAGCAAAGCTGTTAAATATCATTTGAAACTTTATGAGCAATGGGACAGTTAAATAAACAATGTGTTGGAGAAAACTGTCGATGTGAAAGAAGAAAATTCCTTTTACAAAATTCTCAAAAAAGAACTAGACACTGATATAGAAGAAAAATTGAAAATAGAGAATGATGATCATTTGCTAAACGCTGTGCTGGACCTTTTCGCTGCGGGAACAGAAACCACATCCACAACCCTCAAATGGTTTATTATATTAATGTCCAATCACCAGGATGTCCAAAAGCAAATAAGAGACGAAATGGATCGAGTTGTTGGCTTGAAAAGGCACTCTTCTCTGGAAGACAAACCAAATCTTCCATTGCTTGATGCCACATTGTTGGAACTGATGAGGTTCAAAACGCTGGCTCCGATGGCTTTACCTCATTCTACGTTTAAAGATACGTTTCTAAATGGCATGTTTATACTTGCAAACACTGTGGTATGTCTAACGTTTGCCGTTATTAAATGTTAAGTCTCACTATGTAAAATTTATAATTTTACCTTCAAAGTTTCGTTTATTATTAAGCGTACGGGTAACAGATTTGTGACTTAATTATGACAAGAGATACGATGTTAAAACGTTGTCAAATTTGTCAGGTTTTTCCTAACCTCTACAGCTGCCACATGGATCCGACAGTCTGGAAGGAACCCGAGAAATTTGACATCAGCAGATTCCTTGACGAAACGAAGACCAAAGTCATAAACAGGGATCAAGTCGTTTCTTTCTCATTTGGTCAGAATTTATGTGATGACAATAGCTTCTGCAATTACATTACGACAACTGTGAGAATTTTCAATAATCCAGTTGTCTTATAAGCTAACAAAGTTTCAATTACAGCCAGAACTGAATCTATTAGAAAACTCTCTAATTATCTGACAGCTCACTAAATTTTGGTTCAATATTACACAATTTTAAAGCCGGCGTTTCTACGATAATTTATTATAATAATATGCTAAATAATTAAATAATCAATTACTTTTAAATAATTTTATAATCTAGAGAAATAACTAAGCCATTTAGTTATCGACAGGGGTCACATTTTAGCCAGGACCGAGGAACAAAACAAGTTTAGAGATGGAACTTTCTTAAGTATTGGCAGCGTAATTTTCTGCTTTAGTTCAACTTCCTACAACAATTTGAAATATTATTATTCAAATCCATTAATGAATGCAGTTATTTAGCAGTTATTCCATAATTTCAAGACTCACTTACACATAGAATATTTCTTTATTACTCATTCATTAACATTCATGAGTGTTCTGGGATAGTTGGTGAATTTATGGTTAGTGAATGGATTGCATGTGCGACTGGGCACATAAGAATCTCAATTAGATTCAGGATTGTTGATTTAATTATTACCTAATCTATGATTTATCAGTTTAAATAATATTTACTTGGTAATGAATATTCATCCTAATGAATAATTAATCGTTCAGAAGCTCCAGATTGCCGGGGCTGCGAGACGCGCCTCGAAAGTCCCGAAAACATGTCTCGATTCTGAACATCCACTCTACGGGGAGGTTGGTTGTCTATGCGCATAAATTGTGTTAACAACATGACCAGATGTTGGCCAGGTGTTAATACTAATTAACCTCTTTTAACTAGCTGCCTACTCATGAATGCCTGTTGAATTTTCATGATCCATGAATCTGTCTTTTGAGAAATGGGTGAATTTACTCATTGTAAAGTCACCTGATAACTAATTAAAATAGTTAACATTGTAACTTCCACGATGAGTCACAATGATGATTAAAATCCAACCAATCACACGCTGGATTAATTCGTTCGTAATTACTGATTATACTAAAATAATTAATTATACCAAGTATAATTATGTAATTATAATTACTTAACCAGATCGACAAAATAGTCGACGATCACATCAAAAACGCCGACATGTCCGCCAGCGACGTGGCAGACACTTGGACCCTAGTGGCCAGTGAGGGCGAGATGAAGATTTACAAGAAGGGCGAGCCGGGGGCTGTGGTCTAACCCCTCAAGGCAGTTCACAGTGTCAAGGTGAGTGGATTAATATTCGTGTTAATTAATATTTATTATTAATTTAATTAGCATGTATTGGCTGAGGTGAGTGAGTAATCAATCGATTAATCAATCAATTAATTAACAACATTAATAATAATTTATGATGACTTCAATTGATCTTCACCTTTGCACCACCACAGGGCATAACGGCACACGAGTTGTGCCACTACTTCTGGGAACCTTCGGTCAGACTGGAGTGGGAATCCACACTGGAAACAACGCAAGTCATTGAATGGCTGTCCACGGACACCCACATCACTCACCAGGTGATGATGATGATGATGATGATGATATTGATGATGGTGATGATTATGATGATCACTATGGTGGTGACGATCGTTTACACCCTTGTAACAGCTCCTGAAGAGAGTTTGGCCAGCCTGCCAGAGGGACTCTGTCTTCTGGTCGACGATCAGGCACTGCCCCTCGGAGGACGATGGCGAGGAACCGGACTACTGGATAGTGGCCAGCCACTCAACTGAACACGTTCAAGCACCCTTGAACACGCCAAACATCATCAGGCTCCAGTTCAACGTGGCCATGATCTGTCAAACCGTAGTCACGCCCCCTCCCAATGGCCAGCCAATCACGAGAGATTCTCTAACCTGCCGAATACAGTATTCTGCCACGGGTTAGCTCTCTCGTGAATTTCCTAGATTTAGATTTATAATTGGTTATAACCATATTCGTGGGCCTATTGATTAGTCTGGACATATCATTCACCTAATTCATTCATTTATTAATTAATTCATTCATTTATTCATTCGTTCAATGAAGTAAATGGTTTCAATTCACCTACAGTGAACCCAGGTGGATGGGTGCCCTCCTCAGCCATTCGAAGGGTTTGCACCAGGGAAGACCCGAAGTTCCTCATGAGATTCACTTCCTACGTCATAGACAAGACCAAGGACAAACAAATCATGTTCTGAGGGGAGACTGACCTTCATTCCTCCTTCCATCTTCTCTCTATCCATCCTTCCATCGTTCGCTTTCACTTTCCGTTCGGTTTGACTCCTTCAACTTTTCAGGCAGCCTCGAGGCTTTCTGCTTACTTGCGGTTTTGGAGGAATCAAAATCAAATGGCAAATGATTGATTGATTGATTGATTGATTGATTGACGGATTGGCGGATTGATGGATTGAACGAGTACCAAGTGATTGACAGCGGACGATGGCTTAAGATTTGTAATTATTATATGAATTGTCGAGTATCATTAGAGGAGCTCAAACGAAGCTGCGTCTACGTACGTCTCGTATTTGTAGTTCATATTCCACCTTTCCTAACCTTTTGGGTCTTAGTTTAGGACTGTTGTCAACAGCTACAACCACAGTTGTATACATTGTTGTTGTAAATGTCGCTGATGACGATGATGATGATGATGTGGGTGGTGATGGTTATGATGACGGTAATGATGTTGGTGGTGATGAAAATAAGAATTATATTGGTGTAATTGTATTTCAATGTTTATAATTTAAACTGTTCATGGCGTGCATGCTGGACATTAACAACAACAAATTTCAACGTGGTTGCATTCATACTCTGGTTTCCATAGCAATCGGAATGTAACACTGGCATTAATAATAATAATAATAATGGGGCCCAATTTCATGTATGGTAATTTTGTTGTCGTCATAGCAACCTCGGTAATGATGATAGTCATTTCACCTCTTCAACTCCCACTGTGATGTCTCTCAACATCTCTGGCTGACATTTTTGCTCTGCACCCTTCTCCCTGGCACGTCATAGGCTGGCACTAATTTGATTTCCTACCAATCAAAAGACTGGCCATCCTTTGTTGCATCATTTTTTGTACTTGGCAGCCATGTTTGACCTAATTATTAATCCTAATCCAAACTTGAGGAGTTTCTTGAAAGAAGGTTTTTGATGTTGATATTTATGATGAAGAGGATGACGACGATGACTGTGGTGGTGATGATGATAATGATGGCGACTGAAATTGCATTTTATAATTTCTTTCCTAGTCTTGTTGTTGTGACAACTTGAATTTTTCTGCTTTTTCTGGATTATCAACCGCTTTTCTAGTACACAAAGAAATTAATTACATATTATTACTATTTTATTAGTATATTTATTTTTATTATATTAATTTGTGCTGTTGTTATTTTTAACATCCCTGACGTAGGGATTTGCGGGTTTTAATGCGTAAATTTTCCACCAGAAGATGGCTTGTGTTATCGATCGAAAGGACAACAACGAAACTGACCTCCTTCGGTCGAATTTGATTGGTCGAGATTTTGAATTTTGAATATTCTTAATGTCTATGAGGAACGTCATTGGAACTTCTGAGACTGAAGATTTGTAAACATCTCTCCTGATTGGCTGCTACCCTCCTGTTGACCTCGATTTGACCATGTAATGTAAACAATGCTCCACTTGTAAGGGATCACAAAAATTAGCGTTGGAACGAAAATTTCTGGTTTCCTGTCCTTCTGATTGATATTAAAATAATTATTTTGTTTGCTTATTATTCACGTAATTAGCAGATCTATTTTTAATTTTTAGTCTTTTCTAGGGGTTTTGAATGTTTTTATGGCGTACAATACCGATGTATCAAATAGCCCGTGTCACTGCCGTCGCTATGGCAACATTAGTTAGCATATATTGAGACAATAGTGGTATGAATAAATTGATATATTTTTATTAATTAAATATATTTAGTTTTCATAATATTTAATTTCAAAAAATGGTATTTTTCAAAAATTTTTGAAATTCTGAGCCGCATTCGTCTAAAATAGTAAATCATAAAACATTCACTTTTAAATGATTTAATAGTCTGAATATAATTTGATAAACAAATCTACCAAAAATCATTGCTTTACCACATTTACAACATTATTTAGGTGTCCCGTCATAACAGCCCGGCGACAAAATAGCCCCGCGTCAAAATAGCCCCGAGTCAAAATAGCCCAGGACAAAACAGCCTCGACAAAACAGCCCCGTCATTATAGTCCGGTAACAAACCAGCCCCGACAAAACAGCCCCGTCAAAATAGCCCAAGACAAAATAGCCCCGTCAATGTACTTAAGATAATTTTGTGAGTTGAATACATTAACCAATAACTGGTTCCAAATTTAATTCGAAATTAGTGGTTTGAAGATTTATCGTCTAAAACAGGGGTTCCAAACTATTTCGTGCCCACGGCCCCCCTAGAGGACAAAATGTGGTCCACGGCCCCCTATCAAAATTTTTTAAGAAATACTCAGAGGAACAAGAATTTACTGTTAAAAAAGAACCACACAATGTATTTTGAAAGCAAATTTTTAATGTGAAGATTGCTCCTGCTTCTTGTTCACAAGTAAATGGAATCTGGGCTTTGATTTTGACAGGGCCACTCTCATGTCATCCTTTGCATCAAGTTTGTTTCGCGATTTTGTTTTGATTGTCAACAGGGTTGAAAATCCAGCTTCACAGAGGTAGGTAGTCACAAAAGGAATGATGGCTGTCATGGCTCTTTTGGCTAGAACTGGGTATGGTATCATCATGGCGCACCAATAGTCAGCCAAACTCTTGACCTGAAACTCCCTCTTTAGCAACTCTTTGTGCTTCAGATCAATGAGATCATCTTTGGCCAAGTCCTGATCATCCACACTTTCCAAATCGACCAAAAATGGATTCCTGACCCAGGCATCATGGGGCTGCAACTCTTTCATAATAAAGTAGTCATGAAATGATGCCATCAGAGTTCCTAGGTGAGCCAAAATGTCGCCTTTAAGAGAAGCTGGTATGGTGCCAGCTGCATCCAGTCTGAGTTTCAGAGATTCTTCTAATCTTGGAAAATTGGCAAAGTTGTTATTCTCCACGCTTCTGATCCAAAGGGCCAACTTCTCCAGGAATGAACTTAGTTTCTCACCAGCATCAATAACAGTCATGTTAGGACCCTGAATCTTAGTGTTAAGCTCATTTAAATGGGTGAAAATGTCAGCCAAATATGCCAGTGATAGGCTGAATTCTGGCAGACAAAATATATTTCCAAGGTCACTCTGTTTCTCTTGTAAGAACATGGACACCTCAATCCGCAGTTCCATTAGTCAGCTGAAAACCTGCCCTCTGGACATCCACCTGACGTCAGTATGAAAGAGCAAGACTTCAAAAGGAGCACCAACCCTGTAGCTCTCACAATATTTTCGCTTCTTTGGGGCATCTTGCCACTGAAAATAGCCGCAATAAGAAAATGGCCGCCTTAGACAAAGATAACCAGCCACATGCTACGATATCTATCTGCGTTCAAAGAATCGGTTACGTTTACGTGTACAGATTTGTGTGCACTAAACAAACTGGTGTTTCGATGGAAATTAAGCTATACAAGTTCTTAATAACGATGTAATTATGTGGAACCGACTTTTACGACATGCAAGAGAGATGGCTACAACAAAACTTTGCGGGCTTTTCTGTTTCGATTTTCAAAGTGGGTAGACGGTTTAGCAAGTCAAATGGCGACAGACTTTTCTGCCCGAGGTTTGCAACGTGTATAGTTTTCAGATGCTCCAGCTCATTCAACAGATCGGCGTTAATATCAACAGCATATCGACTGAATTTCTAAGAGGCCGACTGTATCCATGGAATTCCAACCAATTTCCCTTCTAGAGTAAGTGATGCATCAACTTCTACGGGCACAGCCCTGTCGTGTAGAAACGCAACAATAAACAACACGCGCCGACTTTTCGACTGCATCAGTTATTATGAGAAAATTTCATGAACGTCAGTTTGTAACCTAACATGTGGTACAGAAATGACGTCCAATGCGATTATATAAATTGCAAGAAGGCGTTATAAAATGATTGACTCGAAGTGGACGTTTCAGTATTATCTTGCGTTTTTCCTAGTTATGACGCCATTATTAAATGACACAATAACATATCTGTTTTTATTTATTGTAGCAACGAATATGCTGTTTCAATATCCTGATAGTTTGACAAATTAAATATGTAAGATATTTACATCATTTAGACAAAAAATCAACTTTAGAAGTAATCTAGTGTTTATAACTCCACAGACAATACAAATGGTGGTAAATCAAACCTTTCCTGCTAGGGAACAACACAAATCAAAGGATCTGTAATGGGTCGGTTTTTGCCTAAAATGGTGTGGGCGTCCTACACCACCATACCCTAGAGGCTCACAGCAGAATACAGAGTTTATACACCCTACGTCATGCGACAGTATACCTGTATAATCTAAATCTGTGGGGCTATTAGGACATTAAATTCTATCGCCTACGGTAAACGATGAGACGTGCAAAAATTGACATGATCGGGCCGGCCGGGTCCCCTTATAGATGTGGGCCCCCTGGCAGTGACCCCCCCATCTCGGCGTGCCTGCCTATGATGGAGGTGCACCCCGACACTTGGTTAGCATCCCCAGTTACGAAATCCTGTTTAACGACGCATCCGGCAAAGAGCAGACTATAAAATTTCTATTGTTGCTTTCAAGACTTCTCCTAGTCTTGATTGAGGTGATGCCGTCTGTTAAGACGTGCCGCTATTCCCGGAAAGCTTGCGTTCAGATACTATTTCTTAAGCGAGTGCTTGTTTAAAGTTTAAGAAGCTAAACAACTATTAAAACATAATTAATTCGCCCTAAAAGAAATGTACACCTCACTTGGACGTCATTTGGGGTGAGGCGGACTTTAGAATTGACACAAATAAAGATCATTTTCTCATGTCGTGCAAGGGTCTGCCCCCGAATTTTCTAGAAGCTAAAAAAAGTCACCTCCTCAAGTTATGCAAGGGTTATAGCACTTCTTTTATGATTGTCTTACGTGGTTTTTAAAGAACATTTGTACTATTTTCCTAGCCTAAGACATCAGCATAGTTAAATATCGGAAAGAAGAATGCAAGAAAGACCGAGGGCTAATTATTTCCCCTCGATTCATTTTTCTGCATTTGAGATTTTGTCATTTATTAAGCAAATTCAAAACTCAAAAGAATTATCTTCACCTAAAACAATTAAAAAAACTTTCGTTGAGTCTCAAAAAGCTTCTCCAGGTTTATGAAAATTAAGTATGCATCACTCCCACTAAGCAGATTGCTGATTACTTTACAATGTTGATTAAATTATAAACGAACGTTAAGCTTCAACTAGACCGAAGTTCATTGAAAATCTGTAACAGAATCCAAACAGAATTGTCGAAATACTACCTTGTTAC